>CM062808.1:678822004-679208315 GCA_031772625.1 Pinus tabuliformis | reverse complement strand
AAATGGAATTGTACTAATAGAATCGTTTTTTATAAAAAAATTATACCTTGGCTAAGCTATTTTCTATGTCATTCAGAATAATTTATACCCAACACACCATGAGATATTTCCATAAGTGACATAATTAAGTGAATCCCCACAAGTGATGTACATAAGTGATACTCTTCAAAGTGAGACACATAGTCAACCTGCCATAATATACCTACCATATGTGACATAGTTCATTATCAATAGATTGAAGGATGCATTGAGTCGTGATACATATTATTAAGCATAACCTATTAGTGATGCACCTTAACTAACAAGACATAAATTATGGACAAAATAAGTGAACCATGACCATCAACACATATTCATTAATGAAAATTATGGATGCACCATATGTAATATATAATTAAAGTTCTTACATGACACATAAATTTAACACACCATAAGAAACACACATCTACTAAATTGGTCATTGTACATAATGGTGAAACATATTCAAGAAGATATATAGGAAATGTTTTCCTTCTATTATCCAATCACTGATTTTGGCAAGAGGTTGATGCCTCTCTTTCTTAAAAATGTAGTCTACTTGCATAAATATGACATGGAGAGAATAGAATGAAAAATTATAAGAGTTGGGTATGAACACTCTCACATAGTGAGCTCAAATTGGAGTGAACACAATTATACTATGTAAGTAAACACAACATATATACTTGGCACCACAAGTTGGGAATGTTCATCAATGCATATGGAAGTGGAATTTGAAAATTTATATTTTTGTGGAATTCAAAAACCCTATTTTTGTGGAATTTTATTCTAAGATGTCAACATAAGCTTTGTCTTGTTTCTCCTTTGGATGCTATATTTGATCATTATATTTAATAATGTTATGAACTAATGAAAAATTATATCAATGGAATTGTATTTTATCTCATTGTGACTAGTTTATACCCTAGAAACCATAAGGGGCTCCCATAAGTGAGACACTTGAGAAACAAACATAAGTGACATAATAAGTGATGCCCCATAAGACATGTATATAAAGGATACTCTTCAAAATTAGATACATAGTCAACATGCCATAATATACTTGTCATAACTGATATATCTAAGCGTCAATACACAAAAACCATGATACACCATATTAGGTTTTACACATAAGTGACCTTAATTAACAAGACGTAAGTGATGCACATAAGCAATGAACCATGAAAATCAACATATACCCATTTGTGCACATACATGATGGACCATAAGTGAAATTAAATTAATGTTCTTACATGAAACATATAATTGACACAATGTAAGAGACATATATAATCTAAATTTACCATTGTACATGGTGCCTAGAAGACATGAGAAGATATGAAAGAAACTTATACCTTATATTAACCAATTCACAATATTGAAAATAAGTTGATGCCTCTCTTTCTAAAAAATGTAGTGTAAGCATAAATATGAGGCAGGGAAAATATTGAAGTGGAATTTTAAAAACTTACTTTTGTGGAATTTGAAAACCCTAGTAATGTGTAATTTGATAACACTTAGATTTGAGGAATTGAAAATGCTAGTTGGTGGGTTATGGTTTCTTATTTTAGTGGATTCCCTATGAAGGTTTTGGAGAGTCTAGCTTTTTCCAAACCATATTAAGCTATGATGGCTAAAACTAAGTGTGGAAAACCTAGTTGATGGCTAAGGTGAAGTGTGGATAACCTCATTTTGCCTTAAGATGTAAACATAAACATTATTTTTATGCAATTTCCTTCAAATATTATGTTTTTTTATTATCTTTATCAACGTTATTAGCTAATGAAACATTATATTGATGAAATAGTTGTTTATACTATTTTGGTTAGTTTAGCCAACACATCATGAGAGATTAACATAATTGAAACACATAAATGGGATAATTAAGAGATTCGCCATAAGTAATAATCTTCAAATTGGGACACATAGTCAACATGCCATAAGATACCTACCATAAATGACATCGTTCATCATTACACTGAATAAATGCAAAAAATACAGGATACTCCATATTAGGTGTTGCAACTAAGTGATGAAAATAGGTTGATGCCACTCTTTCTAAGAAATTTAATGTACTTGCATAAATATGAGAAGGTGGAGCTATCCATTTGATGGCTAGCTGGAGTCCAATAAGAAATAATATACAAATGGGTGTGCAAGAAGGAATATAAAATTGAGGCATCCCAAGCATATCTTTATGAGAATCATTGGAGTGGTGTTGAAAAACATCGTTGTTATTATTGATGAGAATTCATGTGCCTATGATATTTCATTGGTTAACATAGGCACAACAAAATAAATATATGCAGTAATTAATAATAAATAAGAGTCATTTATAGGTTAGTTGAAAAATGAACATTATCATGTGCCACATAACAAATAGAAAATAACAATCATACCACATACCTAATTCCTTACCTATGGTTATTCAAGAATACTCTCAAGATAATGCTATAGTCATACATTGACAAAGGGTGAGAGGTATATGATCTTATATATCAACCTAGTCTAGAGATTCATAATTATCCCATTCACTATTAGCACGTGATGAACAAAATTAAGAGAGCTTTTCATCCATATTTTAAATATAGAATTCTCCAATGTTTTAATTCAATGAAATCCATGAGTTCCTTATATTTTTTTCCTTTGATATAAATGTGTTAAATATACATCAAACATCTCCAGAAAAAATCTATATACCTATGATTCCTTGCTTGATAGGTATTATTGTATTCTTGCTCCCTTCCCCATTACTAAAGAAGACTGGATTTCAAATGAAGTAGTAGTGAACTCCATTTCTTCCCTGAATAATTTAGATTTAATGTACTCACCTACTATATCATCCTCTTCATTTCCGTGTCCATTCTCAAAATAATTTGAAATATGTGGCACCTTGGGTTTTTTGTGAAACATACACAACCATTAAAACACACATGCATTTTTAAATTGGACAATGTAACCATCCAACCAAATCCAATGTTGATCCATCTATATATTATTATCCTTCAAGTGATTGTAGGGTAACTAAAACTAGGGTTATACATAAGCTAATTCATGGAACTTATCATCACTTATGTAGAAGTTATACTTCTTTAATATAACCCTATGACCTTCGCAGATATCTGGCCTATGCCTATATGTGATATGGACCATTATATTGACCTACTCCAAATGATAATATTAGTATTTAATCTCACTTTATGGTTGAATGGTGTATTTCTCTACAAAATCCACCATTTATAATATAGTACCAATAGGAAACATATCTCTACATAGATGAAAATGCTCATTCTGCCATCAAGCCACATGTACATGCTCGACATATTATTGGTAGTTTTCATAGAATTCCTTGATGAATTCATATACTCCTACCTATTATAACAACAATAAATACATAGATAAATACATTTCTATAAATATAAATTGCTACCAAAGTTTAAAACCTAACATCAAATAGAAATTCAAATGAAAAAATTTAATATTTGTGTACTAATCACTAACCTTGGAAGTGATTGATTGTATATTTTATCATTCATTCCCTATCACAACACTATATGTGACATATTTGATTCTCTCCAAGTTAACATCCTTCCTCCCCAATTGATAGTCATCGCTCAGATGGATGCACTTTATTAGTAATGTCATTCAACCATGATTGAGGCATGCCCGCTATGAACAATTTGTTGATAAAATATAGCTCAATCAAGAATTTTATGTAGGATATGATGAATAATGTCTCTAGATGATGTCAGAGGAAATACAACTGAATTTTTTACAAAAAGGTGTAATCAAATACATAAAAATATATATAAATGTGTGTCATAATATTAATAGTACTCAATGTGGTATTGGAAACAACAAGTGTTATGAGTTGTGTTTATTCTAATATACTAATGTTCACATTTATCAAATGATTTTTGGCATGAGTTAAGTGTAGAATGTACATTCTTGAATCTCTCATACAGTTCTATCTATATCATGTCAAGGAAGTTTTCATGTGGATTTGATGGTTTGCAGAACCCATTCTTAATTTTATTACATCTTTTTGGTTAAAAAAGAAGGCTTAGTGTTCTCATGATCTAGGTGGCTCCAAACACATGTAGAAGTCTAAGAGGGCTCATAAATGGTCAGCATTCAAAGTGATTAGATTTCTCTCAAACCAGCACCAATCATAGTGCTCGTCACCCTGATTCAAACGGTGTGAATAACACTCAAATCTGACCTCATATGAGGGAGATATAGCTCTTCAAAGTTTGACATGACAAGGGAAAAAGCAAGGCCCACAGTGCACCACATGGCATCCTATTCAGCAAGTAGGACCCATGGATTACATGACAGTCGACTAATGGCCTATTAGAGATTGACACTTGGTGCTCATCCATTGGTTCCTTATCTCCCACAAAAAGGCAAAAAAACATGATATTAAAATATCTCATAAAATATAAAAATAAACATAATAACCAAAATTCATATATATTAACAAATAAAAACTTAATATAATAAAAAGGTTATTATATTAAACTTATGCCATAAAAATTAGGCATATTTGAATACAATATATATTATTAAAAGTTTTGTTATTTAGGTTCATGGTTTGCTATAATATGCCAAAACCTATTTAAATATTGGTAAAGATAAAACAAATGATATATGGTTATGGTTGGTAAAGATAAAACAAACTATATGGTCATTAACATTGTTGGGCACATTCAATGGATACACCAACGATATAGTATGTTATAACAATGCATATTTAACTGCCCACGGTTGTCATAACTATTTACTAAAATGAATGTAACTGCGCTAGATTAAGGAGCGCCAGGATTTGATCCCTTGATCTCTCTTCAACCAATGCCAAAAATTACAAATAAGTCAATGGTTGGAACTTTAATAGGCTTGCCCTCCAAATAATAATTAACCTCATAGTCCGCAATGGCACGGAGGAGGACTCGGCGTGAAAACCAAAACAATAATATTTTAATTATAGGGCAGCGGAATCCTGATTTTGGAACTTTGAGTAGGGCAGAACTAAGATGCAAATCTAGGGGTTAAATTGATGGCACGAATTTTGAGACAAATTTTCAAAGAATATTCCTTGATGCCTGAAGATTCTTTGAGGAGGTAAATTTTCATTTTATCATAAAGATATGAAGTTTACAGTCATTTTAACTGGAATTTCATAGGAAACACGATGGTGAAATGAGAATCACCATTTAAACAATAGATTTTTAGACTTTCGACACAGTAGAATATTTGAAGAATCTTGAGGGAATCTTCTAGATTCCTTGGAGGCTGAAGTTCGCCAAAGTTAGAATGCAACCAAATTTATACTCAAAAGTCTGAGAATATCACAAGGATCATGATGGCGAGATTAGATTCATGATTTGAGCAGCAGATCTCCAGTCATCCTAGAGAAGGGAATCTTTCAAGAATCACGGGGAATCTAAAAGATTCATATAGGCCCAAATTTTTTCGGCATCAGAATTTGACAAATGGGTAGTCGATTTTACACCTCTCGATGACACAAATTTAGTGGTGTAGTTAGTTTTTGTAGACGAGCCTTCTAATTTTCGGCCATTTTCTAGATTGGAGTGATATTGTGAGAGACAATTGATTCTATGCCATTTGACGCCATGATTTATATGGTGCATTCAGATCCAGTAGCTGAGTATTCTATTCTTTAACCAACATCAGAGTTGAGGTATATGGAGTGTTGTTGTCATGCACTTCTTTGATCATTTGTTGTGAGATGTACTATGTTGTTTTGATTCCTACTTGATGTATGATGCAAAATCTTTGTGTCTATTTCATGTGAGATGTATTCATCATGGATTTTTATGTATGTTTTGATTGAGATCCCTTTGTTGCCATGATGGTGGGATACTCATTATTACCATTGCTATTTTGGTTGAGATTCCTTTGATGCCAGGATGACGGGATGGTCATTGTCACCATGTGTAAGATTATGTCATGTTGATAGGAGTTCTATTATGAATGATAGTTCTTGTAGAGGAACGTCTTATGGAGAGACTTTTCCACTCATGTAGAGGGCACATGTCCTTATATGACATAAAACATAGTCCATGTACATATTCACCATTTCCAACACTGAATGAAGTGGCCAACACCATCTTGACACTGGGCCTGGAGACATAGTCCACACTTGACGAACTCCGTTATAAACATCTCATGTCTATGATTTTCTAATTTTCATTATGTTTCCATTTGCTTAAGAATGCATATATGTTCGTTTATGCTATTTTAAAATGAAAATATAACCACATCACAGGAGTAAAAGATCTTGGTTAAATCTAGGAGTTGAGTTAACTAGGATCATCTCATGTCAGAAATTTTGCACTAGTCCCTTAACTGCTCTAATTAACTTCGTATTAGAATTAGGAAGCCTACCAGTAAAGGCCAAAAAATTAGTTTGGACAATTGTGTCAATGATACCTCCTCTAACAAAATACTTTTGAATTGTTTTGAAATTGCATTTAATGAGATGAGATGTCTGCTTTAAAAAACAACATTTTCTTATGATCTTTTTAGCAACTGATTGTGACAAGACACTATGGTCTACTTTGTCGTCCTTGAATCGAGTTGTCTTAACAAATTTTCGAAAGTAGTGACAAGGTTTCTAACAATATGATTAGTTGATTACGTAATTTTCATTGTTTTAATGCTTGTAATTGTTCTAACAATAGTTAAACTCGTATATTTTAACAAATACACAATTAATTATAATTTGGTTGCATCATACTTCTATTTAAAGTTTTCTTTAATAATTTTATAGGATTGGTAACAAATAGTTCGATCATGTAGCTTACCTTGATGTAATGATAAATTTCTTTCATGCACCTAAATATGTTTTGAAATTCTTCATCACATAATATCCAATATATGTAGGGATGATGGAATTGTACTCTAGAACACCTGAATTCTTTGTTGTGGAATCTCAAGTATGGAATTTGAAAAGGTTTTTTTTTATGCAAAAGTCAAATATGTATAGGTATAACGGGGTGTTGCCTTTGCCAACAAGTGTATATAAAGCTAAGTGTGGAAAACGATGGTATGACACTCATAAATTTCCAACTATAACTTTTTGGGGCCATGACCATTTGGAAAATAATTATATGGTGCACTAGAGGACATGCAAATCTACAATCTAAAATAGAGGATTATTTGAGAATCTTAATATGATTTTGGGTTGTAGTAATGGAAGGCTTTTTAATTTAAATGATATAGTGGCTTTCATAATTTTTTAAAAATATAAAATTAATATTGTAAATGCTATAAAAATAGGTAGGCACATGAAAAAATTGTTCTCTACATCTCCACAAGTTTTTATAGTGAGATTCCATCATTTAAATACTCAAAGGTTGCACTAATGGAAACATATGCATTGAATTTTGCATGAAAAATACCACACAAAAAATCAATATTCACATAGTTAGACACAATTTATATTAATAAAAAATGTATATTAGAAAAACCAATATATTTTCTCAAATGTCGTCATTTTACGCCATGTTCACATTCATTTCATAAGTACCTCTAATCATCCCTTCAAGTTAACATGTTTTATTTCTAGTTTTGCATTGTCACTAATGCATCATGAGAGACCATCATCAACCTACACCCATTGCGCACCATCAGATTTGATATAGGTTATTTCCAAGAAATTATTAAATCTAATGTTTCTCCACTCAATTGTTCCAAATTAATTTTATTTCTTCTATACCAACTTCAATACAATGCATTACATGAAACTAACTAAAAAACTTATAAACTCTATAAAGATGAAAAGGCATATGAAATTACCTTAGCTCCACAATATTTCATGATAATCCTCATTGATCCAGGTGGCTCCAGAGACCCTTAGAGGTTAGAAAGGGCTTATAATACCTCAAAATTCAAAGTGTTCATATTGCTCTCAAACAAGAACCAAATAGAACTGCTCATTACCTTGATTCCAATAGTGCAAATGACATTCAAATCCAAGTTCGTATGAAGAAGATAGAGCCAGTCAAAGTTTTGGTTAAAGTTGGACAAGTGACAAGTTTAATGATCCTACAAATTGACCAAGACCCTGCACACAGAATTTGGCCATCAGGAGGGGGAAATTGTTGGCTACTTAATTTTTCCAATATCTCTTATTTTCAGAAAAATTGAAAAACACCAATTATAAATTAAAATTTGGAGTTGTATTTAGTGCAACTTTTTGAAGTGTCTGGTGCTGGAATCCAGTGGAAACATTTGAGGTTAAATCTTGATTTGTGTTATTTAAACTAGTTTTTTTACTATATATATGGATTCAGCACCTTGAAAAACCCCTAAGACACTTCTATCGTGCAAGGGCTACCCATCAAACTTGTGATTTCAATAAATTTCTGCTGGATTTTAGAAAAATAGACCAGAAAAATCCACCAGAAAAGCTTCCAAAAAATTGCACTAAAAGGAACTCGTTAATTTTATTTTTTATTAAAAAAAATTTATAACTCCTTCCAAGGTAAATGTGGATATAAACAACATAATAGGAATAAAAATACAATACACATATCAGCCATCAAATCCATAAATACACATCAATATATTTACACATGAAAATCAAGGGAATGAAATTTTTCATTAGTAAATATAATGAACGAATCCACCCAACCATAGATTGGCTGAGCCTGGCCTCTCTTCAGCCAATCACCCTCGTGCCATATTTCAAGCAGGAATGTGGGATCTTAGAGAACACATGAATCAAAACTCATTCAGCGCTTCTAGAGGCCACCCACCTCAACCCATTAAACAATGATTCCACCTCACAATCGGACATCACCAAACAACCATCATCATATTAGTCTCCATCTAAGCCTTTCATGGCTTCCAAATTGTTTGTCTAACCAAGGCTTCCAAAACTAGTAACTCAACCCACAGATTATACAGGGCTTCCAGAGCATTTGTCCAACCAAGGCTTCCAGGACTAGTAACTCAATCCACTAGGGGCTTCCAAAGAGTTTGTCCAACTAGGGTTTCTAGGACTACTAACTCAACCCAAGTTGTTACAGGGCTTCCATAGAGTTTGTTCAACCATGGCTTCTAGGACTA
Source organism: Pinus tabuliformis (assembly GCA_031772625.1). Taxonomy (NCBI): domain Eukaryota; kingdom Viridiplantae; phylum Streptophyta; class Pinopsida; order Pinales; family Pinaceae; genus Pinus; species Pinus tabuliformis. The sequence continues at coordinate 679,199,201 of CM062808.1, read as the reverse complement.
ATAACTCAACCCAAGCTAAGGAAACATGAGAACCAACCAAAACAAAGTAATGAAATTAAACCCACAATCACCATGACTATCCAGGAAATGGAAAGGCTAGGCAATCCATTGTCAATCCTGACCATCCTCCATGCCAATGATAGATCATAACCAAAAAACCACATGCATGTGTTTTGCATGCGAAAACTAGTGAAGCAATCATACATGCAACTCGGTACCTACAAGAAAATATAATGTAGTTGTTGATGTTGATTCCTTCTTTCACTTTCCTACTCTTCTTTTTCCTTCTGGCTCCTAGAATCCAAGTATGTCACACCCTCCAAGAGTGCTCGAAGAAAAATCTAAGTATTCAAGAGCATGAGAGAGAGAGAGAATAATGAGAGAGCTCCAAAACTGAACTGACCAAAGGCTTACCCTGAAAGGAAAAAGCTTGCCAACGGATCCTGAGAAGCCTTTTTATTAATGAGACCTCTATTTTCTTCATTTTCAATTATTTACCTTCATTTTCCTCCTCACAAGAAACCTGTAACCTTTCACCTCCTTTTTTCTCCTAATTTCCACTATTTTCCTTCATTTTCCTCCTCACATGCAACCTATGACCTTTCACCTCCATTTTCTCCTAATTTCCATTAGTTTCATAAATAAATGTGCCAAAATACTCTCTTTCCTCTTTAATGCCTTAGCCATTTCCTTTTCCAATTTCCTTAACCATAAACAACCAAATGAACACCCACTAGAATGTCTTTCCCACCATTTAGCTTGGAATACGTGTCCCGTCACCCATGCTATTTATATATTTTTACATGGAATTTTCACTAGGGTTGTTACAAAACCATCCCCGTTATAGGAACATCATTCTTGATGTTCAATGGCCCCTATAACCAACATAATTTTTGAAAACAAAACATACTTCCCATGGAGCTTTATAACACAACTTCTTGCATATTTATAATGAAATACCTACTCAAAATCAAAACATCATGCCAACATGACAACATACTACATACTAGAGCTTTATAACATAGCTGATTATGGTATTTACAATGATATACACATATACACATTTTCTTAAACAACAAATAAAGGACACGATGCTTTTATAAATCAATAAGGGAATCTAGAAGCTCACACCTCCAACCTCAATGTAATACTAGGATTCACCTCCTTCCCAAGAAGTCCATAATCCACTACAAAGACAGATATGCATCCAATGTCTAGTGCTATAATCCCTTTCTAGTTGTCCTCTTGTTGCACAAAATATTGTCACCATGACATTCTGGAATTGGTGTGAGTCTATCACCACTCATACTTTCCTCCTTTGCAAGTCTTAAACCTCAGTTCTTCATGTCAAGCCTTGAAAATAAGAGAAAGCCCTTAAAAGTCTCTAAAACTCTGGTTCCGCACTTTCTCTTAGCATTACTTGCAGTCCCACACCTAATGGTCATGTCCCCTACGCACTTGACCACTCTATCTCTGTGTAATGGGTGTGGACCCGTGTAAAAGTAAAAAAGGCACAAGTACATTCTTAAAAACTCACTTTGAGTCATTTCTGGAAGCTTCTAGAAGGAACCTTGAGGTGGTAAGTTCGCTCCTTTAAGGTTCATGCATCCCATACCTTAAGGATCTAACCCCTTGATGTGAGGAGCTTATCCCTTTGAAGGAGGACTCTATCCCTTCATGGGTGGACCTATAACCTCCTTCTTTTGCACTATAAAATGAAGCATTGGGTTGGTTACTTGGGAGGTTAAAAGCTGAAAATTTTTGAGGTGAAATGCTGCTGGAACTTAGTCTTCCTAATTGACCTTGGTTACACAAAAATATCGTCACCATGATTATTTGCAGTCAGTATGGGTCTATCATCACTTGTACTATCCTCCTAAGCAAGTCTCAGACCTCAATTCTTCAATTCAAGCTTTGAAAATGAGAGAAAGACATTGAAAATCAACAAAGCTCTAGTTCCACACTTTCTCTCACTGTTGCCTGCGGTCCCACACCTCCTCTTTACAAAAACTGTGGACCTGCTCACTCTGTCCCTAAAGGAGTGGGTGCGGAGCCCTGTGAAAGTCAAAAAGGCGCAAGTTTATTCTAAAAACCTCACTTTGGGTTAATTCTAGATGATTCTAGAAGGAATTTTGACGTGGATTGGTCGCTCTTAGGTGGTTCATGCATCCCAAAAGAGAAGGAGCTAATCCCTTGATGAGAGGAGCTATCCCTTTGAAGGAGGGATTTATCCCTTTGAAGGAGGACCTAGTAACTTCCCTCCATTGCACTATAAATTAAGGCATTGGGCTGGTTGCTAGGGAGGTTAGAAGCTGAACATTTTTTAGGGTAAATGCTGGTAGAATTGAGACTTCCTAGTTAAGTTTGAGAGGAGAGATCACATACCTTTTTGGCTTCATTGGGAAGAGAGTGAAACTTGTCAAAGTAGAGGAGACTTCTTGTTGGACCCTGGGAGGATCTTGTACAACATCAAGGCACAGGTTGTAAAGTTCTTCTATGATTTGAATTAATACAATCAGATTCATTTTTCTCAACAAATTGTCTTATGTCATTTGTTTCATGAATTCCTTGATCTTCATGTTAAATATGTTTTATGATATTGGCTTTTCAGGTTCTATTTAATTTGTTTGCTTTTTTGTGTTTGCAGATTCGCAACAAGGGAGCTCATTTGGATCAAAGGAGCGAGGCTTCCACAACTTGCATTGGACCCAAGGTAGGCCTAAACACTTGTTTGCCTTTGTTTATAAATGCATATTTAGAGAAAGACAGTTCTTGATTGGCTTGCTTGTCACTAGGTCTCTTTAGATTCTAGGAAGGTCTATCTTGTCTGCAAGATCGACTCATTCCATGTTACAAAATGGTGACCATACTAGGGACTTGATTTTTTCCTTGTTTTTACTTTGACCTGAGAAACTGGGTTTTTGTTTCTGTTTTTGGCTTGTTGTGTGTGGAATTGGGTAGAATTAGTAGATCCAGGGTTATTTTTTGTTTTTCATAACTTTGGGAGAGGACCACACCCTAGTCTTTTGACACAATGTGTACCTATCCGCGCTTTTGATTTTAGCACAGAGCGGTACCGCACCTATTTTAACTGTGGGCCTGCAGACCCTAACAAAATTTTGGAAAACCTAAGATTTTCTCTGTTAGTCAGCTTAGTTCTTGTTTAGAAATTATTATCCCCTACTGAGACGTGCATATAACCTGTCAGAAGCTTTCCTTAGGTTGATTTCATTGGTGTTAGGGTTTTAGGTGAAATTCCTAGAAGTTTTGCTTGTTGGGCTTGGTTTTCATTTTGGTCTTGTAGTAGCTCTAAGCTTAGAAGTTGTAGGAACCTTAGATCACCTTGGTTTTTACCAGCCTTCTTATGAGTCTGACCATTTGAGAAATCTACCTTTGTTGAGGAATTTGCCTTGTGTTTTGTCTTTACAAAACTTCGAAAAGCTTGTGTTTAAAAGTTTGGATTTCATTTTTAAAAAAGAAAACAAAAATTGGTTGTTTTTTGACTGATTTGTGATTCTGCGTAAATTGGTCCTTAGTTTACATCTAGCTAAGTAAAACATCCTTAAAAAAAAGACATCTTGTAAGCTTTGACTTCAAATAGGTTTTTATAGTTTATAGATCTCAAAGTTAGTCATTTCCATAGTTTTGAGTGTTTTATAAAAATTATAAAAAATCTCTTTTGGAAAAAGTTTATTTTTGTAGTGGTTGAGTGTTTTGAAAGAAAAGGGAAATTTTTGTGAAAATAACTAGTTGTCTCGTTTTGAGTGCATTAGAAAGGACAAAAGCTCTTCTTTTAATTTTTTTGTTAAGAAAGATTTGTGTTTACAAGTATTTTCATTCTCAAACTCTTTCCTAGCTAGAAGTTCATTGGAGGGAAAAGATTGTTTAATCATCTTAAGTGCAATTTTTAGTGATTTCGAGTCGAGTCTTCATACCACGAGTTTCATCTCCGTACCTCTTGACTTAAACAAAAACCAATAACAATAACGCTTAAAGTAAAATTAATCTAGTAATATTTTGTATTTCTAGGGCTCTGATACACCAACATAGGTTAGGCTAGTGTCTTGGAGTAGGAGAGTAATTAACTCTCCAAGATAGTAAAACAAACAATTAGTTGTATCTTGTGGTAGGGAAGAAATCCAATTGTTGCATTTATGCTCTGGGAAAGCTCCTCTTAAAGGAGAATCATGAGATCGTGTCTGAACCAGTGTGGGAATCAATCCTTCCTCATTGGGAATGATGCTAGATATTCACGTATTAAAAATGGGAAACCTCAGATTAACCATTGTCGAGGATCCTGGGGTCACTTGTTGGTAAACCTTGGATTATGTCAAGGAGCCTTCAAGGGGATTGAGCTTGCTACTCTGCCCTTGCGTGCATATCGGATCGTAGACTGTTCCCCCAGGTATATTTGTTTCGGTTGGTAACCTTAGTGACCATATTCTTTAGTATTCTTCCTAAGGTGACAGTGGTGGGAAGATCCCACTGTACCTGGAGCAAACGTCGGCTAGACTCACTTGGATTTTCTGGGGGGTTCTCTTCACTCGAGACGGTTAAGTGGAGGAAATTGTGCCAGTCTATTCATTAAGCAGGTTTCCAGGGTAACTGTTCCAACCGCCATTTCTGTATTGAACTCTGCGACATTGGGCTTCATCACCAACTAGTGTTTTCAGTACGGAAAGATACTGTTTGTGTGTGTTTGATCTCCTAGATTCTTTAGGCGTATGATTCAAATTTGTTTGGTTATTTAGAGTCTTTAGGTGGTTTTCATTGAGATTTTACTTTGTTTGCGTGTGAAGTAGTTAAAATTTTTTAATCATGGCTGAATTACCGAGGAAGTCCCGTAGACTTCGGGGCCAACCTCCTGAGTTTTCACCGAGCCAGCCTGAAGGGTTAAGAGCCCTCGTAACTCCTAGAGACAGTAGAGTTGGGTCACCTGAAGAAGGAGAGTCTTCTTTAGTGTTACATCCTGATTTTCAAGCTTTAGTAGCAGATTATAATCCACAATCAGTGTCTATTTCCAAAGTTACTGGTAGCTTTTCGTCTACTAGTGATATAGGTGAGGAACCTAAAATATCCGAACCTGAAAGTGAATTTGTTGCTACTCCAACATCGGGGTTTGCTTCTCCAACTTCTAGTGGTCCTGGTTCACCTATGGTAGAAAGAATAATTACCCAAAATCTTCCTTCTGGACTTATAGCTATCGAAGAACTTGCTACTGCGGAAGAAGAAGTAGGCATCCCTATCCCTGAAAATCAACCTACTATTGAATTAAGGGAGCGTGAATCAATTTTTTACAGTCCACCTAGGAGCAGTGCTTGGTATCTTTCTTCAACTAATTTCTTAGAAAACCCAGGGTTAAGTTTTTCACCACCTCGTGTTCCTTATCACTAAACACCTAGAGGTTACTATCCTCCATTAAATATGTCAAGACAGTCGTTCATGTTTACTCAATCACCAGAATCCTTTTTGTACGACAGTCCTTCTGTTCCCTCTGGGTATCAGTCACTTTCTGGTACTTTTTCGAGAGCATCTCCTCAACCCATTGAACAAGGGTTATTAACTGGAAGCAATGGTACTAAGCCATTGAGCGTAGAAGATATTCTCATGATGTCAGGTACTATTCCTAATCCTCAACCTCAAGGTGGCCAGTTACTGCCTGGGGGGCAGCCTCAAAATCCTCAGTTATCGCCTAGGGGGCAACCTCAAGGTACCCAATTTGCGCCTGGGGGGCAACCTCAAGGACCATACATACCTACGGGACAGTACGTTCCTCAAGGTCAACCCCAGACTCAATATGTACCCCAAGGTCAACCCCAATATCAATATGTACCTCAAGGTCAACCCCAGTATCAGTACGTGCCTCAAGGGTATCAACCCCAAGGTTAGTACTCGAACCAAGGTTTCCAACCACCCTCCGGTCAATCATATGTTCAAGGAACGGGAAATGTACCTTTGAATTATCAATCCTACCCTCAACCCGGCTATGGTCCTCAATATTCTCAACCTGTTATGGGTCTGTACCCCGAAATGAATTTAGTGTGGGATCCATCACAAACTCAACAGGTCTTGCAGCCGAATGTACAGTTGTCATCTCAAACTGGACAACCCTTAGTTTCTGGTACACCCTAGCAACCTGTCCAGTCTACAATTCAAACTTCTGTACCTTCGGTAGTTTCTCAGCCTGGGCCTAGTACGCTTCGTACTCCGCCTCAAACGATTACTGCAACTACCGCAACATCTGCTCAATCTACCCCACCTACTTCTGGAGTATCAACAGCTCTGGTTTCTACTGTTCCTGTATCTACTCCTTCGACATCTTTACCTCCGTCTGGATCCACGATTCAAACTTCGGTTCAGATGCCTATAGGACAACCTGGTTCAAGTACGGTTGTCACAAGTCAACCATAATTTACTTATCAACCGTACCAGGGACAGTACCAATTTGGTCCTCCTGTGCAGCAGCCAGTCTATCAGTATCAACCATACCCTGGGTACACATATCAACAACCTCAACAACCCCAGTACGGTCCGGTTAATCCTGGTTTTCCGGGAGGATACAATATCCCAAATGCAATTCCTATTCCTAGTTATTCTAGATATCCTCCTCCTGGGGCTAGCCTCATGACCCAGATTTTTAGGGACCCTAATCGTCAGTTACCGTTTATCGCAACTTTGGACTTGCCTAATTTGTCGTGCCTAACGAATGATCCCATTAATTATCTTTCGTTTTGGTCGCCAATGCCCAATAAGTTGCCTAGTGATATTCCTAAGTTTGAAGGCAAATCAAGAGAGGACCCATCCAACCATGTGATGACTTATCACCTCTGGTGTGCGTCTAACTCCATTTCAGATGATTTAATCTGTCTAAGGCTTTTCCAGTGCACTCTACTTGGTCTCACGGCCAAGTGGTAGATTGAGTTACCGCGAGGCACTTTTTATAACTTTAGTCAGTTAGCTACCTCGTTTTTAACTCATTTTCAGTTTCCAGTCAGATATGGCAATGGCACGGAATTACTAACCTCATTAAAGCAATCGACGTCCACTTACATTTCAGATCACATTCATGAATGGAGATGTCGACGTCGTTTAGTGAAGGTTTTTATTCCGGATCAGATCTTGGCTGAATGGTTTGTAAATTCTTTGTTGCCAAAGATCACTGATGATGTAGCTAAGGCCGAAGTCATTACTGAGGAGCAAGTAATTGCTCAAGCACAGTACCTTGACTTGGTTTATACTCAGTCAGGTATGTTAAACGAGAAAATCCTCGATCTTCCTAAGCAAAATCAAATCGCTGCAGCTCCTTCAGGGTCTCATGCCGCTGATGGTATGATTGGTACAGTTAACACCAAAAGTAAGAAGAAGTCTTCCAAGAATTCTTCTCCTTATCATAACCTTGCCAGATTCCCCGACAAGAGATTCTTCTGCGGAGATTTTCGCTGATATTCACGTTGTAGAGTCATCTACAGCCAAATCAAAATCTGGTGGTAAGAAGAAAGGGAAGAAGAAAAATAAAACGGACAGAAATTCAAAAAGAGAAACCTGAAAAATCGAAATCCAATGATGAAAAACGTAAACCTCGTTATCCTTGTCTCGTTTGTGACAAAGAACATTTTACAAGAGATTTACCTCATCGTGCAGAGGTTGCGAAGATTGTCAAAGGTTCCCAAATGCCTGCTGTTTTGAAGGATCCTTTTCTAAGTCAAGACAGTAAGATGATAGGTTCTTCCTCGAGTGCCAATGAAGAACCCATACTAATGATGTCCCATGTTAGGATTGCGACTCGATTGCATGATTATGGTAGTAAAAGTCCTGTTGATGGTAAAGAAGCAGAATCTTCTCATTCTAACCCATCAACCTCAGCTCCCGGTTCCGATCCACTACAGATCGAGAAACCTAATCCAGACTTGGTAATCAAACTGCCCGCCAAGGGTATACTTCGAAAGTCAACTTTCAATCCACATGCGAGAGTGGCTCAGAACTATAACATTGTTGAGGATTTAGCTGTTTCACCCTCAGCAACGTCGGCTTTGGAATTGCTGCAATCATGTCTAGCACAGCGTAAATTACTTTTGTCAACTATAGGAGTTGTTGACGTTTAGGACTCGAACCTAATAATTTTCGATCTAGAAAATAGTACACCATGCTTACCTCATCAAATGGCTTTCCAGATTCCAGTGATAGTCAAAAACAGGCCTATTCATAGGACTTTGATTGATGAGGGAGCCTCAACGTGTATTATGTCGATATAGTGTTGGAGATCACTTGGTTCTCCTTCACTAAATCAATCCCCGATGATTCTAAAGGCCTTTGATGGCCGTGGGTTTCATCCTTTTGGCATTCTACAGGATTTACCTATAGGGGTTGAAGGAAAAACCGTTAATCTAGATGTGGAGGTGGTTGATGCCCCTCTAGATTACAACCTTCTCTTAGGTCGTAGTTGGTCTTACACTATGACAGTTGTCATTTCATCGGTCTTTCGGGTTATAAAGTTTCATCATAATGAAAAGATCGTAATAATAGACCAGCTGGCTTACTTTTCATCCGACCCAGCCTCTTCTGAAAGTATTCAGCATGTCGATAAAACGACTATCCCATATAAGGATGTTGGAGTAGGACTAGTTAAAGATGCTGGTTTACTGGGAACTTTTCCTTTTCCTCCGATCAACGCACCATCTTCATTTTCAACCATTCATATGATTTCGTCAGACACCATTGTTTATGATGATCCTTGGATCGTTCCTTCTAAATCTGAGATAAACTCATTTGGTGATGTTATGCCTTTGAGTCCATATGAAATTGCGTATGAGGCCGTGCAATCATTTACCGACCCATCTTCAACAGAAATTGACTTAATGAATGTGGTCCATGAGGAATCACTTTTCACATCAAGCTCAGATTCAATCACGTTTTCTGAACTTGTTCACTCTAATGAGAAAATTCATGAAATCCTATGTGTAGATGATTTACCATGGGAAGATCTCCATCACAGATCTTCATTTTTACCCGAGAATGATCATTTTGAAAATGATTTTTCATCAATTTTTACAACTGAATATGTCAAGGAACCTCAGAATCCAATGAAAAATCCTGATTCGGAGTTAAATTTGGGAAATATCTCTCGAACTATTCCTATTGACATTTCGGTTAAGCCTGGAATTGTTGAGAACATTCATATAGGTGCCTCATGTACAGAAGACGAAATTCAAACATATAAGGCCCTATTTCAAGAATTCCGCGACGTGTTTTCCTGGTCCTATGAGGAAATTCCAGGAATTGATCCCGCGATTGTTGTTCATGAAATCAAGACTTACCCGGATGCTAAACCTGTCCAGAAACGTTTGTGTTAGATTCACCTGAGAAAAGTTGCTGCTATTAAAGCAGAAGTTGTAAAATTACTCAAAGCAGGTTTCATTTATCCGATCCATTAACGGATTGGGTATCGAATATTGTTCCGGTTAACAAAAAGCAAGGGACAGTAAGAATATGCATCGATTATACGGACATTAATTGAGCCTGTCCAAAGGACAATTACCCTACTCCCTATATCGATCAAATCATTGATGATTGTGCCGACAGCGAAATATCCTCCCTCATGGATGGTTTTTCGGGATACAATCAAATCAATATTCTACGTGCCGACCAACCAAAAATGGCTTTCATTTGTCCATGGGGGACATTTGCTTATTGCAAACTACCTTTTAGGCTCAAGAATGGCGGAGCAACTTTTCAAAGGGCCATGTCTTATGCATTTCATGACATCAAGCACATTGTGCAACCCTATCTCGATGATTTGCCTACTCATTCATTACATCGAGCTGATCATCTCATCCATTTACGAGCAATCTTTATGAGGTGTAGGCATTATTGGATTCGGTTGAATCCACACAAGTGTGTTTTCTGTATAGAAATGGGTCATTACTGGGGTTTGTTGTTTTGAAAGCCGGCATTTGCGTTGATCCTTCGAAGGTCGAAGCTATTGTCAAATTGCCTCCTCCTTCGAGTCTTCGCCAACTCCAAAGTTTGCAAGGGAAAGCAAACATTTTTGCGACGATTCATTCCTAACTATGCTGAGGTTACAAAGGGTTTTACCCGGTTGTTGAAACAGAATACTCCATTCTATTGGGATGAGATAGCTCAAAAATCTTTTGATGCACTGAAACACGCGTTGACCCATGCACCGTTATTGCATCCTCCAAACTACAACGAGGACTACTTCTTGTATCTCGCCGCCTCTCATTCCACCATTGGAATGGTCTTAGTTCAGGAAGATGAATTCGGTACTGAACATGTGATATATTACCTTAGTCGAACTTTAAATCCAACTGAGCTAAAATACTCACATGTGGAGAAATTAGCACTGGTAGCTGTTCAAGTTGTCCAACGTTTTCGTCACTACATTCTACTACGTAAAACTACAGTAATTTCTGATTGCAACCCTATGATCTACATTTTGACCAAGCAATTACTAGGGGGCAAGTACTCTAAATGGATTGTTATCCTACATGAGTTCGACTTGGAATTTGAAAAATCTAAGTCTAAGAAATCTTTAGTTTTTGCGGAGTCAATGTGTGACTTCCCGCATGCTGACACAGAAGTTGTGGTGGAGGAGCCCATTGCGGACGAATCCTTGTTTCTAATCAGCACTTTAGATCCATGGTATGGGGATATCATCATTTATCTCCAAACCCAATCCTTTCGGCCGGAAATTTCAAGGTCAGAACGTCGGAAAATACGATTCCAGTCCCAAAAATTCAGGATTATTGGAGATACTCTTTATCGTCGTGGGGCAGACTCTATTTTTCGATGTTGTTTAACTCATGAGGAAGTTGAAAGGGTTCTAAATGACTGTCACTCTGGAGCGTGTGGCGGTCATATGTCTAGGTATGCCACAGCCCAAAAGATATTGCGCGCTAGCTACTTCTGGCCATCTTTGTTTAAATATTGTATTAACGCGGTCCGAAAATGCCACAACTACCAAATTTTTGATCAAAAGATGCGCGCTCCACCTGCTCATCTCCACTCTATAATTGTCATTGGTCATTTTGCCAAATGGGGTATCGATTTTATTACATGTAACCCTCACTCAACCGGGGGGCATGCATATATCATCCTTGCGGTAGATTATTTTACCAAGTGGGCCGAGGCAATGCCTACATTTGAGGTAGATGAAAAAACAACTACAATTTTTGTGTTCAATCATATAATTGCTAGGTTTGGTGTCCCACAAGCGATTATCACTGATGATGGGCGTCATTTTCGAAACATTATGATGACCGAACTTACAGGCCAGCTTGGTTTGCATCATGATAGTTCAACTCCTTATTATCCACAAGCTAATGGTCTGGTTGAATCCATCAACAAACTTTTAGTCATCATGATCTGACGAATCATTGGGATTCATTGGTCGAATTGGCATAACATGCTATTTTCAGTGCTTTGGGCGTATCGAACCTTAGTAAAAACATCAATAGGGTTCTGTTGTGGCCAGCAACAACCCCCCCCCCCTTTTTTCATTTAAGTGTTGTCCAAAATGCTAAATGAATGGGGACCCTTAGTTAAAATTTAGGAAAAGCAAGAGTTTCCTTTCTCCAAAATAAGGTTACCATCGTAAGCTTAGGAAGGTCTTTTGAATATTTTAAAACCTAAGTCTATGATAAGGAAAAATCTTTAAAGCCGCGTTGCAAAAAAGATAGGAAGTGCTTCCATTTGAGTATAATCTCAGTATGTACAAGACCCTCATGCTAAGCAATATATCGCATCGCAATAAAGTAATACTCATAACGAAAAAAGTTCAAGATTTACCGATCTGCGATAACACCGATCGCAAGATCGCATATCGCAAAAAATGAGCTGACAAGATTTGGAAAGCATAAAACTTCTGCGATCTGCAATGTTGCGATCGCTGTGATGTTATATTCGTGTGTTTCCGCGATCTGCGATGGTGCGATTTACGATGGCGCGATCTGCGATGTTACGTGAGCAAATCATAAAATCACTTCATCACGAATCCTATGGGCACGCTATTTAAGAAAAGCCACTTACCATAATCTGACTCAAGATCATGCGCTTTTAATGATAGTAAAGGGATTAGTTGTCAACTATTAAATGAAATGTAGAAGTGTGCTTTTGTAAAGAATTACTTCACGTAAGGTGGCATATTTGATATATTTTCTGCATTTAAAACTCTCCCATCACCTTTCTTGATCAGTCATTTCCATTTCACTTGTGAGCTGCAGGAACGGAGAGCGAAAGACGATACACAGCCATATGCAGAAAGAAATGGGAAAGAAAAATAGAGCTCAGGGCTCTGAGGCTAAGGAAAAGACAAAGGAAATGGCGCCTTTGTATACAGACACAGCCTGTAACAAAGACGCGGGGATATCGACGTGGGAAAGCATGTACAGACTTCTTGAGGAAGAGAATCCCAGAATAATGAAGGTTACTATTGTCACGGGCTCACAACGCTCTTCCAAAGCGTCCTTAGAAGAGCTAGCATGCTCATTTCTTCATCGGATAGCAGCAAGGCCCAAAATTCTACCATATACGGATATGATCAAGTGGATACTTGACAATGCAGACATGGACAACAAACAATTCAAGATTCAAGGACAAGGGCTCATCGGATCATTCGCTGCACAAGATTTAAAGCTTATGTATCATCTTCCTGAACCGCAGGCGACTTACAATGCACAATTCGTTAAGAAATTTGTGGCAGAGAACCCAGACCTGTCAGAGACCACCAAAGATTGGTCCAGAAAAGAGGAACCGCTCAAGAAAGACAAAAATGGTATGTACAACACTGGTTCCCTCACCTCTCCGTATTGCTTTGCTGCAGCCATGCTTTGTAGATTATTTGGGATGCCAGATATCAATAAGCTTTCGTCTGAATGGTTACCATTAATAGATGTTGCCACAAATGCCGATATTATGGATTGGGCCAAGATCTGTTTTGATAATCTATACATGGCTATTATCAATTACCGGTCTAAAAGATCCTTATCTCAAAGGATCTATCCTGCTTTTTATCTATCCGCATATGTTATGGATTCTATTTGTTATGTGTCTAAATTTCCCATTATGGGTTGGAAATGGCCTACCCAGGACCCATTACCTATCCATGTTTATCATAAGGTACTGTGGTATTCTCAGTTCATCCCACATTTCTACCAGATTTGTCACGGGCTTATCTTACCCTTTTATAGAATGATGTATGATGAAGATCCCCCGAGGTGCTCACCCGAGGCACGGATAGATATCATCGCCATCGCAAGATGGTTCGGGGAAGAATGGTTCACCTATATTAGAGTATTTGGAAGCACCGTCCCTCCTCATGTCCTACCCTTGTATATTCTTGACAAACTGCTGGCTCGAGAAATTTCTTATCAAACCTGTTCAGAAGGCGGCCTAACTAAAGACCTAAAAGACAAAAAGAAGGCCATATGGCCTCAATTTCCTGTAGCTTGTGGGCCATTTTCATTGTTCGATGTAGGTCACGCATTCACCGAAGTGGAGAATGTGACGTGTCTACAATTATTTAAATTCCCGGAAAGGCCATTCGACCCTAATGAAGTTGCTCAAGATTTCACAACGAATGTCAAAATAAAAGTATTCATTGGAAAGAAAGATTTATTTGATGATTTATTTCAGAATAAAAGCTCATTCCAGGAAATTTTGCGGGAAGCTCAGTCAAAATTGTCTCCAGATGACCTCAAAAGATTCATGGTATACAGGGAAAGAAGATTGGCCAGTGTTCCTTTAGAAAAGTTGTGACTGCCTGCTAGAGAACTGACTCCAAGCGTTAGCCTCAGTGGGAAGTCAAGCACTTCATCTAAATCTAACACTGCACAAGGAGTACCTGAACATTCTAAAGGGTCTGGAAGCGACCAAGGAAAGAATGAAGAGGCAGCTAAAGACACAGCTCAGTCAAGTGAAATGTCGCAACAACAAGTTATCGCCTCTCCGCCAAGAGATGTCCCCACTCTCGTCATTAAAATGCCACCCGTCACGACAGAGTTAGACAAAGAATGGGAAACCTTCAACGAGCTGATCAATATTGAAGGGCAAGCCCCAAGAACGCCTGTGAGCAATACATAGGTAGCACAAGAAGTGGTTTCGACCATAGTCAGCAGTGTTACAGAAACGGAGCACATTCCTATTGCTCCACCTTCTGAGCTTATACTTAATGTAGAAGAAATTCCTCCACTGGACGTATTCTATAGTCCCCAACATAAAGCAGTTGTAAGAATACAGAGAAAGAAAATAAAAATAGAAAATACACTGTCACAAGATGCTGAACAATTGGACGTCTTATGGAAAGACCCCAACAATAACCCATCTAAAAATCTCACTAAGTTTTCTCAGATCGCAGGAGCATATGCTTCTGCAACTATTGACAAGGCATCAGAAGTTCAGCAACTGTTGAAAGAACAAGAAGATGAAATATAGCTACTACAACGACAATTGCAACAAGCCAATGCTAATATTGAAGCTAACAAACAGCTCGAGAAGTTGCAGCAAGACTTTCAGCAGACGCAGATAGGCTATCAAAGAAGTCTAGATGAGAAAGGGAAACAATTACAAATTTTCCAAGAAATGCATAAAGATGAGCCTAAGCTTACAGAATCTATTTCAGAGTCTATTGGCTTAAATGAACAACTACTACAGCAACAGGAAGAGTTGGGACGTAAGATATCACAGTGGAGTCATTATTGCGAACTGAGCGATAAAATCACCTATCAAGTGGTAGACTTGCGGAGTGACTATGATCAGAGTGACAAAAGAGTGACGGAGTACTTGGCTTGGCAGGATGAAGATGAAGGGAAAAGAGCAAGTGCGGCCAGAATAAATGGGAATCATAAAGAATTGCTCTTTGATAAATGGGAAGATCAAATCAGGCAGGCGAAACAAGCAGCGGAGACAGCGGCCACGCAAGCAAGCATTCTTATCGACTGTGTAAATGAAAATTTTCACAGAGCAAATGTAATCGAGGAGACCACCCCGGGGTATCTACCAAATAAACTACGACTGGAAGCAGAATGGAAGCAGAAGGCGCAGGAGAAGGGAAAAGCGATCCAAGCATTAAACAGGTTAAATTGGGAGTGTTACTGGGCATACTTGGTCAAGCCGCATAGTCAATGGATGACTGTGAAATGCATCATAAACGCGGCCGAAAAAGTAGTGCCAGCTCTCATAGATTCCATTTTCGCAGCCCAGCTCAAAGCAGAAGTCAGCCAGCCGACTCTCCTCAAGCCCATGATGAACACTTGCAGCTTTAGAGATCAGATTCAGAAATAGTCTTATTTAGAATGTTGTTTTTTCTTTAAAATTAGATTAGAAAAAGGATGGTCATTTGAAAACTGCATCCTAAATTTTGTAAACAAACTATTATTAGAATTAGGAAGTAGTATTTTAACCCTTCTCATTGCATTTGGAGAAG
The DNA here is from genome assembly GCA_031772625.1 of Pinus tabuliformis. NCBI lineage: Eukaryota > Viridiplantae > Streptophyta > Pinopsida > Pinales > Pinaceae > Pinus > Pinus tabuliformis. Next base: position 679,183,762 of record CM062808.1, on the reverse strand, counting down.
GGTCCAGAAATTTGTCAAAAACTTGTCCTCAGAACATGCACTTCTGCACCCTCAGAGGAGGTTTTGATGAATGGATGGATCGAGATTTATTAATGTTTGCATTCGATGTCTGCTACTGATGTTGCACTTCTGTACTCTTAGTAGATGTTAGAACAAGTAGAGATAAATCATTGTTGCTTGAAGCTTATAAGTAGGACCAGTCATAAATGGTACTTTTATCTCTTGATCATTTCTGCTTATATTCTGAAAGTGATATACAGTTTTTAGTTGTTTATATGTTATTGCATGAATGTGTGAGTTACCATTTGGCACTTTTGTACGGTGGAGTCATTTATTTATGTCTGATGTATGAATAACTTATTATGCGATATGTTGTTCACAACTGTTTTGCCTAACTTTTTATGCAAAGTGGTTTATCTTAAATGATTTCTATTCTTATGATAGCTGAATGATCTTTATTACCAGTTATTGTTTGAAATCTTTTTAGATCGCATAATAGAAGAAATACACCCCGGGTTAGCATAGATTAGATGTGCTGTTTTTCATTAGATTACAATAGCATAGATTTAGTTTAAAAGTTTGAATTAGATTAGCTTTAAGTATTCTTAGATCAGCAACATCCAAATCTGCACACACACACACCCTTAGATTGGGAAACTGGTCCCATTATCCCTAGTCGGACCCGCTATACCAAACGGATAAGGAGCTGCCAACCAAGGTCCGGACCGGGTGGGTATCCCCCTTGTTGTCAACCCGATTTTCGGGGCTTCAACAGGTTCACTCCTTTCCAACTAGTTTATGGTCTGGAAGCTGTGTTGCCCATTGAATACGAAATCCCATCATTTCAAATGGCCATTTAGTTACTTCCAGCCACTTCCGAAGAGGAAAAATGTTTGTTATACTTGGCTCAATTAGATGAGAATCAACGTGATGCTGCATTGGCGATCGAAACTCATGCAAAACGTATGAAAGCTCAGTATGATCGAAATGTGACCCCTCGAAATTTTTCGGAAGGAGATCTAGTCTTAGTGTATGATCAAGCTAATGATAAATTAGGCGCTGGAAAATTCGTTCCTATGTGGCATGGTCCTTATGTTGTCAAGCGAAAGCTAGCAAAAGGGGCCTATGAATTGGTAGACTTTGACTGGGACTCTTTAGGTAAACCCAGAAATGGTCTTTACCTGAAAAGGTATTATGCTTAAAGGATGGTTATGGAGATTTTTAGTTAGGATAGTTTTTCTTTCTAGCTGCCGTGTTTTAGTTTTAAAAGTGTGCTTAGCTTAGAGAGTATTTTTTTTTCTCGTCATTATTCCTGCTTATCTTGGTTTTACTCTTGGTATTGCAGATGTCGATGCCTCTCCAAACATACACTAGTTTCGCTGATGGTGGTTGTCGTAATACATGGAACATTTCTTCTGTAGCTTGGGTTATCTATTCACCCTCTGACGAGTTGGTATCTATGCATGGGGTAAGCCTCGGTCAAGCAACGAACAACATTGCCGAGTATAGTGCAGTAATTGAGTTATTATCTGAATCTATTTCATTTGGAATTCACAGTTTGATAGTGAGGTTGGATTCTGAACTCGTTGTATTACAGCTTAATAGAGTGTATGCCATTAGAAATCTAGTGTTTTTGAGATTATTTTTGAGAGTGCGTCTCTTGGAAAGTGAATTTGATTATATTGAATATCAGCATATTCCAAGATCTTTAAATACATTAGCAGATGCAATTGCTTCTCGAATGTTAAGTAGACATTTGCAATAATCATACATTTAAATTTAAAACCATTCCATAACATGATTTACAAGATAAGCTGGTAATAGTGATGTATATATAGGAGTGTGTGAAAAAATACATCGTCCTCGATCATAGGTTGAAAAACACCTTATGATTGGCAAAAATGATAAGTACAAAAAGCAAAAATGTCATATGTGCCTACAATAGGCGATCATCCTATCACTGGTGATGATCTCGATAAGAAACCACTACACGGGCCACCTTGCAAAGGAACCTCCTAAAAGGTCCTGGGACCCCAATCGCATAGCGCTGAAGTCGACGAGGAATGTCATCTATGCTGGTCTCCGGAATATCTCCCGTTAAGCGCTCTAGATGACTCTCCAACTCGGCCAAAGTCTCTGCTGATTCGTCCTGTGGGGCTGGCGCGGCTGCAACTGGTTGTTTCCTCTCATAAGGCCGGAGAGCGGCTGGTTGCTGTGGACCCACATCTGCATTTGAAACTTTTACTATCAGTTTTGGGACGATATAAAAATTAAATTAAATTAAAATAGGAAAATGTTGAAAATCATTTTACTTGAGTCATCCCACTGCTCTCCTAGTGGAAGAGCCATGTCTGGGTCACCACAAAAATCTACCCTAGCGTAAGGGAAGTCCTAAATAGAAAAAGCCTGGTTTTCAAACCATTGGAAATACTCAGGTTTCAATCGAACAACCTCTGTCCCCTCGTCGGATGACAGGCCATAACTGCAACCCATCACATCAGTTTGGGCTGTCGAGGAATCCCAGCTCCAACAGTAAGGTGTTGCGGGATCAACATCGAACCCTCTCCAGACCAAAGCTCACAACCAAAGCCCCATAACCAAAGGTCTTCAGTTGTCCGTTCTTGGCTCTGGTCAGTTGGCCTTTTACATTGGCCAACACAGCATCGCACCAGTTGAAGATGGTGCCTCGAAAGCAGTGAACTGCCATCCGCATCAGGGATCCGATGGCAATATGTAATGCGACACTCCCGCAAAGTCTGGTGACAGTAAACGCGATCACCATGAGTTTAGGATGGGATATGGTTTTAATGTCTATCCCTTTGTCTCTAGCCTGGCTGTTGCAGAACTCTAGCCGAAGGCTATCGACAGACTAGCCACCTGGCCTAGTCCCAAATAGAGTCAAGTCTTCGCCTCTCTTAGGCAAACTGGTCAAGAAGTATATGTCTGCCGGCTTGATTTCAAGCTGGTGGCCACCAATGAAGAAGCACTGGTCCTGTATGCTCCATCTGTCAACCAGCCACTGTAAGAAATCCACCTGGGCCCTCATGCCAAGTATGGCCCAGAATTTGTACAAGTCGCATGCCTTCAATGCATCAATCGAAGGTTGGTGATTCAACGCGGCAAGATCCACATCCTCATGCTCCTGTTCACGCCAATATAGCATGATGTACACTCTACATCCAATAAAAAGACAAATTAGAATGCTAGAAATTAAATTGTTTGGGTCAAATTTGAGAATTTTTGGGTTCAAAACCCTTGCTGTGGGGACCGCACCCTCTGTGTTAGAGACAGTGCGTGGGTCCGCACCTTGCCTACATGGAAGGTGTAGACCCCTGACTTTTCCCCATTTAGAAAAAGTCGGGGTCCGCGGGCTGCCAGTGTTACGCCTGCGGGCCCCAGCACACGGGTTTTTATCCTAAAAACCCTCCAAAAAATGAAATAAAAGCCTAAAAAAAATGAAACGGTTAAAAATGAAGAGTAGGATGATGTGGATTACCTGGAGAAGACGGCATTCGATTCCGACGGTTGGATTTTCCACAATCTTCACAGGAAGTTTCTGAACAAAAGCACTATTTTCTCACCCAAATCTCACACGGTAAAAATGAATTGACGAAAGTCCTTTTTATAAGTTTTTTGAGTAAATAAATTGCAAATTTTTTTATGTTTCACTTTGGAAAGGTAATTTTTGTAGCATTTTTATCCATTTCAAATAGGTATGAGTAATGTTTGCATTTTTGTTCAGGATAACGGATTATTCAGGCGAAATCTATAATTTTCGATGAAAAAACATTTAGAGTTACCTTTAAGCTCTTTTCTGACTCCTAAAACATGAAAAGATCACCGAGTTTTTCTTTTTAACTCGTTAAAATGGAACTAAAAAGACAGTCCACTTACAACTCTTTTCTGACCATAAAAACATGAAAAGATTGCCAGATTTTTGTCGTTTCAAATTCGATATTGGTTATAAAACGACGTGTCATTTATCATTTTTTTACTTTTTCGGATCAGGGGCACTAATCACAAAAAGTAGTCCTTGGTCGTAAAGATCAAGCGGTTCTCTCAAGTATTATTTTATACTTTTTCGGGCTTTGGAGACACAAATTTACGAAAAAGGTCAACCCTGGAGTCTTCTTAAGTTTTTTCGGACTCTCTAAATTTGAAAAACGCTGAGTTTCTTGTATACTGGACTCGTTAAAATTTCACAGTAAAGGACCTGTCCAATTACAAACAGAAATGAACCACTCCTTCTTAGGGTTCGAATTTAAACTAAGTTGGACTCATGTGAAGGATGAGCTTATAATCAAGCAAATGTTATCCTCCTCAAGCTTGTCAAAAATAAAGAGGTACTTGCCAGAAATGGTGGGGGAAAAGGGAGAAAAATGAGCCTGTTTGTCATACTTTGTAACCACTCTTGAACACGACACTTTTATTCACCAGGGTTGGGAAATCCTTTGCCTAACAGTTGATCAAACCACATTGAAAGTATTTAGCCAGTTTCTGGGTATTAACTTTGGGTCAATTGTCACCAAACCATCTGCTGTGTGGTTATGTGTTCAAGAGGTCACTGCCAATAAGCCGTTCATCTACAAAATATCTGTCATCTATCTTGAACATCCCTGAGTCAGTCCTTGCAACTAAATTTCTTCAACTTGATCTATGATTTCGTGTTGTGGGCTTGCCTGCGACGGATCGCTTTCTATTGACTTCAGCTCATTATCTAGAAAGATGATCTAGAAATCGTCAGTACCTTGGGATCTGCATGCCTCAATGGCAGGTTTCTCGCCTTTGACGATAGGTTGCATCATTGACCTTCGATCAAAGGATTCCGTGACATGTTCGACATCAACACATTTATTCACATCTCATGGATTGTACTGGGTACTTTGAGAGCCATTGACATCACTGGTGGTTTCTCTCACACTTGTTAATAGTTTACACCATTGACTGGTAATCAAGTGGTTTCTACCATGTTCGACATCAACACATTCATTCGCATGGATAGAATCGTACTGTTTCGGGAAGTAGGAATGAAGACCCTGGATCTAGTTTCCACAATCCAGGCTGCGAGGAATTTGCATTCATTATATAATGGAGTATTCATAAATAGATGGCTGCATCCATACTGTGTCCACATGAGTCTATACTTGTGATGTATTACAAGATCATTCCTGTATCAGAGCAATATTTAGTTTTCTAATTCAGTTTTGATCTGAGTATGGGAATGCCTACCTCGGCGATGATATGATCTCATATATATATATATATATATATATATATATATATATATATATTGCATTGAATGTTTTTACAGGTTCCGACTGGGCTCTCCACAAGATGATCCTAGAAATGATAAAGTACTTCACTCTTCCTAAATGATAAATGAAATCCTCATCTACTATAGACTTCGCACTTTAGGGGGCAATCTGTTACACAAAAATATCGTCACCATGATTATTTGGAGTCAGTATGGGTCTATCATCACTTGTACTGTCCTCCTAAGCAAGTCTCAGACCTCAGCTCTTCAAGTCAAGCTTTGAAAATGAGAGAAAGACATTGAAAATCAACAAAGCTCTGGTTCTGCACTTTCTCTCACTGTTGCCTGTGGTCCCACATCTCCTATTTACAAAAACTGCGGACCTGCCCGCTCTGTCCCTAAAGGAGTGGGTGCGGACCCCTGTGAAAGTCAAAAAGGGGCAAGTTTATTCTAAAAACCTCACTTTGGGTTAATTCTAGATGATTCTAGAAGGAATTTTGACGTGGATTGATCGCTCTTAGTTGGTTCATGCATCCCAAAAGAGAAGGAGCTAATCCCTTGATGAGAGGAGCTATCCCTTTGAAGGAGGGCTTTATCCCTTTGAAGGAGGACCTAGTAACTTCCCTCCATTGCACTATAAATTAAGGCATTGGGCTGGTTGCTAGGGAGGTTATAAGCTGAACATTTTTTAGGGTAAATGCTGGTGGAATTGAGACTTCCTAGTTAAGTTTGAGAGGAGAGATCACATACCTTTTTGGCTTCATTGGGAAGAGAGTGAAACTTGTCAAAGTAGAGGAGACTTCTTGTTGGACCCTAGGAGGAGCTTGTACAACATCAAGGCACAACTTGTAAAGTTATTCTATGATTTGAATTAATACAATCAGATTCATTTTTCTCAACAAATTTTCTTATGTCATTTGTTTCATGAATTCCTTGATCTTCATGTTAAATATGTTTTATGATATTGGCTTTTCAGGTGCTATTTAATTTGTTTTCTTGTTTGTGTTTGCAGATTCGCAACAAGGGAGCTCATTTGGATCAAAGGAGCGAGGCTTCCAAAAACTTGCATTGGACCCAAGGTAGGCCTAAACACTTGTTTGCCTTTGTTTATAAATGAATATTTAGAGAAAGACAGTTTTTGACTGGCTTGCTTGTCACTAGGTCTCTTTAGATTCTAGGAAGGTCTATCTTGTCTGCAAGATCGACTCATTCTGTGTGACAAGCTTTGTGAGGAAAGATTACATACCTTGTTGATCTCATTCGGAAGAGTGTGAGGCTTGTCAAAGTAGAGGAGATTCCTGTTTCAGACCCTGGGAGGAGCTTGTATAACATCAAGGGACCAAAGGTTGTAAAGTTCTTCTATTTTCAAAGTTAATACAATCAAGTTTATTTTTATCAATAAGTCGTGTTTTATGGCTTATTTCATGGATTCCTTGATCACCATGATGAATATGATTTATTATATTAGCTATGCAGGTGTTATTTGATGTGTGCTTGTTTGTGATTGTAGGTTCTCAAAAGGAAACTCTTTCAAACGGTTGAAGCATGGCTGCCACAAACTAGCGTTGGACTTAAGGTAGGGTCTAAAGCACCTCTTTAGTTTTTATTAATGAATTACAATATGTTTAGAGAAAGGTAGATTTGCTTGTCCTGCTTGTTGCTAGATATCTGTTGATACTAGGGAGATCGGTCTTGTTCACAAGAACGATTTATCCGGCCAAAAAATTGGCGACCATACTGGGGAACTGAATTTGGGTTTTTTATTTTCCTTTATCTTTGACTTGGGAAACTTGTTCTTGTTTCTAGTTTTTTCTTGATGTGTGTGGGATTGGGTAATTTTTAGGATCTGAATTTTTTTTGTTTTTTCCAAAGTTTACAGGGAACCTCACTCTCTTTTTACAGACAGTGCGGATCTCTCTGCATTTTTCCCTTAGTAGACAGAGCAACATTGCATCTAGTTCTACTGGAAGCCTATGGAACCTGTTAGAAATTTTGAAAAAACTAAAATGTTTTCATCCAGTTAAGTTTAGTTTTTTATTTATGACTTTTAGTGTCTACCCAGATCTACACGTGTTCTATCAAGAATCTCTTGTGAGTGAGTTCCATTGGAATTTTTGTTTTAGAAGAGTCTTCTTTAATTGTTCATCTTGATTATCAAGTTCAAGCAACAGAGTATATTTCTGAACCAATTTCATTTTCTGAAGTTACTGGTAGTATTTCTTCTACTAGTGAATTAGGTGAAGAACCTGAAATTTCTAAGCCTGAAACTGAACCTGCTGCTACTCCATCTTCAAGATTTGCTTCTCCAAATTCTAGTGGTCCTTGTTCACCTAGGGTAGGAAGTATCATTACCCAAAATCTTCCTTTTGGACTCATTTCTATTGAAGAACTTGTTAGTCTGGAAGAAGATATAACTCTCCCTGAAAATCAATCAACTTTAGAACTTAGGGAGCGTGAATCAATTTTCTACAATCCTTTTAGGAGTGATACTTGGTACATCTCATTGACCAAATTTTTAGAAAATCCGGGTCTTAGTTTTTCACCACCTAAAGTTCCTTTTCATCCTACGCCTAGAGGTTATTATCATCCATTGAATATGTGAAAATGATCATCCATGTTTTCCAAACACCGGAAACATTTTTATATGGCGATCCTTCTATTCCTTTTGGGTATCAGTCACTCACTGGTACTTTTTCAAGAGCATCTCCTCAACCAATTGAACATGGGATATTAACTGGTAATAACGGAACTCAATCGTTGAGTGTAGAAGAAATCCTTATGATGTCTAGTACTATTCCAAATCCGCAACCTCAAGGTAGTCAATTACCCCCTGGGGGCCAACTTCAAGGTACTCAATTACCACCTGGGGGGCAACCTTAGGGTAGTCAGTTACTGCCTGGGGGGCAACCTCAAGGACAATACATACATTCGAGACAGTACATACCTCAAGGTCAACCCCAGACTCAACATATACCTCAAGGTCAACCCGAGTATCAATATGTACCTCAAAGTCAACCCTAGTTTCAATACGTGCCTCAAGGTTATCAACCTCAATGTTAGTACCCAACTCAAGGTTTCCAACCACCTTCTGTTCAACAATTCATACAAGGAGCTGGAAATGTACCTCTCAATTATCAACCCTACGCTCAACTCGGTTATGGTCCTCAATATGCTCAACCTATAATTGGTCCATACCGAGGAATGAACATGGTGTGGGATCCATCTCAAACTCAACAGATTTTGTAACCTAATGTGTAGTTGTCATCTCAATCTGGATAACCTGTTGTTTCTTGTCCAACCCTACAACCTGTCCAGCCTACTATTCAAACTTCTGCACCTGGTGTGGTTCTGTAGTCTCGACCTAGTTCACCTCGAACTCCACCTCAAACGACTGCTACAACTTTTGTTCAATCTACCCCACCTACTTATGGAGTATTGGAAACTCTGGTTTCTACTGTTCCTGCATCAACTCCTCAAGCCTCTTTACCACAGTCGGGACCTACAATTCAGACTTCGGTTCAGATGCCTGTAGGACAACCTGGTCCAAGTACAGTTGTCACAAGTCAACTGAAATTAACTTATCAACCATACGAGAGACAGTATCAATTTGGTCCTGCTGTGCAAAGCCCAATTTACTAATATCAACTGTACCCTGGATATACTTATCAGCAACCTCAACAACCCCAGTTTGGTCTGGTTAATCCTGGTTTTCCGGGAGGATATAATATTCCAAATGAAAATCCAATTCCAAGTTATCCTAGATATCCTCCTCCTGGGGCTGGTCTTATGACCCAAGGTTTTCACGACCCTAACCATCAGTTACCATTTATTCCAACTTTGGACTTTCCTGATTTGTCGCGCCTTACAAACGATCCAATTAATTATCTTCTATTTTGGCTGCCAATGCTGAATAAGTTGCCCAGTGATATCCCGAAGTTTAAAGGTAAATCAGGAGAGGATCTGTCAAACCATGTGATGACTTATCACCTCTGGTGTGCATCTAATTCCATTATCAATGATTCAATTCACTTGCGTCTTTTTCAACGCACTCTGATTGGTCTTGCTACCAAGTGGTACATTGAGTTACCGCGAGCTTCTTTTTATAATTTTAGTCAGTTAGCCACTTCTTTCTTAACTCATTTTCAATTTCCTGTCAGATATGACAATGGCACGGAATTATTGACTTCATTAAAACAATCAACGTCCACATATATTTCAAATCATATTCATGAATGGCGACGTAGACGATTATAAGAAGAGCTTCGACGTAAATCACATATAGAAAGACCTTTGTCGACGCGTTTCGAACCAACAACTGTGGTTCATCGTTAGGACAAGTTGAAGAAACAGATCCAGCTTAGCATGTTAAATAGTCTGAGCAGAGACTCCAACGGCTAAATCGAACAACGGCTACTTTTGACCTTAGGACCCAGGTCAAATTATTATTCATTAATTTAATATTATTATTATTTTTAATATTAATACAAAAAATATTTTTAATGGTTAGTTTTTTAAAAAATTAATTAATAATTATATATATATATATATATATATATATATATATATATATATATATATATATATATATAAGTTATAAAATTAGGTTAAAAAAATAAAAAATAAAAATAAAAAAAATAAATAAAATAAATGATAAATAAATAAATAAAATACTTTTAGAGGTTAGTTTAAGAAGATAATTTACTTATTTATTTAAATTATTATATAATAATATGTTGTTAAGGACGAGAATAATTTCAAGTAATTTATTAATTTATTTATTAATATATATATATATATATATATATATATATATATATATATATATATATATATATATATATATAAAGTTAGGGTTAAAAAATATAAATAAATAACTTAAATGGTTAGTTAGAAAGGTAATTTATTTAATTTAATTAAATTATTTATTAAATATAATTAATATTATATTGGTAATATAGTCTTTTTTTTTTTGTACGCTTAGATAGGACCTTCTCATTTTTTAGTTTTTACATGTGCGCTATTCACCCCATTTCCAGGGAGGGTAGCACAAGAATTGAACCAAAGATCTCCGATTCAGTGAGATTTCATTTCCACGGCCATTGCCACTTGAGCTACCCCTTGCGGACATATTGGTAATATAGTCTTGATATTAATATATTAATAATATTAATAGTCAAATTATTATTTATTAGTTTAATATTATTATTATTATTCTTATTTATGGAAATAAGTTAAATTAGGTAGAAATATATAGGTAAATAAAATAATTTTAAGGGGTGAGGAGCGATGGGTCTGGTTAGGGTTTGGCGGTGGCAGCGCGGGTATTGGGAGGAACCGCACACAGGGCACAGATGAGGACAGAACAGAGATCCAGGTTACAGTCGCAGACAGTTGCGTTTTTTTGGATTGCGGGCTCGGTGTTTTGGAATAGGGCTTCGTTGGTCAACTTGCTGCCATTGCTGTCGTTTTTACCTCTTGTTTTTACCCAAACCATGGATAATCCAGAAGAACTGGTGGACTTAGACCCGGCTCTAGAAGACATATTATCTATGTGGGGTAAGGACACATCTGCCAAAAACGTGGAACAGTTTTTTGGGGTTAAAAAACTTAATGGAACGGATTACCCTCCACTGGTGGACTTTCCCCCATTTTTACATCATGGTGGACCAGATGTTGCAGTGGATGTTTCGGCTCCTAATCAGGGGGTCTCTGGCAGAAATAAGGAGGGAGATGCGGCGGAAGGTCTGATAACTGGTGCTACACCTTCGGCGGATAAGGTGGCTGCGCCTCATAGTGATATAGCTCGGCCGGATTCTCCTGAGGAGTGCGGGGGTTTTGAAGAAGTTCTGAGAAAGAAGGGAGAGAAGAGGAAGTCTCAAAAATCGATAGGGTCACAAAAACTGGAGGGAAACCTTGTATTAGGTATGGAAGTATCAATTGATGAAACCCTTACGGTTGCAGACTGCACTATTGTTGGCCGGGCAAGAGGAAAGAAGTTCTCTCCAGAGGATCTTCAGTTATGGGGAGAAGATCGCTTCATTAAGGATAACCCCTTACGTTTTGAGGCACAATGCCTTGTAAAAGGCTGGTTTCTGTTCAGATTTGAAGAAAAGGAAGCGGCCGACTGGGTCCTGGAGAAAAATTGGTACATTGGGAACATTCCAGTGCTGATGAAACGCTGGACCCCTCTCTTTGATGCTATTAAGGAAAATACTGAAGTCTTCCCAGTTTGGATTCGGGCGCCGGGCCTTCCTTTTTTTCTATGGACAGAGGCCGTTTTCAAATCCATTGGTAATAGACTGGGATCTTACTTGGAGGCGGATATGACATTCAGGGAGACAAAGATCAGGGCAACGGCGCGCATCTTGGCAAATGTTGATTTGAGTAAGGGTCTGGCGCAAACGATTACTCTTCAGTATAAGGATTATATTTATGAACAATTTCTGGATTACGAACGCTTGCCATTCCGCTGTCATATATGTCATGCTCATGGCCACCTTGCCAAGGAGTGCCCACTGCACAGAAGACAGAGGCGATTCAGAAGGAAAAATGGTCAGAGAACAACCAGAAATTCCCATGCAAAGACTTTTCAGGAAAAGAATGGCTCGACGCCTCTGTCCGAGAACGGTATGGATTCCGGCGGACTTCGAGACGGGGTTTTCTCTGTGGAGGAACAGAAATCCGAGGAAGCACAAGCCGTGGACCCCCATCCAAATGCTGAAGGGAAGGAAGTCGACCGGAGCTTTTCGCCTGAACCTATTTCACCTCGCGAGGCGGAAACGGTAAAGTGCTCGAATCCTCCTATTTTGACTCCACGAAAACATATTAACTCAAATGGTTCCATGCATGATATTCAGTCAGCTTCTGTTGCACATCCTGTAAAACACTCTGTGGAAGGGATACCTCCAGTGCCTGCCCCTGATATAGAACCTCTTTATGCGGATACGGGCTCTTTCAATCTAAAATGTGATAAAAACTGGCCTCCTCTCACCCCCCGTCTCAATGTGCTCCTTGTCCCTATAACCTCAGATCAATGGGGTCAAAGCCCGAGCAGGTTGGGGCTCTTGGTGGCCTTGGTCAGCTGCCTACTACTGGATTGAACAAGGGCAAGCGGGGAAGAAAATCAGACATTTCAAAAGCTAAGTTAAAAGCTAAAATCGATGTGGCGGATGGGAAGCAATCCTCAATTCCTGGGGTACTTAGAGCAGTGCAGACCCCTGAACATGTTAAAAAATGATCTTTTCTTCATGGAATTGCAGGGGCTTAGCCAGCAAGCCCAAGAAACTGGCTTTAAGGGAATGGCTTCAAACCTCAAAAACAGACATCCTTTTCCTACAAGAAACCTTGGGGAAAGGACAAGAGGTGGAATTGGTGCTGAAAACATTGCTGCCAGGATGGTCCTTCTCTGCTATTGACTCCTCAGGCCATTCGGGGGGCCTAGCCATAGGCTATAGAGAAGGAAAAATAAAATGTTTAAACATGTGGGGATTGAAGAATGTTATGGGAATGGAAGTAGTCTGCCCAGAATTTCCTACTTCCTTTCAGGTTGTAAATATTTATGGCCCATGTCAAGGGAGGGAACATTTCTGGACAGATTTGTTGTCAAAATCTTTGATGAACAAGCCCTTGATGGTTGTGGGTGGGGACCTTAATTTTTCTTTGGGCAGAGCAGAGGCATGGGGTCCCTCAGCTAGGGAGGATCCCCTGTCGGACTTCTTCTTCCAAGCCCTTACAGATAATAAACTCATCGATCCAATCCCGATAAATTTAAAGCCTACTTGGAGAAACAGACGAGCCGGGGAGGACAGGATTGCAAAAAGGCTAGATCGGTTTCTGATTTCTGAAGGCTTTATTACAAGAGTGCCTCTTTTTCGGCAATGGATTGACGAGATCGGGAATTCTGATCATTTCCCGATTTTTTTGGATCTCTCTTTCCCCCCCCCAAAGCCTCCTGCACCTTACAAATTTAATTCCTCATGGCTGCAAGAAACTTCTTTCATCAATCTTTTTAAATCCACATGGATCCATCCTGACAGAATTACAAATGACTGTAAGAGTTTCTTATTTATGGAAAATCTGAAGAGATTAAAGAAAGCAACCATCTCTTGGGCAAAAGAAAGACAAAAACAGCAAAATGAAGATCTGTTAAAAATCAGGGAGGAATTGAAGTCATTGGAAAGCATTGATGCAGATGGATACTCCACGCAGGACTCTAAGGACCGAATCCTCTCTCTGGAAAAAGCCCAAAATCAGATCCTTCTAGCAAAGGAAGAGGAATGGAGACTGAAGAGCAGAGCAATATGGCTAAAATCAGGAGATGAAAATACAAGTTTTTTCCATAACTATGCAAAAGGGAGGAAATCTGCTAACACAATTTGGAGCCTTAAAGATGAGGAAGGTAGGGTGGTAAAAACTTTCTCAGAACTTTCGGGATTGGGTCAGAGGCACTTCCAAAGAACCTTTTCTGATTCAGGAGAGGCTACAATAGCTGAGGTTATGAGGACAGCTCAATGTTTTCCTAGTTTCCTGGAGGAGGATGAAGCAGCTGAGCTATCAAGCCCTGTCACCAAGGAGGAGGTTGAGGCGGCAATGAAAAGCATGGGTAAGGACAAAAGCCCTGGTCCGGATGGTTGGACTATTGAACTGTTCCTTCATTTTTTTGATCAGATAGGGTCTGATATCACTGAAGTAGTGGAGGAATCGAGGTTGAAAGGGGAAATATACAAACCCTTTAATTCAACTTTCATCGCTCTGATTCCTAAAAAAGATGAGCCGGAGACCTTTGAAGACTTTAGACCCATATCTCTTTGTAACTGCATTTACAAAATCATCGCCAAAGTGATAGCAACAAGACTTGTTCCAATTCTGTCCAGAAATATCTCAATGGAACAATTTGGCTTCTTGGACGGCAGGCAAATACATGAGGCGATTGGTGTCGCCCAAGAGGTTCTTCATAGCATCAAACAAAAGAAGAAGAAAGGGGTAGTCCTTAAAATAGACCTTTCAAAGGCATATGATCGTATCAACTGGCTATATATCAGATTGCTGCTCACACATTTGGGCTTTGACTACTCTTTCACCAGCTGGATTATGGGATGCATTACCAATGTGAGTTTTGCTGTGCTGATCAACGGAGCGGCATCCCCTTTTTTCAAAAGCCAAAGGGGTCTCAGACAAGGGTGCCCCTTATCCCCTCTCCTCTTCCTGCTTGTGGCAGAAGGACTTAGTAGACTGATCCACAAAGTCAGAAGGACAAACAAGATAAAAGGTATTGAGGTGGCTTTAAACCTCTATATCACCCACCTGCTCTTTGTTGATGATATTCTGATTTTTTCTAATGGATCTTATGACGAACTCAAGGAATATAAAATTATTATTGATCTATTTATGAAAGCTACAGGAATGCAGATAAATTATGGAAAATCACAAGTGTGTGTTGCAGGATATAACAGGAGAGAATGCAATACAATGTCCGATCTTTTCCCTTTCCATTTATAGCCTTTGGCCTCTCCTTTTAAATACCTGGGCTTCTGGTTAAAACCGGATGCTTACAAAAATGAGGACTGGAATTGGCTCATAGCAAAGATTGAAGCAAGAATATCACATTGGAGCTTTAGATGGCTTTCGAGAGCAGGAAGAACGACACTTCTAAAATCTGTCTTATTGGCCATTCCTGTTTATTGGGCTGCTCTAACTTGGATCCCAAAGGGCATAATGGAGAAGATCAGAAGGCTCTGTTGCAGATTTTTATGGGCAGGCTCAAATGAAAAATCTGTTCTCCCTTGGGTGGCATGGGACAAGATTGCCAGACCAAAGGAGTGGGGCGGATGGGGTATCAAGAGACTACCAGAATTCAGCCTTTCATTGGCAGCAAAATCTGGATGGAGACTTATCACAATGGAAAACCTTTGGACCCGGGTGATCAAAAGAAAATATATTGATCCAACCCCCCTGGAAGAATGGATCCGAAGTCAGGAGAAGAAGTCGAAACAGACCTCAGTAATATGGAAGGCAACAATTGAAGCCTTCTCAGTGATAGAACAGGGTTTGGCGTGGAAAGTGGGCGATGGGAATAATGTAAAAATTGGTAGGGATCCTTGGGTTGGCTGTAACGAATCATTTGCCCTCTCCCCTGGCCTCTTGAGACATTTGGGAAGTAGAGGCATTTTCACTCTAAATCAAGTGGAGAAAGTGGGTCAGTCAAACATATGGGGACAGGCATGGAAAAGTGCCGAAGACCTTGGATTAAATATTAGATGGCATCCTGAATGGTCCTCGTATGTTGAAGAACTCCATCGCTCCCATGTTAGAATAAATAATGAACATGACAAGCTGATGTGGGCACATGGAAAAACAGGAAATTATTTTCCAAAAGAGGGTTACTCTTTCCTGATGGAGAAGAAAGGATGGTCTGCCGCGGAGTGGTGGTCGAAAAATTTATGGAAACTCAAATGTCCTTTGAAATCCAGGATCTTTCTATGGTGTATGTTGAAGAGGAAAATCCCAACATGGGACACTCTTCAGTCCAGATTCTTCATAGGGCCGGGGAGATGTCCTCTCTGCAAGGCGAATGAGGAAACGATTAACCATCTTTTCACAACCTGCGCTGTTTCCTTAAAAATTTGGGGAGAGATAACAGATCTGTTAAAATTAAAAGTCCACTGGGGAAACGCTCCATTAGAAGATGCGTGGAGAAATTGGTGGAACAACCACCCCGATGGTAACCTCAGAAACCTCCCCCCAATCTTTTTCTGGGGTGTATGGCTTGCAAGGAATAATAGCATATTTCAAGACCAGGCCATAACCACAACAACAACTGCATCAACCTGTGTGGCCATATACTCTTCTATCCCTCCTCCTGAACCAAAAAGTGCACAAAATCGAAACAGTCCTCCAGCGATAAAGGAAGGTTCTCCTTGGGCTTTCTTCGACGGTGCATCCCAAGAAAACAGGGCAGGTGCTGGAATATGTATTCATTTGAACCACGATCAGTCTTTTAAAGCTTCTGTGGGTCTGGGTCAAGGATCAAATAATTATGCAGAAATGTCTGCATTACGTCTCCTCATGTGCTGGGCTTTAAAAAAGAATATCTTGTCCATTCAAATCTTTGGTGACTCCATGAACGCTGTCAAATGGGTTAATGGCAATTCCATGTGTCAAAACCAGATATTGAAGACTATCCTAGATGATATAGTTTCTCTAAAATCTCATTTTAACAACTGTTCTATTTGCCATATTTACAGAGAACACAATGCATCAGCAGACCAGCTTTCAAAAAATGGCCTTCAGCAAGCGACGGGGAGTTGGTCTATAGAAGAAACATGTCAGGGGCAGGTTACCACATCACAGCTGCCTCCTTTTGCTCCGCCTCTTTGATGGTTTTTTCTAATACATTTCACAGCTGAAACTCGTTTATGCTTTATGGTCATCTTCTTTCCATGGTGTCATCTTCAGGAGGGACGCGTTCTTTATATCTCTCACACAATATGCTGAAACAGAGTTTTTTTCCTGCATCCTGTACATTCATAAAATGCTGAAACAGAGTTTTTGCATCCTGTACATTCATAAAAAAGTTTACAGTATATTCGTGGCTGTTTATATGTTTATATGAAGGAGGCCACATAGTCCTTTCAAAATGGATCATGAAGAAGTTTTCTGTATGGATTCAGAGAACCAGAACAGTTAATTTTGCTCACTAGCGACAGTTTCAGATCCTCTGCTTACGTTTTTACTTTTGGTTTTGTAAGTTGGAGGTTGACTATGGGTCCCTCTTCTCTCTGTTCACAGTTCTAAAATAGGGAACAGACCTATCAGTTTAGATACCACTTCTTGGTGGTTCGATGATGCTTATCCGAAAAATGTAACTTTTTATACCATTAATAAAAAGTTTTGATTATTTTCTCCGGAAAAAAAAAAATAAAATAATTTTAATGGTTAGTTTTAAAAACTTTAATATAGTTTATTTATTTAAATTATTTATTAATAATTATATATATATATATATATATATATATATATATATATATATATATATATATATATATATATATATATATATATATATATAGATTAAAGAAATAATATTAGGTTATTAAGATAAAAGTTAGGTGGGAATTAGTTAAATTGAGGACCTAACTTTTTTACAAACAAGGTAAATGAAAGAGGTTAGTTAAATCAAATAAATAATAATAATATATCTTCAGGAAAAAATAAAATTAAATAAATAAATAAATAAAAATAAAAATAAATAAATAAATGAATAAAATAAAATAAAATGAAAAATAAAAATAAATAAATATAATAATAATAATAATAATAAGTAAAAGAAATTATTATTTATGATAATAAATACCAATATCAATCAGGGAAAATGGAGTGACACAAAATACACAGGAGAAGGATTGAAAAGAGTCCAGAGCAAGAAGGAGGAACCATAGGAGGTAGGAAGGCTCCAGGGGAATGACGGAAGCGAAAAAGATGAAAGAGGGGGGAGGGAGACTAAGATGAAAGGGCAGGGATCCAACATCTACTGATCTTCCAGCCGTCATCTCTATTGAGATTGTTAGGCCTTCTTTCGATCTCAATAGCTTCCCTAAGTTTACGATGATGGAACATGGCAACTTTGGCAACAACCTTAGCCTCCTCGATACTAACGTGATGTTTGGTCTTATCCACATGCTCTGCTAGCGCTGAAGACTTGGTTCCCATGTCTTAGGTCAGCTGCATGCTCGCTAATCCTCTGATGGATGGAACGCCATGTTTCCCCGATGTAGGGGGTCCCACATGAACAAGGGATCAAGTAGACACCCTTCATGTCCTTGGGGTTAACGGGATCTTTAACCGATCAGAGGGAATTACGAATAGTTTTGAGGGGTCTAAAAGAAGAGGGAATTCGTAATTCGCTCCGATCGGTTAAAGATCCCGTTAACCCCAAGGACATGAAGGGTGTCTACTTGATCCCTTGTTCGTGTGGGACCCCCTACATCGGGGAAACAGGGCGCTCCATCCATCAGAGGATTAGCGAACATGCAGTTGACCTAAGACATGGGAGAACCAAGTCTTCAGCGCTAGCAGAGCATGTGGATAAGACCAAACATCACGTTAGTATTGAGGAGGCTAAGGTTGTTGCCAAAGTTGCCATGTTCCATCATCGTAAACTCAGGGAAGCTATTGAGATCGAAAGAAGGCCTAACAATCTCAATAGAGATGACGGCTGGAAGATTAGTAGATGTTGGATCCCTGCCCTTTCATCTTAGTCCCTCCCCCCCCCCCTTTTTCATCTTTTTCTCTTTCGTCATTCCCCTGGAGCCTTCCTACCTCCTATGGTTCCTCCTTCTTGCTCTGGACTCTTTTCAATTCTTCTCCTGTGTATTTTGTGTCGCTCTGTTTTCCCTGATTGATATTGGTATTTATTATCATAAATAATAATTTCTTTTACTTATTATTATTATTATTATATTTATTTATTTTTATTTTTTATTTTATTTTATTTTATTTATTTATTTATTTATTTTCCTATTAACGAAGATATATTATTATTATTTATTTGATTTAAATAACCTCTTTCATTTACCTTGTTTGTAAAAAAGTTAGGTCCTCAATTTAACTAATTCTCACCTAACTTTTATCTTAATAACCTAATATTATTTCTTTAATATATATATATATATATATATATATATATCTATATATATATATATATATATATATATATATATATATATATATATATATATATATTATATATATATATATATATATATATATATATATATAATTATTAATAAATAATTTAAATAAATAAACTATATTAAAGTTTTTAAAACTAACCATTAAAATTATTTTATTTACCTATATATTTCTACCTAATTTAACTTATTTCCATAAATAAGAATAATGATGATGATGATGATGATGGTTAACGTCCGCTGAGACCAAATAATGGTCTATCGGACCTAAAGAAACAAATTATCTATTTTGATTTAAGATTTTATTCCTATGCTCAAAAAGCTTGGAGAGAAGCCTCCCGAACTCACTATAATTTTGACATTGTAAAAGGCTAGGAAGGTCAGTATTGTAACAAAGATTGTGAAACTGAGATCTAATGTGGTTATACGCAGGGCACTCTAAGAGGAAGTGGTTTTCATCCTTGATGTTCCTATTCTTACATATATGGCAGATCCTTTCCATCCATGGCGTTTTAGGAACTGCCCAACGACCTGTTTCACTATGGAGCTCATGAGAATTCGTTCTAATCTTTGCTATATTAATTTTCTTCTTTGAGCTAGTTAAAATAGAGAGATACTTTTGATCTTCTAGGGTGGGGTTGATAACCTGCTTATAATAACTTAATTTTCTTTTAGCCGCTAAGTCTTTCTCACACCACATTTTTTCTTTGAACTTAGAAGTAACAATATCTTTAATGTTATTTATGTTTTGCAATGCATCATTTTCGTTGATCTCCCAATAGTTTAACCAGGCCCTTGTGTCTTTATTCCACCCTCAATTGAGCCTTAGGTGGTTTTGGCTAGAATTTAAAGCTAGCTTAGGAAGTCTATGATCGTTTATGTTACTGATTTTGTGCTTGTACAACAGAAACCTAAGCATAGCTAGGCTCTCAATAGGGGAAAGACCTGCTTCTATAAGGAGAATAGGATAGGGTGTATTACTTTTAATTTTCAGGTTATAAGTTATAAAACGCTTCTGGATTTGCTCAATCTTTCTCCATGATTCTCTGGAGATGCTGCAACCCCAAACCTCACAGCCATATAAGATAACAGGAGTGACTAAAGTTTCAAAGAGGAACTTCTTTTTATCCCACATTACAAGGTTTGCAATTTTACAATTATTTTCAAGACCATAGTAAGCTTTCCACCCCCCATTAATCCTTTCCTCAATGCTATGGTTCCAGTTGAGCTTGTGATGAATATCAATTCCTAGGTACTTGTAAGAATACACTTCCTCCAAGTTATTATTGTCATACATAAAATTAGCATAAGTGTCCTTCTTGGATTTGATAATCATAACCTTAATAATAATAATATTAAACTAATAAATAATAATTTGACTATTAATATTATTAATATATTAATATCAAGACTATATTACCAATATAATATTAATTATATTTAATAAATAATTTAATTAAATTTTTTTTTACCTATATTAAGACTATATTATTAATATATAATAATAAATAATTTAATTTAATTAAATAAATTACCTTTCTAACTAACCATTTAAATTATTTATTTATATTTTTTAACCCTAACTTTATATATATATATATATATATATATATATATATATATATATATATATATATATATATATATATATTAATAAATAAATAAATAAATTACTTGAAATTATTCTCGTCCTTAACAACATATTATTATATAATAATTTAAATAAATAAGTAAATTATCTTCTTAAACTAACCTCTAAAAGTATTTTATTTATTTATTTATTATTTATTATTTTTTTTAACCTAATTTTATAACTTATATATATAATTATTAATTAATTTTTTAAAAAACTAACCATTAAAAATATTTTTTGTATTAATATTAAAAATAATAATAATATTAAATTAATGAATAATAATTTGACCTGGGTCCTAAGGTCAAAAGTAGCCATTGTTCGATTTAGCCATTGGAGTCCCTGCTCAGACTATTTAACACACTAAGCTGGATCTGTTTCTTCAACTTGTCCTAACAATGAACCACACCTGTTGGTTCGAAACGCGTCGACAAAGGTCTTTCTATATGTGATTTATGCCGAAGCTCTTCTTATAACTGTTATGGATCACAGAAGTCTCAATTCAACAATTGACGTAGATGATGTTTAGTGAAAGTTTTTATTCTGGATCAAATTTTAGCAGAATGGTTCGTTAAATCATTATTACCTAAAATCACTAAATATGTAGCTAAGGAAAGAGTTGTTACTAAAGAGCAATAAATTGCTCAAGCTCAGTGCCTTGAACTCATTTATACACAGTCGAGTACTTTACATGAAAAAAATCCCCGACCTTTCGAAACAAAAACAAATAACTGCAGCTCCTTTAGGGTCTCATGCCACTGATGGTATGATTGGTTCAGTTAGTACCGAAAGCAAGAAGAAATCTTCAAAGAATTCTTCTCCTATTATAACTTTACCAGATTCCCCGATAGGAGACTCTTCCGCTGAAATTCCTGCTGATATTCATGTCATGGAATCATCTATGACCAAATCAAAATCCGGCGCTAAAAAGAAGGGGAAGAAGAAAAATAAACAAAACTCAAAAGAGAAATCAGATAAAACTGAATCTACTGACAAGAAACGTAAACCTCACTATCCTTGTCTCATTTGTGGCGAGGAGAATTTTACAAGAGACTGCCCACATCGAGCTGAAGTTTTGAAAATCGTCAAAGGTTCTCAAATGCCTACTGTCTTGAAGGATCCTTTTCCTAGTCACGATAGTAATATGATTGGTTCTTCCTCAAATTCCTTAGAAGAACCCATAATGATGATGTCTCATTTTAGGATTGCGATGCGATCGCAAGATTATAGTAGTAAAAGTCCTACTGGTGGTATGGAAGCAAAAGCTTCTAATGCAAACCCATCAACTTCAACTCCTTCTGGTTCTGATCTGCTACAGATCGAGAAACCTAACCCAGAATTAGTAATCAAACCACCTGCTAAAGGTATAATTTGAAGTCATCTTTCAATCCACATGTGAGAGTTGCTCAGAACTATAGCATTGTTGAATACTTAGCTATTTCCCCTTCAACAATGTCAGCTTTGGAGGTGCTGCAATCATGTCCAGCACAACGTAAATTACTATTGTCAGCTATAGGAGCTATTGATATTCAGGATTCGAACCTTATAATATTTGATTTAAAGAATAGTACACCTCACCTACCTCATCAAATGGCTTTCCAGATTCCAATGTTAGTCAAAAACAGACCTTGCCTTAGTACTGTAATTGATGAGGGAGCTTCTATGTGTATTATGTCGATCAAATGTTGGAGATCGCTTGGTTCTCCTACATTCAATCAGTCCCCGATGATTCTAAAGGCTTTTGATGGCCGTAGGTTCCATCCTTTTAGCATTTTACAGGATTTACCTATAGGGGTTGAAGGCAAAACTGTAAATCTAGATGTGGAAGTGGTTGATGCCCCTCTAGATTACAACCTTCTCTTGGGTCGTAGTTGGTCTTACGCTATGACTGCTGTTGTTTCATCAGTCTTTCGACTTATCAAGTTTCCTCATAATGGAAAGATCGTTACCATAGACCAGCTGACTTATTTTTTATCCGACCCAACCTCTTCTAAAAGTATTCAACATGTTGGTAAAGCAACTACCCCTTACAAGGATGTTGGGGTAGGATTGATTAAAGATTCTGGTTTACTAGGAACTTTTTCCTTTCCTCCTCCTAATGTATCGCCTTCTACTGCTACTATTCGTATGATTTCATCAAACACTATTACTTTTGATGATCCTTGGATCGTACCTTCTGAGTCTGAGGTGGAC
Source organism: Pinus tabuliformis (assembly GCA_031772625.1). Taxonomy (NCBI): domain Eukaryota; kingdom Viridiplantae; phylum Streptophyta; class Pinopsida; order Pinales; family Pinaceae; genus Pinus; species Pinus tabuliformis. The sequence goes on along the minus strand of CM062808.1, from coordinate 679,160,994 downwards.
TCATTTGGTAGTGTGATGCCTTTGAGTCCCTCTGAAATTGCATATTAGGCAGTACAGTCGTTTTCTGACCCTTGTTCAACTGAAATTGATCCAATGAATGTGGTCCATGGAGAATCACTTTCAATATCAACCTCAGATTCAACAACATTTTCTGATCCTATTCATATTGATGAGTAGATTTGTGAACTTTTGTCTGTTGATGATTTACCAAGGGAAGATCTTCAACATCGATCTTCATTTCTACCTGAGCTTGATCATTTTGAAAATCATTTTTCATGTATTTTTACAATGATTATGTCAAAGAACCACAAAATCCATTGCAACATCCTGATTCTGAGTTAAATTTGGGAAATATCTCTCGATGGTTCCTATTGACATTTCAGTTAAACCGAGAATTATTGAAAACATTCATATAGGTGCTTCCTGTACAGACAATGAACTCCAAACTTATAAAGCCCTATTTCAAGAATTTCGTGACGTGTTTGCCTGGTCATATGAAGAAATTCCAGGAATCGACCCATTAATTGTTGTCCATGAAATTAAAACTTACCCGGATGCTAAACCAGTCTAACAACGTTTACGTTAGATACATGCACGAAAAGTTGCTGCTTTTAAAGCTTAAGTTGAGAAATTACTTCGAGCAGGTTTCATTTATCCAATTTCCTTAACGGATTGGGTATCGATTACTGTTCCTATTAAAAAAAGCAAGGAATGATAAGAATATGTATCGATTATAGGGATATTAATCGAGCTTGTCCTAAAGGAAATTACCGAACCCCCTGTATCGATAAAATTATTGATGATTGTGCTGGCAGTGAAATGTTCTCCTTTATGGATGGTTTTTCTGGTTACAATCAAATCAACATACTCCCTGCTGATCAACCAAAAACGGCTTTCATTTTTCCATGGGGGACATTTGCTTATTGCAAATTACCTTTTGGATTGAAGAACGCTGGAGAAACTTTTCAAAGAGCTATGTCTTACGCATTTCATGACATCAAGCACATTGTGCAGCCTTATCTCGATGATTTACCTGCCCATTCATTACGTAGAGCCGATCATCTCACTCATTTACGAGCAATCTTTATGAGATGTAGGCATTATCAAATTAGGCTGAATCCACACAAATGTGTTTTCTATATAGAAATGGGTCATTTACTGGGATTTGTTTTTTTAAAAGCCGACATTTGTGTCGATCCTTCGAAGGTGGAAGCTATTGTCAAATTACCTCCTCCTTCGACTCTTTGCCAACTCCAAAGTTTGCAAGGGAAAGCAAACTTTTTACGTCGTTTCATTCCTAACTACGCCGAGATAACGAAAGGTTTTACTAGGTTGTTGAAACAAAATACTCCATTCTTTTGGGATGAGATAGTTGACAAATCTTTTGATGCACTTAAACACGCGTTGACCCATGCACCATTATTGCATCCTCCCAACTACAACCATGATTACTTTTTGTACCTCGCCGCTTCTCATTCCACCATTGGGATGGTTTTAGTTCAGGAAGATGAATTCAACAGTGAACATGTGATTTACTATCTTAGTCGAACTTTGAATTTGATTGAGCTTAAATATTTGCATGTGGAGAAATTTGCCTTGGCAGCTATTCAAGATGTCCAAATATTTTGTCATTACATCTTATTATGCAAAACTACAGTAATTTCTGACTGTAACCCTATGATCTATATTTTGACCAAACAATTGCTAGGGGGCAAGTATTCCAAATGGATAGTTATCCTGCAGGAATTTGACTTGGAATTTGAAAAATCCAAGGCAAAGAAATATTTGGTTTTTGCAGAATTGATGTGTGATTTCTCGCGTGCTGATACTGAAATTGTGGCAGAAGAGCCCATTGCGGATGAATCATTGTCTCTTATTAGTACTATTGATCCATGGTATGGAGATATCATTGTTTATCTCCAAACCCAATCTTTTCGGCCTGAAATCTCACGATCTTAGTGAAGAAAAATACGTTTCCAATCCCAGCAATACAATATTATTGGTGATACACTCTATCGTTGTGGGGCAGATTCTGTTTTCCGACGTTGTTTAACTCATGAAGAAGCTGAAAGGGTTCTTAATGACTGTCAATTTGGAGCATGTGGAAGTCATATGTCTGGGTATGCCATAGCCCAAAAGATATTGCACGCTGGTTATTTCTGGCCATCTTTATTTAAAGATTGTATCTATGCGGTCCGGAAATGCCACAATTATCAAATTTTTGATCGTTAGATGTGTGCTCCACCTGCTCCTCTCCACCCTATAATTGTCGTCGGTCCTTTCGTAAAGTGGGGCATTGATTTTATTACATGTAACCTTCACTCGGTCGGAGGGCATGCATATATCATCCTTGTAGTAGATTATTTTACTAAGTGGGCTGAGGTGATGCCTACATTTTCAACAGATGACAAAACTGCTACAACTTTCGTTATCAATCATATAATTGCTAGATTCGGTGTTCCTTGAGCGATTATTACTGATCATGGAAGCCATTTTCGAAACATCATGATGACTAAACTAACAGATCAACTTGGCCTGCGTATGATAGCTCTACTCCATATTACCCACAGGCTAATGGTCTGGTTGAAGCTATCAATAAAGTTCTAGTCACTATGATCTGATGAATCATTGGTATTCATAGGTCGAATTGGCATAACATGTTATTTTCAGCACTTTGGGCATATCGAACCTCAGTAAAAACATCAACTGATTTCACTCCTTTTCAACTGGTTTACGGTTTGGAAGCAGTGTTACCCATTGAATGCGAAATTATGTCATTGCAAATACCCATAGAATTACTCCTAGCCACTTCCAAAGAGGAGAAACGCTTGTTGTACTTAGCTCAGCTAGATGAGAATCGACGTGACGTTGCATTAGCAATCAAAAATCATGCCAAATGAATAAAATCTCAGTACGATCGAAATATTACACCTCGTAATTTTTCGGAAGGAGACCTAGTCTTACTATACGATCAAGCAAACGATAAGCTAGGGGCTAGAAAATTTGTACCTATGTGGCATGGTCCTTATATTTTTAAGCAAAAGTGGCCTATGAATTGGTAGATTTTAACGGTGTCTCTTTGGGTAAACCCAGAAATGGTCTTTATCTGAAGAGAGATATTATGCTTAAATCTGGGTGTGGAGATTTTTGTTAGATTAGTTTCTTTCTAGTTGGTGTGTTCAGATTAGAAATGTATGCCTAGTTTAGATAGTCTTTTTATCATTAATCCTTCTTATCTTGATTTTAATCTTGATATTGTAGATGTCAACGTCTCTTCAAACATACATTGGTTTCGCTAATGGTGCTTTTCATAGTACACGAAACATTTCTTCCGTAGCTTGGGTTATCTATTCACCCTCTGATGAGTTGGTATCTATGCATGGGGTAAGCCTCAATCAAACAATGAACAATATTGCAGATTATAGTGCTGTGATTGAGTTATTATCTGAATCCATCTTATTCAGGATTCAGAGTTTGATTGTTAGGTTAGATTTTGAACTCGTTGTATTACAGCTTAACAAAGTTTATGCCATTAGAAGTCCAGTGTTATTAAGATTATTTTTTAGAGTTCGTCTCTTGGAACATGAATTTGACTACATTGAATATCAGCATATTCCAAGATATTTAAATACATTAGCAGATGCAGTTGCTTCTCGAATCTTAAAAAGACATTTGTAATAATCAAACAGTAAATTTAAAAACATTCCATAACATGTTATATAAGATAGCCAGTAATAGTGATATATCATAGCATAGAAGTGTGTCAAATATGCATCGTCCTCGATCATAGGTTGAAAAAAACCTTATGATCGGCAAAAATGATAATACAAAAAGATATAAAATGTCGTGTGAGTCTACAAAAGTGATCATCCTATTACTGGTGATGATCACGATAAGAAACCACTGCTCGGGCCACCCTACAAAGGAACCTCCTGAAACGTCTTGGGACCCCAATCACATAACGCTGTAACCTAAGTGGAATATCATATATGCTAGTCTCTGGAATATATGTTGTCAAATGCTCTAGATGATTTTCCAATTCGGTCAGGGTCTCTATAGATTGGTCCTGTGGGGCCAGTACTGCTGCAGCTGGGTGTCTCCTCTCATAGGGCTGGAGAGCGGCTGGTCGCCGTGGACCCACATCTACATTTGAAACTTTTTATTATCAGTTTTGGATGATTTAGAAACAGAAAAAAAATAGTTAAAACTTAGAAAATGTTAAGAATGATTTTACCTGAATCATCCCACTGCTCTCCTGGTGGGAGAGTCATGTCTAGGTCACCACAATAATCCATCCCAGGATATGGAAAATCCTGAATCACGAAAAGTTGGTTCCCCAACCAACGAAAATACTCAGGAGAAATCGAACAACCTCTGAACCCTCCTCAGGATGACGGGCCATAACTGCAACCCAACACATTATCTTAGGCTCTCGGGGAAGTCCAACGTCAATGGAAAGCTACTGTGGGACCAACATCGGGACCCTCTCTAGACCAAAGCTCACAACTAGGAAACCATATCCAAAGTTTTTTAATTGTCCATTCTTTGCTCTAGTTAGTTTGCCTTTCACATTCGCCAACATAGCTTCGCACCAGTTGAATATGGTGCCTCGATAACAGTCTACTACCATTCGCATTTGGGATTTGGTAGCTACATGAAGTGCTGTGCTTCTGCAGAGTCTGGTGACAGTGAACGCGATAACCTTAAGTTTAGGATGGGCAATAGTTTTGATATTGATCCATTTGTTTGTTGTTTGTTCATTGCAAAACTCTAATCTGAGACTAGCGACAGAATGGCCACTCAAAAAATATATGTCCTCCAGCTCAATTTCGAGCTGGTGGCTACCAATCATGAAACACTGGTCCTATATGTTCGACCTGTCCACCAGCCATTACAAGAAGTCTACTTGGGCCCTCATGCCAGGTATGGCCCAGAATTTAAATAGTCTGCATGCTCTCAATGCATCCTATGTGGGTTGATGATTTATTGCGGCTAGGACCACATCTTCGTTCTCGCGTTCCCTCCAAATAAGCATTTTGTATGTCTTACATTGCACAAAAGACATATTAGAACAATTTAGTTCAAAAATTTTTGGGCGGAAATGGAAAAAATTGAAGTTTTGAAACCTATTTCGCGGGGTCTGCACCTGATAGTTAGGGACAGTGCGTAGGTCCACACTCTTCCATAGTGACAGGTGCGGAACTATGACTCTTTCCTTTGTAGAAAAAAGTCGGGGTCCGCAGGCGTCGTAAGTTGCACCTGTGGACCCCCGCAAGCGGATTTTTAATCAAATTTTCCTTTAAAAAAATAAAATTTAAAGCCCTAAAATGAAATGCAAACAGTTGAAATGCAAGATAAAGATGATGTGGGTTACTTGGAGCTAACAGTTCGCGATTCCAACAGACGGATTTTCTGCAATCTTCACAGGAAGTTTCTTACCCAAAAGCTCTCTCTTCTCACTTCAAAGTCAAATGGTAAAAAAGAATTTACAAAATCCCTTTTTATAAGCTTTTTTGAATAAATGAATTTTTAATTTATTTATTTTTTACTTTCAAAAGGTAACTTTTTGATGCATTTTTATTTATCTTAAATATGTACGAGTAATGTTTTCATTTTTTGTGTAGGATATTGGATTGTTTAGGGAAAATTGATAATTTTCAACAAAAAACATTGGAGTCATCTTTAAGCTCTTTTTGGACTCATAGAATACGAAAAGATTTCCGAGCTTTTCCTTTTTAAACTCGTTAAAACGGAATTAAAAGGACGGTCCACTTACAACTCTTTTCTGACCGTATAAACATGAAAAGATTGCTGGACTTTTGTCGTTTCAAGTTCGATATTGGTTATAAACGACATGTCTTCGATCACTTTTTTACTTTTTCATATCAGGGCCACTAATTATGAAAAGTACTCCTTGATCGTAATGGTCAAGCTGTTCTCTCAAGTATTATTTTATACTTTTTTGGGCTTGGGAGACACGAATTTATGAAGAAGGACATCCATGGAGTTTTCTTAAGTTTTTCTTCTAACTCCCTAAAATTGAAAAACACCGAGTTTTTCCTATACTAGACTCGTTAAAATTAAATAGTAAAGGACCTGTTCAATTTTAAATAGGAACAAACCACTCCTTCTTAGGGTTCGAATTTTAAACTAAGTTGGACTCATCCGAAGGATGAGCTTATAACCAAGAAAATGTTATCCTCCTCAAGCTTGTCAAAAATAAAGAGGTACTCGCCAGAAATGGTGGGGGAAAAGAGAAAAAAATGAACCTGTTTGTTATGCTTTGTGTTTTAGAAAAGCATATAACCACTCTTGCACATGACACTTTTTATTCACCTGGGTTGGTAAATCCTTTGCCTAACAGTTAATCAAACTGTATCAAAAGTCTTCAGCTAGTTTCTGGGTATTAGCTTTGGGTCAATTGTCACCAAACCATCTACAGTGTTGTTATGTGTTCAAGAGGTCAGTTCAAATAAACCATTCATCTACAAAATATCTGTCATCCATCTTGACCATCCCTGAGTTAGTCCTTGCCAAATATATTTCTTCAAACTTGATCTATGATTTCATGTTGTGGGCCTGCCTACGACAGATCACTTTCTATCGACTTCAGCTCATTATCTAGAAAGATGATTTAGAAATTGTCAGTACCTTGGAATTTGCATGCCCTAATGGCAGGTTTCTCACCTTCGACGATAGGTTGCATCATTGACCTTCGATCAAAGGATTCTATGACATGTTCGACATTAGCTCATCTATTCACATTACATGGATTGTACTGAGTACTTTGAGAGCCATTAACATTACTGGTGGTTTCTCTCACACTTGTTAACAGTTCACATCATTGACTGGTAATCAAGTGGTTTGTACCATGTTCGATTTCGACAGATTCATTCACATGGATAGAATCGTACTAGTTTGGGAAGTAGAAATCAAGACCCTGGATCTAGTTTCCACCATCCAAGCTGCGAGGAATTTTGTTATTAATTATACAGCGGACCATTCATAAATAGATGGTGCGCCCATACTGTGTCTACATATGTCTATGCTTGTGATGTATTACAAAATCATTTCTGTATCAGAGCAGTTTAGTTAGTTTTCTAATCAGTTTTGATATGAGCATGGGAATGCCTACCTCAGCGATGATATGTTCACATATATATATTTTGTATTGAATGTTTTTAGAGGTTCCAATTGGGGTGTCCACAGAATGATCCTTGAAATGATAAAGTACTTCACTCTTCTTAGATGACAAATGCTATCCTCATCTATTACAGACTTCACACTTTAGGGGGAAATCTGTTGCACAAAATATTGTCACCATGACATTCTGCAATTGGTGTGAGTCTATCACCACTCATACTTTCCTCCTTTGTAAGTCTTAAACCTCAGTTCTTCATGTCAAGCCTTGAAAATAAGAGAAAGCCCTTAAAAGTCTCTAAAACTCTGGTTCTGCACTTTCTCTTAGCATTACCTGCGGTCCCACACCTAATGGTCATGTCCCCTACGCACTTGACCGCTCTGTCTCTATGTAATGGGTGCAGACCCCTGTAAAAGTCAAAAAAGCACAAGTACATTCTTAAAGACTCACTTTGAGTCATTTCTGGAAGCTTCTAGAAGGAATCTTGAGGTGGCAAGTTCGCTCCTTTAAGGTTCATGCATCCCATACCTTAAGGACCTAACCCCTTGATGTGAGGAGCTTATTTCTTTGAAGGAGGACTCTATCCCTTCATAGGTGGACCTGTAACCTCCTTCCTTTGCACTATAAAATGAAGCATTGGGCTGGTTACATGGGAGGTTAAAAACTGAATATTTTTGAGGTGAAATGCTACTGGAACTTAGTCTTCCTAATTGAGCTTTTGTGAGGAAAGATTTCATACCTTGTTGATCTCATTCGGAAGAGTGTGAGGCTTGTCAAAGTAGAGGAGATTCATGTTTCGAACCCTGGGAGGAGCTTGTACAACATCAAGGCACTGAAGGTTGTAAAGTTATTATATTTTCAAAGTTAATACAATCAAGTTTATTTTTCTCAATAAGCTGTGTTTTATGGTTTATTTCATGGATTCCTTGATCACCATGATGAATACGATTTATTATATTAGCTATGCAAGTGTTATTTGATGTGTTCTTGTTTGTGATTGCAAGTTCTCAAAAGGAAACTCTTTCAGACGGTTGAAGCATGGTTGCCACAAAATAGCGTTAGACTTAAGGTAGGGTCTAAAACACCTCTTTAGTTTTTATTAATGAATCACAATATGTTTAGAGAAAGGTAGATTTGCTTGTCCTGCTTGTTGCTAGATATCTGTTGATACTAGGGAGATCAGTCTTGTCTGCAAGAATGATTTATCTGGCCAACACTTCTGAGTGAACAGTTACCGACTCATTGTTCCAAGGTACACTCTCAATTTTCATCTAATTCCATCTGGAAATTCTAATGACGAAAACAAATCCATTCATGACCTTCCCTTCTCTGCTACAAAATCCCTCAAGAATATGGTCACCCCTTCCATGAAGTCACTCACATCCCAATTTCCACTGACACCCCCATCACAGGTAGTCCATCCCTTAGCAAGGCTTACTTGCATTGGATGATAAAAAAACCATGGCATATACCTACCTCAACACATCATACCAATCATAGCATGCTCATGGAAATAAATGGACACTATTGGGTACTAGTGTCCAAAAATGGGCCTTCTCCTGAAGTGCTTTGCCAACATATTGTTCCCTGTTTCAATTCCTTTGTTGTTGCTACTAATTCTTACTGTCGATTTCTGCCACTCAACTGGGAATGTTCATGCATTGCTGTACCAAGCACATAACTTCCATTAGATTTAAAATAAATTGAAATAAATTCACATCATACCTCATTGGTAGCTCGTCAATAAGGTACATTTAAAATCCTATTTACTTTTTTTCACAACAAGTCAAACTAATGGTTTGATCAAAAGATCATATATAAACATATCACATATGGTTAGCTCAAAACACAACCATAATATATCAACATCATAAATCACATGTAACCATCACAAACCAGAATCATAGATCACATATAGTCATCATATATAAGAATCATAAATCACATGCATAGTAAAACTGAAATATTATATTGATACTTATCCTTCATCGATCCTTACTTATGCCTTTGTTCTTTTGTATAGACACGTGATCAGTTGCCACACCTAGCAAACACCCAGTGCCTTCTCCACTACCAGGTGCACATACACATAGTGTGCATCACACACATACAACCACATGTGACACACAAGATCATGCAATACATCCACCTACACATGACGTACAACGCATACACCTACAACTAGTGTACAACACAATGCATCCATCTATACCCAATGTTCAATACCACCCAATAGATGTACCTACACAGAGTACAACACAACAAGTACACATGCCACAATACCATGACCACATGATGCACATACATAATACCACATACCCATAACACAGCATGGATGCCATGCACACAATACCACACGTACACCAGTACCATATGTACAACATGTACACAATACCACTGGTACACTGCACCACCTACATAACACATGCACAACATCACATGTACATGGCACCACCTACACAACTTGTACACAATGCCACATGTACACTAAACCACTATACATTGCATACACAATACCAGATGTACACAGTACCACACGGATGACATGTATGCGACACCAGATGTACACAACACCACATGTATGACATGTACATAGCACCATATGCACAAATTGCCACTTGTACAATATGTACATAGCACCACACGCACATGGCACCACTTGTACAAACATGCACACCACACCATATGTACATAGTACCAATGTACCACATGCACGCAACACCACTTGTACATAGCAATTTATATCCAACACATATATAGCATCATCTGCACACATCACTGCATATCCAACATGCGCATAGCACCATATGCACAAAACACCACATATCCATCATGCACATAGTACAGTATGTACACAATACCGCATATCCAACATGTAGATAGCACCATCTATACCCAGTATTGAATATGCAACATTCATACAACACTATCTATACCATCATGTACATAACACTACATAAACAACATGTACACACACAATGTATACACAACATTGCATGTGTGCATGTCATAGATGCAACATGTACAACATATACAATATATGTATAATAGTAATGCCACACATCCAAAACCACACTACCTCTACCAAGAAACGTTATTTCCAGTGTCTTATCCATGCTTATCGTAGCATGCCACAGATGACACTGCTTTTTCTTTGATGATGTATCCTTCCACATTACCTATCATAATATAAACATAGGCATAATACAAGCATATAAATTCATATTCACATGAAATTGACGTCGTATATTTGTGTTAAGTTATGGTATGTTCTATGCATATAACAGTTTACTTCTTTTTCTTATTATATTCCATAGATTAGCAATCACATGTACATAAAGCAAAGTGCAGATAGAACATTAAATGATTGACAGAAAATAAGCCAAGACAAGAGACACAAGATGTGGCGGCTAGCCAAGGAAAAACCCCACAATGTGTGGGGAAACCCTTTGATCAAATCTTCTTTTATCTTCAATAATTCAACAGAGAGAGATAGTACAATAAATCTGATTCATATCAGTAGTAGCAAACCCTAGATCAGCAGCATCAGCATTAGCGGCTTCATTATCAAACTAGGGCAGACAATCTCTCACAAACCGACCATTGGATTGACTTCATTCCACCACCAAAATTTGCGGTTTCTAGAGGTGGTTCATATGAACCTACAGTGCAGTTCAGATGAGGAGATCTTCTAGGCCACGCAGGTCAATCTTTACTTCTGCAATTGCAGCTTCAGTTTCAGCAGTTTCCGGCTTCAAACTAGGGTAGCCGATATCTTGCAAACCGTTCGTCGGATTGACTTCATTCCACCGCCAAAAGTTGCAGCTTTCAGAGGAGATTAAAATGAACCTACAGTGCAGTTCAGATGAGGAGATATTCTAGGCCACGCAGGTCAATCTTTGGATCTGCCGTTGCAGCTTTAGGTTCAACAGCTTCCGACTTCACATGTGTGAGAGAGAGACCCATTTCTACGCAGTAGAGAAGAGACTCATTTATGCACAGTAGAGAGAGAGATATGTGATGAGAAAAGTGAGTGAAAATGAGGAAAAGTCCTCTTATATTTATACACAAAGTTGTTGTTTGAATAGATGCGACTATTGGGATTCTGAGCCTGCATGAGTTGTAGGTCGGCTTGATAATAATTCCATAATCAAAATAAATTCATATCTCCATGAATACTTATCGGAATCGGATAATCTTTATATCAATCCTACACCTCTCGATGAGAGGAATCTAATAAAAATATTATCAGCCATGAATAAGATGACCCACATGAATTTTTTCCCTGGTTGCCAATTTTAATAGTCCCTCTCAACTAGGGAGAACTTCATCTGCAATCTGTCTATTGGTCATTACCATTCATCCATCAAATGCACTACCCTGTACAGCCTGACCCCTGCACTGCTCTGCTCTATTCTGCCTATTCTGGTTTGTCTTGTTCTACCCTGTATTGATCGGTATTGTTTTTCTTTGTTCTGCTTTGCTCTTGCATTGTTCTGTTCTACTCTGCTTTTGTCCAAATTATGAAGAAGAATAAATGATCGAGGATGTATCATACTGACTCAAAGTCAGTCTCATAGTATGTACCACTAGTCCCAGACCAATATCAACCAACCCCAAGTTAGCGTCATAGTGAGTATAACTCCACTGGTCCTAGACCAGTATCATCCTCAACTAACTCAAATTCAGTCTCAGAGTGCGTACCACTGGTCCCAAACCAGTCTCAGCCGACCCGAAGTCAGCGTCATAGTAAGTACCACTCCTACCACTAGTCCCAGACTAGTATCGCAGTCTCAGAGAGTGTACCACTGGTCCCAGACCAGTATCGCAGTCTCAGAGAGTGTACCACTGGTCCCAGACCAGTCTCAACCGACACGAAGTCAGCGTCATAGTATGTACCACTCCCACTGGTCCTAGACCAGTACTGCACTGACATGAAGTCAGTCTTGGAGTATGTACCATTGGTTCCAGACCAGTCTCACCTGACCCAAAGTTAGCATCATAGTATGGTACAACTCCTACCACTGGTCCAGACCAGTATCATTGATCCCAGATCAATGGAGGTCATCCTAGCGTAGGGACTATGGTAGATACAACGATGCATCCATCGGTACTACTATGGTCCCTAACTTCATTTCCCTACTCATTGATCAGATGAGAGGTACTTCCCATGAGTCCTAGACTTCATGGGTAGGATGCCTCGACAGGAGAACTAATCAATCATGTCCTCACAGGAGAACACATCAATCCTGCTACAATCGCCATGGAGAACACATCAATCCAGGCCGCCATGGAGAACACATCAATCCAAGCTGCCATGGAGAACACATCAATCCAGGCGTCACAGGAGAACACATCAATCCTGATACAATCACCATGGAGAACACATCAATCCAGGCCTCACAGGAGAACAGATCAATCTTGCTACACAGGAGAGCGAATCATCTTGTTCCACAAGAGAGTGAATCATCTTGTCCCACAAGAGAGTGAGTCATCTTGTTCCAATGCGCACCACTAGGGGAGGGTGAGTCATCCTGTGGTCATGTGTTGCTCCAGTAAGAACCACAAGCCCTCAGAGCTCCCAGAGCTCAATGTATGCAACATGTAGGATCCTTGTACAAGGGTTTCTTGATGACTCCAAGTCGTTTGGGAAAATCACAGATTAGATCTTTCCTCGGGGCTTTGATAAGGTGTTTCGACCTATACATCATCTTAATGTGATGGAGCCTCCTTGCTCATCGACTTACCATATCCCATATGATGTCTATCTGCTGGAGCAATCGACGAATACGAGATTCCTCAATAATTGAATCCCACCTCTGGTTGTTACAGAGAATCATAATGGTATGTATTCAAACAGCTCACTAAAGAGCTTCCCCAACCAGGCAGCTTCATACGAGATCATACTCGTAGATATGTATCCGGTCTCGGAGGTGCTTATGGCAACTGACTTCTACTTCTTGTTCATCCATATATCAAAGCAGAACCCAAAGAGAAACAAAACCAAAAAGTGCTCCAGTGATCCTCCACACTGCTTGCCTAATCAGCATTCGAATAGTCATGCAGTTTCATATTTCCGGTAGTGTATCTCAATCCATTAGTAATTGTGCCATGCAGATATCTTAGAAGATTGTCGGCATCAATGCAGTGAGGCTCAACCAAATATGAGCTTACAATGCTAACTGCAAAACATATGTTCAGACAGCGGTTCACCAAGAACATCAACGCGAATGCGTTTTTGAAACTCAGAGGCATTTCCCAAATTTGGTCCGACATCACTACCATATAACTTCTAAAAGTTAAGATCCTCGAGGTAGTCACAGGCTTGCAGTCCATTATACCAAATCTTTCCAATATCTTTACCACATATTTTCCTTGAGATAGGAAAATTTCCCTTGGCTTCTGCCATACTTCAAGTCCTTAGTCCTTCATTTCAAATTCAAAAGCCAACTCCCTCTTACATTTGTGAATGAGAGGGTGTGCACCTATTAGAAAGAGGTCATCCACATACAGCACCAGTATGAGAGGCTTGTCATCTCCAACCTTAAAGTAATGGTTAGGATTGACTTCACTCCTAGTGAATCCCAACTTCATCAAGTAGCTGTTGATCCTCTCATACCATGCTTGAGGTGCGTGCTTCAGCCCATAGAGAGCCTTCTTCAACCTGCATACATGATATTTTTGATCATAAATTTCAAATCCTTCGGGTTGCTCCACGTAGACCTTTTCTTTGATCGAGCCATGTAAGAATGCAGTCTTGACATCCATCTGATGTAGGTTCCATCCTTGTGAAGTGGCAAGGGCTATGATCAAGCGGATGGTCGTATATCTAGCAACAGGTGCAAATATCACATCATAGTCTATGCATTCCTTCTAGGAGAAACCACGAACAAAAAAACGAGCCTTATACTTTTCCGTACTTCCATATGCTGCATGCTTTATCTTGTAAAGCCATTTGGATGTAACAACTATCTTGTCCTGGGATCTGGGAACTACTTCCCAGACATCATTCTTCATGATAGACTCATATTCTTTGGTCATAGCATCCTTCCATACTTGATGCTTGACGGCATCTGAGAATGATGAAGGCTTATTTTGTATGATTATGCTCATGATGGTTAGGTATCCCTGATACCTATTAGGTTTCTTACATTCACGAAAGGTTCCTCGGGGTGCAACATGTCCTTCAATAGCATCAAATAGCCCCCTAAGCCATGAAGGCCTCTTCCTAGAAAAGGAAGGCTTATGTGGAGGAGGATCAATCGGATCCATGGGTTCTTCTACATCAGGCATTGATTCATCATCCTTTGTTTTTGGCTCCTTGGTGTTGGTTTCTTGAGAGCTCCTCAAAGTCGGAAGGTTGTTCACCTTACTGAGAGCCATATATTTGTGAAAGGTGACATCATGACTAATTACGACTTCCCTTTGAATGGCTACATAGATTCTATAGCCTTTAGTATTTTCACTGTAGCCCACAAAAATTCCCTTCTTTCCAGATGCACCCAATTTATTTCTTTTCTCTTTCGGCACATGAAAATATACAGGGCTTCCAAAAATTCTAAAATGAGAAGCATCAGGCTTGTTACCGGTGAACTTTTCTTCAAGAGGGCATCGATTTTGTACATATATGATAGTGTTTGTAGTTTCAGCCCATAGAAACTTAGGAAGTCTTTCATCATGTAGCATGGCCCAGATAGCTTCCACAATCGTGCGGTTCTTCATTCCTGCCACACCACTCTGCTCAGGAGTACGTGGTGTAGTAGTCTCCCTCTTAATGCTAGCCTCAAATATGCCTGAGTGAACCAACTGTAATATATCGGAGGTCTTGCTTTGGCTTGAAGGGAATGGTCCCCTTTTGAGCTTTCCTTCGGCACATCCCAGACATACACCTTCTTTCTTTCCTTGGAATTTGGGCATCCCTGTTACCATCTGTCTTACATCGGGTAGATCTTTGTAATGAAGGTGGGCAAATCTTTGATGCCAAAGTTTGGACTGAAGAGTTGTGTCACAAGACATGACACCTAGCGGCCTTCCATCAATCTGATATAATGAATCAACACTAAACCCAAGAGTAAAGACATCTTTAATATTATTTTTCCATATACATACCTTGCCATTACTGAAGGTTACCTTGTAGCCTTTGTCTTCCATTGCGAGATGGACACTAGGTTCTTTCTGAGGTCAGGTGCATTTAATACATCCTGGACTTTCTAGCCTTCTTGAATGGTTGTCCTCTTCCTCGATCCCCAGCTCTCCTCTTACCTTTGCTATTGAATTTTTCATTCCTTTGATTTTCCATCAGAGGAATTTTGATCATCGTCCTGGTGTGAGTCCTTTCTATCAAGGCACTCCCTTGCATAGTGACCTACTTTATTGCAGATGTAACATCGTCCTTTTCTTCCACCCTTAGGTCCATCCTTTCCTTTTCATTTAGTCCTGGAATTATTTCTTTTCATAGCATGAGAAGAAAAGGCATTAGGAATACCTTTAGGCATGGTCATTTCTTTCTCTTCTTACCTTGTTTCTTCTTGAATGCATCTAGCCTTTAATTCCTCGAAACCAGGAATTACATTATAGTTAAGAAGAGTAGTCCTAAACACGTACCATTTGGATGGTAATCCTCCAAGGGTTGTGAGTGCCATTTCCTAGTCTATCGTAGATTTCCTTGGAGGTGTCTAGTTCAGAGATGTAGGCCACCCAAGTGCTTATTGATAGAGTCTTGGATGATCTTCTATTTTGACTTCTTCTGTTTTCCATTTGTTCCATGCAGCAGCGGATGCATTTGATGGAGGCTCAACAATATTGCCTCTTACATGGTCCAGCACTCCTAGATCTTCTATGGTTATATCGATAGACATCTTCCATGCGTGATAGTCATCTTTCTCATGGAGCTTGTCTTCAGCAGGAAAGTGTGTTGAGGACCCCATAGTTCTTTTAGGATAGCCTTGCCAATCTTCTCTTTGGTGATTGCTCTTGCTCTTGCTCGGGCTTTCTCTTCACCTCAGCTCTGAAACCATGTTAAGTTATGGTATGTTCTATGCATATAACAATTTACTTCTTTTTCTTATCATATTCCACAGATTAGCAATCACATGTACATAAACTAAAGTGCAGATAGAACATTAAATGATCAACAGAAAACAAGCCAAGACAAGAGACACAAGATGTGGCGGCTAGCCAGGTACAAACTCCACAATGTGTGGGGAAACCCTTTGATCAAATATTCTTTTATCTTCAATAATTCAGCAGAGAGAAATAGTACAATAAATCTGATTCATATCAGTAGTAGCAAACCCTAGATCAACAGCATCAGCATTAGTGGCTTCATTATCAAACTAGGGCAGACGATATCTCACAAACCGACCGTCAGATTGACTTCATTCCACCACCAAAAGTTGTGGCTTCCAGAGGAGGTTCAGATGAACCTATAGCATAGTTCAGATGAGGAGATATTCTAGGCCACGCAAGTCAATCTCTACTTCTGCAGTTGCAGCTTTAGTTTCAGCAGTTTCATGCTTCAAACTAGGGCAGTCGATATCTTGCAAACCGTTCGTCGGATTGACTTCATTCCACCACCAGGCGTTGTGGCTTCTAGAGGAGGTTCAAATGAATGTACAACACAATTTAGATGAGGAGATATTCTAGGCCACGCAGGTCAATCTTTACTTCTGCAGTTGTAGCTTCAGTTTCAGTAGTTTCCGGCTTCAAACTAGGGTAGTTGATATCTTGCAAATCGTTCATCGGATTGACTTCATTCCACCACCAAAATTTGTGGCTTTCAGAGGAGATTAAAATGAACCTATAGTGTCGTTCAGATGAGGAGATCTTCCAGGCCACGTAGGTCAATCTTTGGATCTGCAGTTGCAGCTTCAGGTTCAACAGTTTCCGGCTTCACATGTGTGAGAGAGAGAGAACCATTTCTACGCAGTAGAGAAGAGACCCATTTCTACGCAGTAGAGAAGAGACTCATTCCTTCGCAGTAGAGAGAGAGATATGTGATGAGAAGAGTGAGTTCAAATGAGGAAAAGTCCTCTTATATTTATACACAACGTTGGTGTTTGAATAGATGCGACTGTTGGGCTTCTAAGCCTACATGAGTTGTAGGTCGGCTTGATAATAATTCCATAATCAAAATAAATTCATATCTCCATGAATACTTATCGGAATCGAATGATCTTTATATCAATCCTACACCTCTCGATGAGAGGAATCTAATAAAAATATTATCATCCATGAATAAGATGACCCACATGAAGTTTTTCCCTGGTTGCCAATTTTAACAATTTGTCATGACTACTCTTCCACTTGATTCCTCACGAGACCAAGAACCTCGTCATGCCATTCACCTGCATAAGAAATCATTCCTCCATAATAATGATTCATGATGGCCCTGTGAGACAGTGACATAGATACATGTACACATACATATGACATACAATAATATTTATCCTATCAGTCATGTCATACATATATATATATATATATATATATATATATATATATATATATATATATATATATATATATATATATATATATATGTGTGTGTGTACATATAAACATTAACATAAAACAATCATGATTCATGATCATCTTGTCAAATATCACATACATACATACATGTATACATATATAAACAATAACATAATCATGATCATAAAATAATTACTAGATAACCTAAGGTCTAGGTTAAGAGAAATTCCTTATTTATGGACGAGCATTGAGAGCAACCATTCGCAACATAGCCAAAGCATATGACACCTCTAATCCATTTACTTTACCTTTTCTGGTTACATTTCTTGTGTTTGCACTAATACTCTCCATTTACCATAATGGACCAACCAGTCCAACCAACTATCATAGTCTTACCTTCCGCTGTGCTTACTCATGCACAGAGTTTCATCTAGGTCTTATATCATTGGTTGGGTACCACACATCTCTCCCAATTTCCATCAACTTTCCTCTTTCCCAACCAATTCCCAAGACTCAAAACATAAAAGGCAAGACAAGAAACAAACAAGAAGAAGACCATAAAAACCAACAACAACATGACTCTGCAAACAAAGTGGTATGGCCATACACTATACATAAACAAAACTGAAAATCAAGCTCAACAATTCATAAAAGGCCAAAAGCACAAGACTAACAACAAACACCGTGACTCAATCCCCATGGTTCCTAGGGAAAGCTCGACCCGAGCTTGCTTCAAGATTTCATGGAAACTTCTCTTTCCATGAAACTCCCTGCATCATGCTCAAACATGTCAACCACATGTTCCAAATATCAAGACAATCATATTTATCAATTTGAAATCAAATTTTACAAACAATCATGTCATAATCCATAGTCATTAGACATAATGCTACAACTATCAACTACATTCAAGTACATATCAATTGTCTCAATACATACATGTTAGTACAATCATCTTAAAACAAAATCATTTGAACACATACTCATATTAAGAAATTCATCAATCATTCAACCACTTGCAAACATACCATGTTAAATAAATCAACTAGGCACCAAACACTCAAACACCAAATAAATGTCATAATCAAACAACCAAGCACCAAAAATACGACATAAGAAAACTCATACCTTAATGTATATCAGGGGAGGCTATCTTGTCTACACAATAAAGCTAGGTTAGCATGATACAACTTCACAACATATCAACTCAAACATAAATCATGATATCCCTAATAGTAACTAACTAACATGTTCAAGTCATAAGCTCATAAGCATTTGTCATTCATGCATAACAATCACATATGCAAAGTCAATATAGATTAGTGTGACACCATCTCACAAATATGTTGGTTTGTACCTGAATATCGCAACCATGACCATATACATAGGTCAAACCAAGTTAACGCAATACATATAACATCAAGATCTTCAAGGCAATGAGCATAACCATCATGCATATGACCAATCCAAATTATAACATCAATATCTCAATAAAATGACCCTAATAATCAAGTTAATAACATATGCAAACAATAAGCTATATATCATACTCATCAACAACATACAACATAATCATCAGGTTATCTAATATAAAAAAACAATACCAATGCATAAAACTACAGGTTAATATCGTTCTTGTCTAACACATGTGCATATAACCACACTAATCATCTAACATCTATAATGAATGTAACCATAACATAAAATACATGTTCATAAACCTAATGTATATAACCCTAATGCATACAATAATCCTTAACTTTCATATGTGCATGCCAAACATACACTACCTATATGACGATCTGTTCTTATCACAAATTTTAATGTTGCAACCTCATTATGCTGATCTTCATCCCTTGCTCTCTCTCAAGTAGCTCATTAGTATCATAACAACCAATAGCATGATGATGACCTAAATTGCATATAATGACTTCAAAAGGCATGTTTGACCTACTATAGATGCATAACAATTGAGGACAAAACAATATACACATCATTCTAGCTAGAGTCTAGTCATCAATGCATGACCATATCAAGTACACAAACCATGATGTCATGCATGACAACAACCATTACTCCATTGTACACATTTCCACATGCAATCAACAATATGCATAAGCAATAACAAATCAACTACACCTACGCATAAACACATGTAGTTAAACATAAATGATCAATTCTTGTGATCAACCTACAACTAATACATGTAATCAAAATATTCAAAAATGTAACCTAGAATACAAGGATTTAAGTAGGTATCATGAAATCAACATGTGAGTGACATATAATTCATACACAATCATTCACATGTTCCAAAAATCAAGATATCATGTCTATTAATTTGAAATAATCATTCACGAATACTAACAACCTATAAGCATACCCCCCTACTATCCATGGTCCACACTAAGGTAGGAGGAGGAAGCTACTATAATGACCCGATATCCAATGTCCAATTATGGAAATGGGATCTCCAAAGCTCTACTAAATTTAACCACACTTGAAAATAAATTGATTTTTATTTCTAATACATTTGTATGAGACCAAGTCAAAAACATTTCACTTATTCCACTTGTAACATAATAACTAAAAACATGTCACTTTTCCATTTCCTTATATACAGTTTTTCAAATTCCTTGCATGCAACCTTTCAAATTCCCCACACGCAACTCTTCAAAATATTTGCATGAAAATAGGTATAGATCAGATACATCCATATTATCATACTACAATGCTATCCCATCCAAAAAAAAATGAACATTTTCTTCAAACAATTACCATACTTTTACATTTTTCTTCAAACAAATACTATACTATTACATTTGCATGTAAGCATTTCTTCAAACACTTTACATGCAAACTAATATAGAAAAGTAATTGCATACAAGTAAGCATATATCAGATACAACAATACTATTACGCATCAATACTATCCCCAACCACAAACAACATACTCATTTGGGAATTTTATCAAACAGTTTGTATGCAATTAATCATTGAACCGTTTAAGCATTTCATCGAACACTTTGCATGAAAACTGATATAGTGAATGATTAAATGCATATATGCTAAAATGTAGTAGTACAATTATGGAAACTGAACCATATGATTAGTGGTATTTTCCCTCACTATGGTTCAAGTTTCAACTTCTAAGATTTCATATATGACAAGTTATAACAAAATTACCAACACAATCATATTTGGTGGACAATTGTAGGGTATCCAGAAAACTCAACTTCCACTGGTCATATCTCCTACAATATAGCGAATAAATTCCTAAAATTTCTATCACAATATTAGTGGGATTTCCCCGCATTGTGGAAAAAAATTTAGCCCCTGAGAGTGCCCAAAAGAAAATTTATAACAAAAATGTCAGCATGACCTATTTGAAGCCTGCTTTTAGGAGCATTTTGAAGGCTCAACTCCCTCTACACATATCCCCTAAAATATTGCAACCCTATATCTAAAATTTCTTCCACATAAAAAGTGGTATGTCCCCTCAACGTGGAAAATTTGTCAGCTTCTGAAAGCCTACAAAAGATGAGTTATTACATAAATTCCAACATGGCCTATATAAAGGTGTATTTAGGAAGGTCATCTTCCTGACATCATAATTCCTAAAGTATTGTGAACCAAGATCTAAATTTTTACCACATTATCATTGGGATTTACCTTCAATATGGAAAAAATTTCAACTTCTGATATGCCACAGAAGAAAATTTATAACAGATATGACAGAAAAGTATAAAATTCAACTTTTGTTTTTCATTTCGCCTATGATAGAGCCCATCCAGTCCAAGTGTTTGAACCATGCTCTAATACCACTCTGTAACACCTTCCAAGGTAAATTTGCATATAAACAACATAATAGAAACATAAATACAATAAATGTACCAGCCATCAAATCCATAAATACACATCAATATATTTGCACATGAAAATCGAGGGAATTAATTTTTTCATTATTAAATGAAATGAAATGTCTTGTGATGGGACTACCACGTTCCACCTGACCATAGATTGGCTGAGCCAATTTTCTCTTCATTCAATCAACCCCGTGCCATATTCCAAGCATGAATGTGGGATCTCAGAGAACACATCAATCAAAACTCATCCAGGGCTTCCAGAGGCCACCCACCTCAACCCATCAAACAATGATTCCACCTCACCATCGAACGTCACCAAACAACCATCATCAAATTGGTCTCCATCGAAGGATTCCAGAGCATTTTTCCAACTAAGGCTTCTAGAACTAGTAACTCAACCCACATATTATATAGGGCCTCTAAAGCGTTTCTCCAACCAAGGATTCTATGACTAATAATTCAACCCACCAAGGGATTCCAAAGCATTTGTCCAACCAGGGCTTCTAGGACTAGTAACTCAACCCAAGCTGTTACAGGGCTTTTAGAGCATTTGTTCAACCAGGGCTTCTAGGACTAATAACTCAACCCAAGCTAAGGAAACATGAGAACTAACCAAAATAAAGCAAGAAAATTAAACCCACAATCACCATAGCTCTCCAGGAAATGGCAAGGCTAGGCAATCCACTATCAATCTTGACCATCCTCCATCCAAATGATATATCATAACCAAGAAACCACATGCATGTGCCATGCAGGCCAAAACTAGTGAAGAAATCATACATGTAACTTGGTACCTGCATGAAAATCTAATGTAGTTGTTAATGTCGATGCCTTCTTGTGTTTTCCTGCTCTTCTTTTGCCTTCTTACTCCAAGAATCCAAGTATTCCACACCCTCCAAGAGTGCTCCAAGAAAAATCTAAGTATTCAAGAGTATAAGAGAGAGAGAGAGAGAATAATGAGAGAGATCCAAAACTGAATTGACCAAAGGTTCACCTTGAGAGGAAGAAGCTCGCCAAATGATCCTCAAAAGCCTTTTTATTAATGAGGCCTCTATTTTCTTCATTTTCCATTATTTTCCTCATCACATGCAACGTATGACCTTTCACCTCAACTTTTTCCTAATTTCCGTTATTTTCCTTCATTTTCCTCCTCACGTGCAACCTGTGACATTTCACCTCCCTTTTCTCATAATTTCCATTAGTTTCATAAATAGATGTGCCAAAATACCTTCTTGTCTCTTTAATTCCTTATCCATTGCCATTGCCAATTTCCTTAACCATAAACAACCAAATGAACACCCACTTGGATGTCCTGCCCACCATTCAGCTAGGAATACATGTCCCGTCATCTGTGGTATTTATATATTTTTACATGGAATTTTCACCAAGGTTGTTACAATTCTTTTACTATTAAATAACTCCGATGACCCCACTGGTTGTTATATTAATATATATACATGGTTACGAAAAATTTTGCAAGACCAGCCATGATCGAATCCGCCCGGCCTCACCACTGGCATTCCCATCCCAAACTGTTACCACAAAATATTACCACATGCCATTTAAAAAAAACAAATAACATAAACCATACCACAAACTATTACCACATGCCATTTAGAAAATACAGATAACACACCATTTAAATTTATGGTAACCACGCAGTATATATACATAACCTCCATGCATATGGGCAGGTGAGGGATTCGAACTGGGAACCTCCGACTGGACAAAATCATTGATTACCAATAGTCCAAGCACGCCTTACTTTATTAATTCTACCAGCCACTTTAATTAAACTCTAATTTCAAATACGCATGAGGGAGAGAACCAACGGAGAGCTAAAATTCATCAATAGAACGAAGAGCGCCAACTGGAGCTATGAGCAATGGAACCAAGAGTGTAACATGGACACAGATGTCGAGACGACACTATGTCGGCATGTTTTTCCAAACAAAATCTTTGCAGAGAATCTCAAGATGTCTGAAAGATTCTTTGGAAGGTAAAATTTCACTTTATCAGAGTGATGTCAATTTTATAGTCAAATTTCATGAAATTTCACAGGGAACGCGATAGTGAAGTCATATTTTCCATTTGAGGATTGGATTTGCAGGAACCTCATAGCGTGGAATCTTTGAATAGTATCGAGGAATCTAAAAGATTCCCTTGAAGGCTGACATTCACTACAGTCAGAATGCAACCAACTTTATACTCAAATGTCTCATAATTCGACAAAGATTTCAATGGTGAGATCAAATTTTCCAGTTGAAAAGCAGATCTCCAGTCAGCCCATGGAGCAGAATCTTTGGAGAATCATGGGGAATCTAAAAGATTCTTGAAGGCCCAAATTTTGGTAGTGTCAGAATTTGATGAATGGATAGTCGATTTTACACTACTCGATGCTAGAAATTCAGTGGTTTAGTTAATTTTTGCAACTGAGCCTTTAATTTCTTCGCCATCTTCAGAATTGAAGGTACATGAAGCGGTCATGTTATGTTTCCTTTCATTATTGTTGAGATGATGTATTATTCTTGAGATCCCTATTTAATACTATCTCAGGGATCGTTATTGCCATAATATGTCAGATGTTATTAGATTTTCATGCTCTATATTGTTGTTGAGATCCTTGTGTGACTATGTTTAGGGGATACTCATTGCCATATTATGTGATATCTTGTTAGTTTGTCATGCTGAAGGAAGCCCATTTTTAGTGAGATTTCCTATAGGGAGAACGTCTCGTGGAGAGACAAGCCACTATTCTTGAGGGCATATGACCTTGTTATGAAAAAGAATAGTCCATGTACATCATCATCATTTACAAGATTATATGAAGCGTCTTCCACACTCTTAACACTGGGCTCGAAGACATAACCCACACTAGGTGAACTCTATTATCAAATGTATTGTGATCTTGATTTGCTGATATTCTTCATGTTGTATCTTTTCTAAGCATGAACATGTGCTTCTTTATGCTCTTTTAAATTCAATTCTATTAACATCACATAAGTAAAAGATCTTGGATAATTCTGGTAGTTGAAGAGATCTAGATCACTCACATAAAATAAATTAGCTTTTATAAGTTCCTTTAACTCTTTGTTATCATTTGGAATATCTACTCAACATAATAACATCCTACATGACTTATAATCCTACGTTGATGCCTCCTCCTAGCCTTACCTTCCTCTATTAGCATGATCCTCTAATCCCATTGTTCTTTTTGCACAATAATAATTTTTTTTTAGCATTATCACAACCTCACTAAAAGTCATCATAACATACATCATTACCCCCAGATATATGTGGCTAGCATTCTCAAATTACATTCTTATCTCCCTCACACTCAACCTGGAACATAGTGCTCTCGACTTATATGACATCCAAATCTATAAAATTATTACGAAAGCATAGTTGTACCTAAAATTAACATCCAATAGGAATAAAGTGACCATGCTACACAATAAATATGCATAACAACCCAAGAGAATTTCCATAAAACTTTATTATATAAAGAGTATTGCAAGTAAAATAAAGGGGAATGATGAATCTACTATTAATTCATTACAAGTTATAATTAAAAAGATGAGTATCAACAAGAGTGTCAATCCAACCCCTAAAGGAGGTATAGACCCACCTCTTGTAGCTCTTGTCTTCATCTATTTGTCACTCACCCAACACAAGTCATCTTGTTGCACACAAACATTTAACTTGACACAACAGTAGGACTTCTTGATGATTTCTTTTCTTTTGTAACTTATGCCTTATAACTTTGAGGAATTTTCCATTTTAAATGATCTTCATATGCATATGCAATCCCGTTAGTTCCAAGGTGGTACAAGTGTCAACTATGATCACGTCGATGACTCACCCATTGAGTAGTTCCAAATTGTTTAAAGTTGTGTTGGATACTCTCAATTCATCCCAAGTCCAACCTAGTCATTCGAATTTTACACTAGTCATATCAGTGTGCCGAAGCCATCCTATGCCATCCTAGTCCACCCAATGCATTCATTTTATCATGCATAAGTGCACTACAAAATTTGGAAAAACATGTAATTGTGTCTCAATTCATGACTCCATATGTTATGGTATTTTCATCCCTTGGGTCCATAGGTCCATCTTGTGCACCAAAGGCATCCCCAAATCAATATAAAAGTAGGAACATCTTGCATTACAACCTTCTACAATAACACTCCATCCATCTTTAATAAAAGATATTATAGTAATCTTATCATGTGAAGGAGTGTAACCAAGTTTAGATGTGGCTAATGGAAAAATGGAGTATGTGTGAGTGATGAGAAAGTTGTGGTTGTTCTTGTCACCCTTTTCTCAAGATAATAAAATTCCATGATATTGTGATAAGAAAAAGGAAGTGTGATACTAATCAATGGTGAAAACTGAAGAGAAAAGCCAAAGTTTAAAAAAAAATTGTTTTTTAAGTAACGATGTGTAAAAGAAAAATCAAAAGTTCAAGAAAATTTATTTTTTAGATTGTCACATTGTGACAGCCATTGTTGCAATCTTACATTACATCGGAATTTATCCAACGTCACATTGTGACATTAGAAAATTAGTCAACCACATTTACTAATGTGGTTGACTATACTTGATTATGTTTCTTGACTATGACTGATAGCCAACATTCTTCAACTTCAATCAATATAATTTCATGTTATTATTATTATTGGTTTTATATTAATAATGAAACATAGTCAACCGATTAGTCAATAAAGTCAATCAAAGTAAACATTTATAGTCATTGTTTAAATTATTGACCATGACCAAACTTTGTTGCAATGTGACAATCCCTATTGCAATGATACATTAGTTTGCAATTTATCCAACATCACATAGCGAATTTACAAAATTAGTCAATGTTCGATTATGTTTGGAAGTCAACACTCTTCAACTTTGAAAAAAATAATTAACTATTAATATTATTGATTAATATTAATAATCAAACATAGTCAACCACATTAGTCAAACAATGTATCACCCTCTATAGTCATTTTCAAATAATTGACCAGATTGAAACTTGGTCCACCCTATAACCTCATTCACTATATTTAACAATTGAGTTTATAGCATTTGGTTTTATAATATTTGGGTTCATAATATTAGGTTTTTTAATATCGGGTTTAATATCAGGGTTTATGATATTGGGTTTATAAAATAGGGTATTCAATATATAAAGCTTAATATTACGGTTTATTATATAGTATTTATAATATAAGGTTGATTATAGGGGTTTATAATATTACAGTTTATAATATCAACCACATGCAGAACTACATTGTCATTTATCCAATGTCACATTGTGACATTATAAAATTAGTTACCACATTTACTAATGTTGTTGAGTATGCTCGATCACATTTGAGAGTGAACACTCTTCAAGTTTGGTCAAACACAATCAACTAACTCTTCAACTTCGATCAAACACAATCAACTATTAATATTATTGATTAATATTATTAATGAAACATATTCAACCATATTAGTCAAACAATGTCACCCATATGTAGTAATTATTTAAATAGTCAACTATGATGAAACTTGGTCAACTTTATGCTTACCATATTTAACCATAGTCAACCTCATTCACAATATTTAACATTTGAGCTTATGATATTGGGTTTAATAGTAGAGTTTATAATATTGGGTGTTTAATATATAGGAGTTTATAATATTAGAGTTTATAAAAGTATGATATAATATTTGGGTTTGTAATATATAGAAATTTATAATATTAAAGTTTATAATATAAGATTTCTAATATTAAGTGCTATAATATTAGGCTTAATAACATGATTTATGATTGTCACTTTATAATATAAGGTATTGATTATATAAGGTTTACCATTAAAATTTATAATATTAAATTTAATATTAAAGTTCATAATATAGAATTTAATATTAAGTTTATAATATATAAGATTTAATATGTAAAAATTATAATATCAAAATTTTATATTAGAATTTAATACCTTTTAATATTAGTTAAAAATTATTCACTTATAATATTAAAACTCTATAATAAAACCTAATACTGGTATTATAATTATATATTAATTAATATTTAGGCCGATAGTCCTTCCTTTGAAACAGAGTTTCGTCGTCCTTTTCTCTCTGCGATTGACACGTGTCATCCACATTCAACGAGCAAACAGTTTTAGTATTAAGTCTCTTTTTAATATTTTTCAGCGGGCATTCAGCGTCTCATTCAATTACTTGGCATGGTCATTCAATTACTTGGCATGGTCTCATCAGCTGGCGCGAGTTCTATTGCCCGGCTCTTGCAAAACCTCAACTGTAAAACTGTCATGCCAACGCCTTTCTCGATAATGATGGCGGTTCCAAAATTGTGTTAAATTTGACCCCTTCAATTCGTTTTATGGTTCAGCCTCTATGCTAATTTGACACAGTGAGCTGAAATATTGCAGTATGTTCTTCTCTTGCGAGACTTTAGTGCATTCGATTCTTTTTGTTGACTAAATTTCAGCGGTTGCACCTTTTCTTTTAGCAAATTGACATTTTTGTGGCGAATTTGGCCGGATTCGGTCTTCCGTTCGAGGATTCTGCTTGAGTTTGAGCTTTCTTTCGACGAATTTGGCCAAATTCGTGCTTTATTTCGACAAATTTGGGCTATATTCTGAGCTTAAATGGTGGAAATATTGACTGCTTAACCTTACTTATTACTATTCTCTGTTAGGTTTTCCAAGAATCGCTTATTACTGTTCTAAATAACTGCAGGGATTTATTTATTTTAAGCTTACTCTGGTGACGGTTTGTAGAGCAAGAGTGGGGCAGCCTGGGTGGGAAGCTGATAAGATGTAAGTTATTGGTGGTTTTTTTCTATTGAATTTCGAATATTTTGGTCTTCTTCCCTTTGTTATGGAAAATATGGAGAATTTGTGTTTAATGGTGAATGCAGAAGGAAAATTTGAATTATCGATATTATTGGTCAATATTTCAATATATTGATTTTTTCGTGTCATTATTTGTTAAGATTCCTGAATAAAAGACAAAATTTGGAATTTTTATGCCTATTTATGACCTGTCTAGAAAATTAAGATAAGGTCAGCGTAAGCGTAGGTGATTCAGGGTGGTTTGGCACAGGCATATGTATTTTGTCAACTTTGACCTTATTGAACTGGTGTCATACTTTAAGGTATCTGACCCAACATGCTTTGAGCAGTGAAAGGCAGTTTATTTTTATAAAACACGCTTTAAGTTGTAACATCTGTATAATCCATTCCTTGTTCTTATTTCCTCACCATTCTATCGAAATTTAATTGAACTAAATTTCACCGGTATTTGTGATTTTTTGTTCTATAATGCCCTCCTCTTAATGTGAAATGCAGTTCAGCATGATCCACATCTTCTAAACCTCCCAAGGCCTGATCTAATGACCTCTGAACATCGACATGCCTTCGTCAAGGCTATACATTGAACGATGCATTCCAGTCAAATCCTTGTCAAACTTGCCATTTAAAAATATTAAAATGTTCTTAGCTGCATATTCTCTTAGGTTAAACACAAAAATCACATTGATAGTAATCTGATCTCTTGCAGTTGAAAAATTCTTTTATGGGTTATCCCTGGTCCCCACCAAAACACACAATACCCACAACCTTGGCCTCACTGTCGTGTTGTGCGGCAATTTTATTGTATTTCCAAAAACTTTTAGTTTTCCACTCTAACCAGCTGTAACTGTCTTCAGATCCAATGGCTCAATGCCTTTTTTCTACACTCAATTACAAATCTTTTACATTTGGAAATAGATTTTTAACTAAAACACTGAGCAATGCCTTCTGCATAAAGAAGGGTTAGTTTTGCACAGCTCCAGAATACATTAGAAAGTAAATAAACTACCTGAAATCACCCGAAAACTGGGCTTTAGGTAATGTACTGAAGTTTTTGCTCTCTTTTAAGTTATTTTCTCGATGCTTAGGCTTTACTTAGCTCTAAGTTTAAAAGGAAATTATTGTTTGTTGTACAGTTGAGAAGGCCAAGTTCTTTTATATTGCTGGCTTTTTCCTTGCAGTCTCGCCTGAGTCGATTCAACTTGTGGCTGAACATGCAGCTCAGAAAGGGAAGGTAAAGTGTATTGTAATCACTTTAGTATCTGGAAGCAGAGGGGTTATTGTGTTATTGGTTATTTGGCAAACTAACAATGTCCATGCCAAATGGTCTTGTATTTCATGTCGTGCAGATATTTATGATGAATCTTGCATCTCCTTATATCTGTGAATGTTTTACTGAGGCATGGAAGAAAGTTTTTCCGTAAGACCTACTTCTTTGCATTGTTTTAGTCTGATATCTAGATAGCAGATGATTACGCAGATAGAACTTAAAACATTTCTATTTTCATACCAAGTTGATTTGGCTTCTTTCTTCTATGATATCCGAATTCCCTCTGTTATAACTTATATTTATTATACTGTTTGAAATGTTTCATGATATTTGGCAATTTTACCTCAGGTATATGGATTATGTTTTTGGAGATGAGACTGAAGCAAGGACTTTTGCAAAGGCGCAAGGGTGGGAGGTAAATTATGTGATCTTAATTTCTGACCAATATACTTCTGAACTTGAATGGAGTAGATGTTTACTAAATCTTTTGCATTTTCTAGACTGACAATGTTGAAGAAATAGCCCTAAAGATGTCAGCACTGCCAAAGGCAACTGGAACTCACAAGAGGATAGCTGTTATTACACAAGGTGCAGATCAAGTAGTCGTTGCAAAAGCTGGAAAGGTAATTATTTTTGATCTTTTGTCTTTTGTTTATAGCTGACATTGAGATTAAGAGAAGATTTTTCTTGAATATTGTACTGGAAGAGGCTAAAAGTTTCAGTGGTCTATGGTACTGGTCTCAGGAATATAAACAAAAGACAAAAGATCGAAAATATATACCTTTCCAGCTTTTGCAACCACTACTGGATCTGCACCTGGTAATTATTTCTCAATTTCTCATTATTGTACTGGAGGAGGCTAAAAGTTTCAGTGGTCTTGGACTCTTGGACATTCCTTCTATATTCAACCAAATACATTCTGGTCTATGGTTCTAGATTTCCTTCCCTTAAGATTAAGGATAATATGAGTTCAATCTACAAATCAGAACACTTGAAATCACCCGAAAACTGGGCTTTAGGTAATGTACTGAAGTTTTTGCTCTCTTTTAAGTTATTTTCTCAATGCTTAGGCTTTACTTAGCTCTAAGTTTAAAAGGAAATTATTGTTTGTTGTATAGTTGAGAAGGCCAAGTTCTTTTATATTGCTGGCTTTTTCCTTGCAGTCTCGCCTGAGTCGATTCAACTTGTGGCTGAACATGCAGCTCAGAAAGGGAAGGTAAAGTGTATTGTAATCACTTTAGTATCTGGAAGCAGAGGGGTTATTGTGTTATTGGTTATTTGGCAAACTAACAATGTCCATGCCAAATGGTCTTGTATTTCATGTCGTGCAGATATTTATGATGAATCTTGCATCTCCTTATATCTGTGAATGTTTTACTGAGGCATGGAAGAAAGCTTTTCCGTAAGACCTACGTCCTTGCATTGTTTTAGTCTGATATCTAGATAGCAGATGATTACGCAGATAGAACTTAAAACATTTCTATTTTCATACCAAGTTGATTTGGCTTCTTTCTTCTATGATATCCGAATTCCCTCTGTTATAACTTATATTTATTATACTGTTTGAAATGTTTCATGATATCTGGCAATTTTACCTCAGGTATATGGATTATGTTTTTGGAGATGAGACTGAAGCAAGGACTTTTGCAAAGGCGCAAGGGTGGGAGGTAAATTATGTGATCTTAATTTCTGACCAATATACTTCTGAACATGAATGGAGTAGATGTTTACTAAATCTTTTGCATTTTCTAGACTGACCAGTCCCTTTTGTTTTGTTTCATGCATGTAATTTTGGTTGTATTTTTTTCATTAGGAGAGATACAAGTTTTGATACAGAGGAAGTTATGCACATTACATAATGTACTTTTTCTTCTCCTTGTGAGGGATTTTTGTCTTGTTACCAATGTACCATTCTTCGTCTGTTTTTTCTTTGCTGTTCTATCATATCCAAGAATGTACTCTTTCTTATAATTGGAAGTAATTTATATCTTACCAAGATTAAAATTGTACTCTATTATTCTCATGTACCAGTCGCGTCTGTTTATTGTTTTTTATTAGGAGTGATAAAAATTGTCATTGCCCATTGGTAAATCATAGAACAGTCTTCTGCTCTTTCTTCTCTCTGTTGTTCCATTGTGCCAATGATGTGTACTTTTTTTATCATTGTAAGGAATTTATATCTTACTATTTGGCTTCATGTATATCTTATATCTCACTACTCTTTCTTATCATTGGAAGGAATTTATTTCTTACCATAATTTATACCAATCTCTTGTTTCGCTTCTTGTATCATATTTTGTTATAATTGATTTTTATTAGGAGAGGCACAAGTCGTGATAGGGAGGAAGCTATGCACATGTAATTTGCCAAGGGACTTTCTGGTGTTTAAAAATTAAATTGCCACATATCTCCGCTGGTCTGTAATGAGCGTATTAGCTGTTAATTTGTTAATGTTTGGTTTCATGGCACTTTTAATAAGAATTATCGAGTAGACAAATTTTGCATCAAGTGCTTTTCTCTTCTTTCAAGAAACAAATGGTTCACGTTATCTTAGTGTCCTCTTTTTTTTTTGTTCTTATTTTTAAAATGCTGAGATCATCATATTTGTTATCATTTCAGGTTACGTTGTTTCCAGTGATTTTGATTCCGAAGGAAAATATTGTTCATCCAAATGGAGCAGGTTTGGATATATTCTTTTGTCTAATGCTTAAATGTTTACAAAACATAGGTGTAGACAAGAAAATACTGAATTCTCTTCCCTTTCATTGTTGTTTTGGCAGGGGATGCATTTGTAGGAGGCTTTTTAGCTCAATTGGTGCTAGGTAAATCTGTTAAGGAATGTGTCGAATGTGGAAATTGTGTGGCAAATGTTATCATACAATGATCGTCCAACGATCTGGTTCCAGATTTCCTGAGAAGCGAAGCCTTTCTGTAGGCTTATGTTTTTTTTTTTGTTATGTTCAAAAAAACAGTTTTGAATATTACAACAAGTGCGGGTAATGAATCCCAGAATTGGCCTCTTTTCCAGCGCATTTCAGCAGACATCTTTCATTTATACATTACAATATTTTTGGGAATCTTGAATTCAGTTAATATGGAAATATTTAAATCAATTGGGGATTGTTAAAATTTATTAGGTCCCGTTGACAGTTACTTGTGAGACTTATTTCCTGATGTTGAGTTTAATAACTTTAATTTTCTAATGGAAAAAGGGAAATCATATTTTTTCACACCAGGGTAGTGGGAGAAGATGATGATTGCACTGGATGTACAAATTATCAATCCATTTAATAGTTATAATCGTACTGACAGCCTCAACGAGGCAGAGGATTAGAAATTGGTAAATGAGGGGATTGGCCTATGATCGAAGAAATTTAAATTGTTACAAGGATGAAGGATTAGAAATTGGTAAATGAGGGGATTGGCCTGTGATTGAAGAAATTTAAATTTTTATAAGGATGAAGATTTTATTTGAACATTAGGATCAATGGTGTGGCGTGCCTGCTCTAACTGCTTCACATTCTGATGATGTTGTGTTCGAGGTGACTATAGTCTGTATGTTGTGGCTGCTGTGGGTCTTCGTAATGTGAATGTTTCAGGTTCCAATTGTGTGGCTGTTTGGATTCTGGTAGCATTTCAGGATTTCACATGAAGTTGAAGGAGGTGGACTGTTGCAATTTGGCAAAAAATCAAAGGTTGCTCGTGAAGAGCAGCATGCCATGAGGCATGCTATCATAAAACTGGTGAAGTATTATGATGTTTTTGAGCATCAGGATTTCACATGAAGTTGAAGGAGATCGACTGTTGTAATTTGGCATGCAATCAGATGTTGCCTGGGAAGAGCAGCATGGCAGAGGCACGATATCATAAAACTGGTGAAGAATTATGATGTTTTTAAACATTAGGATGAGTAGCCTGATAATGGCAAAAGGTGTTATTAAAGTTAATGGTGCTGTCTGTTTCCTGTGTGCTTTGGGTCATGATTCATGGGGTCGAATCTGTTCATTTAAGGGTTTTGGTGGGATACTAAATTTTAGAATGCCTGGAGAAATATTTGGGTAATCAGTCTCATTTCTGTAATTTCTGGACAAATTTTCCTTCTTTTTGAAAAAAGGTTTGTTTAAATTGTCCACAGTCTATTTTAAACATTCTGCAAGATGTTGCTATGATTTGTTCTGTCCAAATATGGCCAATCTAATTTTACTCAGAATATTGGTCATTGCAAAGTATACATTTTTTGAAGTCCAGAATTACTTTATGTGGAAAAATCTTATGTTCGTTGTTTAGAAATACTGATTCTCAGTACTGAGATATATAGAAAGGAGGTCTTGTCATTTGTATCATCCAAGAATTATTCATTTATGTGATGGAAAGGAGGTTGCCCCTTGCCCCCTCTGCTGCTTCGTCTGATGCCTTCTCCAGGGGACTCCAGTAAAACTAAGTCAACTATAGCTCCAGCTGCCTATGCCTATGCAGCTCTATCTGAGTTCATGTATTCCACCGACCATAACTGATTGCCGGCAACGATAATGATAGCACATAGGCATAGTGAAATGCTTTTAATATTGAATTTATAGGTTGAGAATGAGATATGATGAACGTTGAGCAGAAAAATGAATGAGAGATGATGAAATCAATACGTCAATTAGAGTGATTGTGTTTTTAATTTAGAGAATGTATATGCGAGAGAATTATGTTCTTAATTTAGAGAATATATATGTGAGAGAATTAATATTTGGTGGTATAATGTACAAAAATAATCACCAAAAGTTTGGGAATATCTTCCCAGAAAATTCGATTGCTCTGCTTCAACTACGTACAAAGATATCAGACCTTGTAGACTGAGCTTTTTCCAGCGCGAAGCATCCATTTAAGTTGAGGAATTTAAGGTTTATGAGACTTGAAAGTGTCCAAGTCATGGTAGTCTCATTCTTGCTAATGTTTATGGCAAGGCAATATTTTGTGAAATGTCAATGGTTTGGAACCAGGGGTAAACACATTCAACCATCCCTATATCTGATATGGATGCTTTCTTCAATGTGAGTTCTCTTAAAAGACCCACCGATTCTTTCGAAAACTAAGCTAGCTATTGGACAACAGTCCATTGTCAAAGTTGTGTGATGTTTTCGATGGAATTAGGGATCAAACACAACACTGTAGCTAAGAATTGTAATGTCTTAGTTTTCATTAAATAAATTTCTCACCAGCAATATCGCAGTGATGCAGTACACGTGTTGTGGGAGGGAGCTTAGGAGATGGTGCATAGGTGGTACGGTTTGCGAATTAAAATTTCAGGTATTTTCCATTACCATAACACGCTATCATGATTTTGGGGGAAAAATTAATTAAACTGCTATCATGGTTTTGGGGGGAAAAATCAATTAAACTGGCGATTACTGATAATTCAGATCGGATGAGACTGCATTGGTTTTTGGGCGTGGTTCTTTGATAAAATTGGGAGTTATTAAATTTTTTTAATGCATTGGTTTTCAATTTTTCAAAGTTGTGTGAGTATTCAACTAAAATAATTCTAAATTTTGATGTATTAATGAAATTAATTGAGTACTGTTTTTTTTTTTTTTTTTTTTCAAAGTTAATTTAATTGTTGGAGTGCTATTTTTAAGTTTTTCGAATTCTGTATAAATCGATTAACTTAATTTAGATTTTAAAATACCTGTAGAAATCGTATCACATGGCATGGTTGGAAAGTGTAATCATTTTTATTGTCCATTGTAACAAAAATTTATGTTGATATATATTACATACATTTTTTTAAACCTTTGTATTGTGTTTATGCACAATGATTCAATTCCAAATAAGGCATTGTTACCTCTGCTTTCTCGCTTTTTGCATTTATGCACAAGGATTCCATTCCAAATAAGGCATTGTTGCCTCTGCTTTCTCGCATTTTTCCGGTGCTTATTCTACAACTGATGCAGCTTTATGTACTTTCCATTGCAGCCATATCTGCTTCACTTTCCATTACTCTTTTCATGAAATTAAATGATATGTCAAATGCTTAATCTTATATGATAGCGAAAATTACATGGTCAAATGCTTTTGCTCTTGAAGTATGATTAGACTGTGGGTTATTGTTTTCTAAGATTTTGTGAATGTGGGGTTAAATTAAGTTTAAGTTTAATATGTTTCTTCGATTATTTGACATTAGTACTGATGGAATTGCTTGACAAATGAGATATGATTAGACTGTGGGTTGTTGTTTTCTAAGGTTTTGTGAATGTGCGGTTAAATTAAGTTTAATTTTAATATGTTTCTTGAATTATTTGACATTAGCACTGATGAAATTGGTTGACAGAATGCTTTTTGAAGTTCTGGAATTTTTTTAAAGATACCATTAAATTAATTTTAATTTCGAAGACTTATAAAATTATTTGCCATGGTACCTGTAAAATGTTCGAAGAGAATTCTTTTTTCATGGCCTTCGTAGCATATTTATGTTGAAATATTTTTGGCACCTGTAAAA
Source organism: Pinus tabuliformis (assembly GCA_031772625.1). Taxonomy (NCBI): domain Eukaryota; kingdom Viridiplantae; phylum Streptophyta; class Pinopsida; order Pinales; family Pinaceae; genus Pinus; species Pinus tabuliformis. The sequence continues at coordinate 679,124,900 of CM062808.1, read as the reverse complement.
TGTTCGAAGAGAATTCCTTTTTCGTGGCCTTTGTAGCCTAATGATCATGCTTTTAAATTCTCTCTGGATCAAAGCAAAACCCAGTCCATTCATCTCAGTTTTATTATTCCATTATCCTTCTGGTTTCCTCGGCTCTACAGTTTCTTCTTAATTTATTTCAACCGTTATAATCTCATTGAATCAAAATTATTCGCTCGATCCATTTCATTGTTTTATGTTGCTTCAGTTACAGTTCTATTTCCTCTGAGCAAATATTCCTCTCCAAATTATTCAGGGGATCCGTTCCATTGTTTTATGTTGCATCGTGTGAAACAGAGCAATTACAATTACAGTATTCCTCTGAGCTTTACTCTCAAAACAAACCCCAATCTTCTAATTTCAGTGAATATTCCTGAGTTTCTATTTCGTAAGTTTCTAAGGATCAACTGTGGAATTTTATACTCCCCAAATTTCAACAAGATATTCCTAACTAAGAAAATAATAGCCAGTGATTTGCAAAGAGGTGTTATACAAACACACATTGTATATATTACAGGGCATTTTGATGTGGATTGCAGTTTTCATGAATATTTTGGAATTGGAAGTTTAAGCTTTAAAAAAATATAACTGTTCTTATGAAAGATCCAATTCCAAGATATTCATGAAATCTATTCAAGTAGCTATGGCTCTTATTTTAGGTATACGAAATGGTTTTCCTCATAAAATTGATGTAAATGTGCAGCCCAATTTATTGGAATCAGAAGAACGGGCAGAAATGCTATGATCACACTGAACTAGTGCAATTTGAAGGATACTCGCCTCCAGTGATTCCTCAGGTGCCCATAGTGAAGGAAGTTATAGGGACTATGATTTTTCCTGTTACTCTACTGGATAGCATCCTGAGCAGTTTGCAGATTGTAGCCATTGGTGTTTACCAGGCGTCCTTGATACATTGAACGAGCTTCTGTATGTCACTTTGCTTTCCAAGGGTGTAGGGAATTGATAATTCTTATTGATCCCTGAAACTGGGCCAAATCTGGGACGCGGTTGGCCCTAAGGAGGAAATCCTCTGCCTTGACTCGCTGGAGCAGTAAACATATTTGGCATTGCAAACCCATCCACAGGGCCCATTCCAATCCTATCAAAGCCATAAGTATCACCAGAAACCATACCTGGATGAAATCCCAAAGCCTTTGATCCTGCCATTCCCCGGCTACCCCTTGACATTGTCCCACGCCACATAATTCCTCTTCCCTTGCCTCTTCCTTGGCTTGCACTCCAAGTCTGGCTTGAGCTTTCTTGTCATCGCAAACATTGATTTGAACTTATTTCAGTAAAACGTGAAAGAAAAAAATCACAAAATTATGCTTATTTCTGTATTGGGTTATGATGGAAACAAAAATTTACTTGTTGGGTTGCTCTAGATTGAAGATTTCTGGAATGAGTTGTTATTCACTTGTATTCGTTACCGTATGGGTGTATGACGACTATCAACGTTTTGATTTGGCTATTTTGCAAAATTTTCACCTTAGTTGTTGTGTTGACTTTACATGCTCACACATTTGAATGTGTTTGGTTAACATTTTTGTGTAGATTTTGGTTAAGTCTGGTTTTCTGTTTAGGAATAAGAGTTTTGTAGGGAGATTCTAGGTTTGACAAATTTGTAGTTTCTTGTATTACTTGAGACTATGGACGACTCTGTTCCTTTGGGCTAGGTTTATATATAGAATCAGGCATACTGGTGCTATGAATTTGAATAAAGTACTTTGGTATTTTTCTAGGCTTGACCAAAGGATAATGGAATATTTCATCATATTGATCAAGAAAAGCATGGAAAGGATATTATTAAGGATAGCAGAAATGAAATAAGACATTCAATGTGTTCCTTGTAATATAGATATAAACAAAACATTTAAAGAAAAGTAATTGCATAATGATCCAGTCCAAGAAAACAAGGTTTTCCACAAACCAATTAACTCTTCTAGAAAAATTCAAAAATTCCAATTAAATAATCCTATCGGCCTCTCTTTGTACCTTTTGGGACAATTGCTAGTAATATAATTGAAAAATAACCATAATTATAATTATAATACTGAAATTATTTATTAAAATTATATACATTTAATATTAATATTAAATCATTATCCTACATTAATAATTATTATTTTAATTGATATCAATCATATTTAGTCCAATTTAGTTGTGCTTGCTGCTTATATCAAGTACTAAATTTGGTTGTGCAGTAATTGGCGAACGAACAAAAATTTCTGGCTAAAAATCATTAAAAATAAAAATAGAATAGAAATATGCATGTATGCAATCCATGATGAAACATCTGAATCGGCTAATCAAGCCATAATATACGCACCCAACTGGAAAATTCGTTCCACGTCCAAATAAAAAAAAATAATGTCAGGGATATGCATCAATTCCCAGATTCCAAGATCAAAGGGCTCATTATATTCAAACCTATCCACGCAGATAGTCAACTCGATTTCTATACGAGAAAATCGATCCCGTGGAATCTGTGGACTCCCGAAATAAACATATACGTGTGGCTCAACTATTATTCATTTTACGCACACAACGCGACGGCTAGAGAAAATGTGGAATCAGAGTGCAGGCCACCACTTAGATAAGCAACTCTCAACATAGTTAGATATACACACTTCTGTGCGAGATTGAGTTTCTTCACCGATCATGGCGTCGGTTGAGATTCCTACAATATCCATTGTGCTAGGTTTTTTCTTAAGTTACTTGGTTTTGTGTGCTGCTAGTAAATCTGCAGCTCAAGGGAAGGCTTCCGGATCTATTGTCGTTACTGGAAATGTATTTTGTGATACGTGCTTAGAGGGCAGACCTGAAAAAAGTTACGCCATATCTGGTAACATTTCATGTCTCTATCATATTTATTTTCTTGATATAATGTAAATTTTTTCAAAAAGTAGCATTTAAAGATTTATGTCTTTTTTATATATTTATTGTTTTGTATTCCTGATGAACAAACAGGTGCTTCGGTAGTTGTGGAATGCTGGCTCAACAGGAAATCCTTCACAGTATCCATCTCTGGAGAAACAGATGAAAATGGAGAATTCATGGTGGTGCTTCCTAGCAATATTTTTCAGTCTGCTGATCAACTGGGCAAGTGTTCAGTAAAACCGCTCAAAAGCCCTTACAACACCTGCAGGATTCCCTCAAAGTCTGCACCTGCATCAAGCCTCACGCTACAGTCGTTCGTCAATGGAGTTCTGACGTACAGTGCAGGGTCTTTCATCTACCGCCATGAAACCGTACCTGCATGGTGTTACAGGAAACATTTCTTGAGAATGATGAGGGGTCGAGGAATGGATGAAAATGTTGACCAAGCGGGCCAACAGATGTCCATAAAACCTACCTTCGATCTACCACCACAATTGCCACAACGAAACATTCCAGGTTTTCCTCCTTTCGCATTCCCACCACTGCCATCGGGTATTTTCCCACCATTTCCACGGGGACGTCCTCCTTTCGCATTCCCACCACTGCCATCGGGCATTTTCCCACCATTTACACCGGGACGCGCTCCTGAAGGTCCTCCGTCCGGTTTCGCACCAGAGCCACAGCCAGGCGGTCCAGGCATTTCACCAAATCCATAACCGTCCACTCCAGGCATTTCACCACAGCCTTTCAACCCTAGTCCTTTTGGCGCACCACCGCCTCTCCCCAACAACGCTCCTTCTGGCACCCCACCACCTCTGCCCGCCGACGCCCCTTATGGCGCCACACCACCTCTATCCGCTGGCGGACCAGTGCCCAGTTTCCTGTAGAAACTCGGATTGATGTTTCGGGTCTCAGCATTTGTGTTTGATTTACAGTTACTGTTTTAGGGCTATTGGCACTTTGATTGTAATAAGTGATTTGCTGTAAATGAAAAGCGATTGAAACAAATAATTATTACAATCATTTTTTGTTCAAATAAAATACGGTATTCTAAACATTCTATGCCTGGCTCGGCAAATTTAATATGACTTCTAATTCATCTTGCCATACACTATTTCACAATACGAAGAATATAACCACTTCCACTAAAGAGACTTCACTATGGATTATGATGCTTCGCCTCAATCACAAACAAAAAATGTCATCCCACATGCATGTTTCTCATGGTATTATTAAGGGATCGATTTATTTATTATTAACATCAAATCTCATTATCTCGAACCCTTTAAATCGCTATTTATCGCTCAAATTCAACTTAAATCATACCCTCCTAAAACCGAATTTGTTTAAAATACTTTCAATAAGCTAATGTAATGATCATGGGTTAATAGATTTTATCTACGTTGCAAAGAGACATTCCTCCTCTTAAAGGAATAAATATAAGAAAGAGTAATGCTATTACACCTTAAAATGAAAATGGATAAGGTTAATAAGATTCATTGATAAAAATATAATGATAAATTTAATTAATATGATTTAAAGTAGTGTAAATGTTATTTTAAGAGAATTAATTTAGAATTATAATTTATTTTTATTAAATCAAATTATATAAATAATAATTATAATGATGTAAATAAACACAAGACTATGCCATTATATAGTATTTAAATAAAAAATAATTGATTTTTTACAATTTTCAAATTCAATTTTAAAATTTTATAACAAACTTTTATAACAAAGGAGGATGATGATGTTGTTTTTAGCTTAAAGGAAATAGTGTTTTGGGTTAAACAAAGTATATAGGAGGAATTCTTATAACAAAAATAATGCTTTTAGTTTAAAGGAAATAGAGTTTTGGGTTAAACAAGTTAAAGAGGAGAAATTCAAGGATAAGAGGATTCTTCTCATTCTTTATGTTCATAATATTTTTAATCTAATAGTGATGTATCATTTCCCAGAATATTTAAAGGAAATAGTGTTTTGGGTTAAACAAAGTATATAGGAGGAATTCTTATAACAAAAATAATGCTTTTAGTTTAAAGGAAATAGAGTTTTGGGTTAAACAAGTTAAAGAGGAGAAATTCAAGGATAAGAGGATTCTTCTCATTCTTTATGTGCATAATATTTTTAATCTAATAGTGATGTATCATTTCCCAAAATATGTACACGAAGCTTCATCATTCATGTATTCATATTTAAAAGAAAGGCTAAAGATGACCTTTCTTTTTAAGGGTCATTATGATAAGCATTCTCTAGCCCTATGATTTATAATAACTCTGCAAATACAAATACTATATGGTTAGAAAATTATGGGAAAAGTGATAAATCTCAAACCAAATTTGCATGTTATAATTCCACTAGGGACCAACTAATTATATTTAAGGGCATCTTAGAGGAATGGCATAAAAATAAAACTAGTAACTTGTGTTGCTACGTTGACTATAATAAAACATTTGACAAGGTGCTCGGAATTATCCTTTGGGGTAGATTGGAAGAGTTAATAATTCCATTTGAGTTAAGAGCCTCTTTGAAAGGTTGTACAAGAATGCTATTACTAACTTTAGGAACAATGATGCTTGGTCAAAGGAGATTACTTATAATGTAGGAGTTACATAAGAGTTTTCTCTATCTCCTACACTTAGATGCATACTTCAAAGATGATGGTTATGCTAACACTACTTTAACTACAATACTCATCATACTTCTTCTTTATGTTGATGATATTGTTCTTATGGTGAGGAGTCTCTCTAATCTCATCAAATAACTCAAATGGATTTTATTCCATGGTGGGTATCAAATTAGAAACTAACAAAAAAAATACTAGGATTACCAAACAAAAATGAGAACTTACACTAAGTTTTTGTATCAAAACAACAACTTGTAGAAACTTACTTCAAACAAACATCTTGCAATCGACTTCTATGACAAGAATAACTAAAATAATAACATTAAAAAATTATTAATGAAGGGGAAAGATTGTTTTGGTCTTCAAAAAAATTGTAAGTCAACTAAAGGTCCATCAAGCAAAGCCTAAGTGGTTGGGACTAATGTTGTTAGTGTCACCATCCTTGATTTGAATCCTAACTAGAATTGTTGGATATGGTTTGTAAGCTATTATATTAGTCCAATGGGTTATATTGTGTTAGTGTCTGTCAGTATTGCCATTCACTAGTGATCAATTATTCTCTTACAAGGATTTTGTTACAGTCTCAAGTCAAATTTTTATCATTGTATTAGGTTTTCAAAATAAAAATTTGGTCACTCGCTAGTCTAGGTCTATTACTACTCCCTTCAAAATTTTCATGTTTCTGTCACTACCATCACTTAGTTGGATGTGCCAACACTGAAAGGTCATCATAATCATCTCAGTCATATCATCATGGTCCTCATTTAGCGCAGTGTCACCATTAGGTCATTAGGGTCAAAGTCATCAAAATATGTCATTCCATTAGGTCATTAGGGTCAAAGTCATCAAAATATGTCATTTCATTCATAAATCTGATAAATGAAAGAGTAGTAATATGGAATTTTCTCAAAACAAAATTGTTTCAAAGTATAATTTATTTCAAATATGATGTAATAAGTTATAATTTTCCAAAGTTGCATTGAATGTTCTAAAGCTACATAGTTTTCAAGGAAAAAGTGAAAAACATATGGTGGGCCACCCCACCACTATGAAGAAATTGACTTCCACAAGCTATAAAAGACCATCACAATTCATTTCTCTCACTCATTTCATTAGAAAAGAGCTCTCACTCACGAGCAAGCACTTCCTCAAAGTTTTTAGGGACAAACGATACTCCAAAAACTGATTCCAAGCAGCCACGCTGTGTTTTCTCTCCAAAAGCCATAAAATTTATTTTCAGGGGTTCTCAAGGGAAATTGAAGTCTTCATCAACATTCTACAAGTAAGTTCAGGTCCTTTGATATGCCCATCAACTTTATTTCCTTGTTTTTATTATGCATAGCCTCCATTTGTCCCCATGCTACATTTTGGAAGTTTTTCATAACTCGGACTGTATAAAAATTCCCTAGGCTAGATCCTACACCCATTTCATCCCTTTCCACTTCCAAAATTTCACTAACGCCCTTACCTACTTCCCTAGATTTTCATACCTTCATTTCCTTTCCCTAAACCGTTCATCCTATCCCCTCACTCACTTCCCCTATTTGTCCCACTAGGGTTTTCTCTTGCAATTTATCATCATGGATGAAGACAAGAAATCGTATTACAAGGGAGGTCAAGTGTCAAGGTATGAACCACTCAACACCCATGAGTTGATGTCCTCCTCACTTCCAAGAAATGTTTTCATAATGTAGGGTGTTTAGGGTTCTGTGAGCAATTTCAACAAGTCAAGTATCATGTCATGTTGACCAGCTTGTTTGCCACTAAGCTTAGGAGAAATAAGGTCATTGTTGTAGGGGTTAGCTTCAAAATTTCAACTGAAGCCATAGCAGCAGCCACAGGGATACCAAATGATGGGTGAAAGTGGTTTAAGAGCCTGAACTTGCATGTACAAAACTACAAACCCTTCATCGAAGAGCAGGTGTAACATAGACAAAGTGATCATCAAACCAACCTTTTTCACCATGCCCTCATCAAAATCATTATATTACACCAGATTACACAAAAGAATATCACTTGGGAGACATTCATTCAGTAAAATGTCTTTTTGACTTCTGCTAGTTAGTCTGTAAGACAAAGTACACTATTGACACCATCCAAGCATATGGAGATTGGCTCATCTAGTAGAATTTTAGTCAAGTGGACACTTAGGGCTTAGGTGACTCAAACATACCAGAGAGGAAGGAGGCTTGTGTTTGCTCCAAACATTGTGGAAGGAGACAAGCCTACATCAACAGTATAGGGATCACCATTACAACATGAGGCACCTTTGCAAGATGAGGAGCCATTCCATCTTGACACTGATATAGTAGATTTGAAGGTTAATGAAGAGCATTTGACAGTAGAGTTGATCATCATGGAGAAACATATGGAGATAAAAGAGCTTAAGGACAACTCGACTAAGGCTAATTTCATGATTTCATTCCTAGAGTTGGAGAATAAGTGATTGAAGGTAAATCACCTACTCTTGAATAAGCATAAGGTTGATGTTAGCAAAGAATATGTAAAGGGAAAAGTAGTAGTTGGCATAGATGATTCAAATGAGCATCAAGAGAAGGTGACAAGGAATATGCCAAGGACTAGAGGCCTCAAAATAACACTTTAGCAACAAAGAGAAAAATCTCCACCAAAAGAGAAAATGTCTTTAGTTGACCTAATTAAAGCAGAAATCAATGAAAATATGGAGTTTTGGCTTGACAAACTAAATTTCCATTTGGAAAATCTTCTTAAGAGAGCTAACAGAGAACAAATTTAAAATAAACATGGTTTCTCATTATTATACAAGGAGTCAAGTCTCCAAAGTCAAGATCAAGCTGTTGAAGGAAAAACTCAAGGAAACCCTAATCAGGCAAAAAGAGAAGGTTAAGTTGGATTTTCTTGCTGATGCTTCCCTCATAGCATAGCATACCTTTTCAAATCTTCATGGAGAAACTCTGGACGAATTTTGAAGAAATTTGAAGAATTTTGGTTTTTTGTGAATTTTTGGAAATTTTTAAAGAGTCACTAGGTCAAAAACACAGTGCAACACACGCTGTGTTTTAATGGTGAGATCCAAATGACATTTAGTTTACATATTTGGATTTTTCATCACTTTTACATCACTTCTAGCCCATAGGATCAACCTTTCAGCAGGTTTTGGTAGGTGGAAATGGCCAAAAACCACTCAAAAATCACCTCTTTGCCCTATTTTTGAATAGCTCACTGCGCTTTTGGAGTAGCTATGGGAGAACAATTTTTTGGAGGGATAGGAGCAACTTTTCTCAATGTTTGAGGATTTTATCATCTAGTAGACATCTAAGACTATCTCCAACATTTTTCAGATCAGGATTTGGACCTCAGGAAGGCCTCCAAAAGTCACTTCTACCAATTTCGCTACACTTTCTCTTGGAATGCTACGCTTTTGCCTGAATTCACTACGCTTTTGCCTAAAAGTCCTATTTCTCAATCTTATCATCTAGATTCAAGTTTTTATGATGTAATTACTTGAATTTGATGTAATTATGATGTAATTAAAGGTAAAGAAGCTTGTTAGGTTTGTTTTCATGTAAATTTAGACCTCATTTATGAGGAGGAGTTCAGTCAAAATTCAAAAGGATGGTTTGTTTTAACTTCCCTAGACATTAGGGTTTTGTTGAACACCTCATGTAATCAATTCCTAAACTGCCGACCCTAAGAGAGGGGAATTTTTTCTTTTTTTTTGTCTATACGTATCTAGTTTTCAGTCATAGAATAGGTTGGACATCAGTGAGTAGAACTCTGGGAGCTTATACTTCACCACTTTTACAGAAATTTAAAGGACAGTTGCAGCTATTATTCAGGAATTCTTTTGTTGTGAGTTTTTGATAATGTTTTCTCTATATTATAATTTTATATGAATGATAATTCCATTATTGTTACATGCCCATTCTTTTCAATGATTTTCCTAACAAGTTTTAAATAGAATTCTTAGTTTTAAGCTCCGTTTTATTAGGAACTTCATGTTTATGTCACTTGTCTTCTAATAAATGAAATCATGATTTCCATGCTCATTTTTATCTCTACGTTTTCCATGCTACACTACATCAAAAAACCCCCAAAGTATCACAAAAGAATACCTACCCTACTCGTTTATATGTCTTGTAGCTAAGACCTTTGATCCTTTGACCTAGTTCCCTGATTTTCACTCTTCATCCAATAAAACCCTAAAATCTTCAAAACCCTAGAGCCAAAATATATATCCGAACATCTTTTCCTACTCTAGTCATCATTGGCTATGAGCTCATAGAGGGATCCCTCTGGTTTAACAGGGTTAGGTATTGAACCCTAAGTGGTATGAGGTTACCTCCATCAATCTCCTTTCTCAACCTTGGGATATTGTGGAGGATAACATATTGGAAACAATGTTATGCAATATTTAGTGGTGTGGATGATAGTGTGTTATAGTCATCAATTTCCCCTTACACAAAAAAAAAATTAAAACAAAATATTATTTCATACTTTTTTCATTCCTATTAGCTTTTATGAATGTTAATTTTCTACTTATAACATCTATAAAGAATTGTCAAAAAAGATAAAACAAACTAAAAAGTGTGTTATACTTTATAAGATTAAAATTAAAATGAATGTTCCTTATCCTATTTATTTAGGCTCTACAACAAACAAAATGAAAGAGACGAAAGGAAATGGAGCAAGCATATACATGAATATAACAAGGAGCATAGTAATACTAGAAAACCATAACTTTTATTAATGAGTAAAATAGTAGAATATCATAGAAAATAAATTGGCTGGAATGATGATAGCTTATCTCTGGAGAGAGATATTTTATTTATGTTCATTCAAGAAAAGGCTATCACTAGTGACCAAAAGAATGGACATTTACCATAAATAAAGAAACCGAAAGTTTTAAACCATAACTATACAAGGCATAGCACCAAAATTCTTGCAGACTCTTAGGTTGTTAATTGATATATTGACTTACCAAGGTTGTATATTTTGCATACAATATATATTTAGGGTGCATGTTGGCTCATTGGAAAGCTCTAATTAAGGATTATAATTTAATAAAATGGCGTGGGTGTGTTAAATAAAAACATGAGCCCTTTAATTAGTAAAAACTAATAGTTGAGGGACTTAAAATTACCCTAGAATTTTGCTAGACAAAAAATCAAAACAAAATTGCTAAGATGGAGAACTCTGTTGATTCAATGGAAGAGGTGGATGGACACCAACATCCACCTAGATCAATCCTTACCCATTAGGAATAAATTGTCTCCAATACATTAAGTTCCCATGAGAGATGGGTGTTACAAGTCATTTTGTCACATCCACTCAAAAGGCCTAAAAAATAGATCAATCAAAATCCTTGAACACTTTTTCATTATCCCTTTAGAAAGCCCTAAGCATCACCTATCCAAAAAGTCTGAGTTTCTGGGTCAATCAACAAAAACTATTCTTTTGGCCCCGAAACACCCCTCCCTTTGGTCCACTTTTGATGGTCGCATGTTGCATAACTGAGCATCTATGATGACCAGTGTAGGTTTCTCTACTCTGTAGGTTTAATGGTTCTAGAATTTTGGGAAAATATTTTTTTTTTTTTAATCTTCTCCTTCCAGAAGCTTCTAAGGTAGTTTTAACCATCTACTATGGATAGATATCTCTAATTCGTATTCGATTCCTTCTCTAGAGTTATTATCTCTTATCTTTTAAGCTTATCCTGCTTCAAATGTGGATCTCAAAGCCTAGATTGGTAAATCCTAAACTTCCACTTTCAACCTATAAATTTATTGCCTCTGAGAGGGTCTAGGTTGGTTTTTGGAGATTAGTAGTGCCTTCATGTTGCTGCTTTGAGTGTAAGGAATCATAATCCATTTATACATTAGGGTCGATTGTGAAGGTTTTCTTTGTGGAAAAGAAGGGCAAGAGAATTAGGGTTACATGTACAAAATAAACTTCTATGTATGGTTGTAACTCTCTCCTTTATTTATTAACACAAAAATCACTTTTCTTTCCTATACCTGTGTCATGTTGATGATTATGTATTTCAATGCCATTTTGACTCAATGATTAGATCTATTGGATTATGCTATGTGGATATCATAGTTCTCTTGTTTATTTTAGTCATTATTGCAGGTTCCATTTATAGTGTGTGGAGCTAGAGTTAGAGCTCACAAGCAATGAGAAGAGGAAGACTTGCTACATATTCTAGGTAGGTCTCTTTTCCGTATTTTATTCTCTCTAATGAAAACATTGATATTTTTTCCCTTTGTTGTTCTAGATCGGACCACTAGATCTAGGGAGTTCATTTTTTTCTACAAAAGTGAATTTTCCATATAAAAATGGGAGGCATTTTAATAAATTTGAAGTTCGACGAGCCATCTTCCTTGATAATGATTTTTTTTTTTTTTTGCCTTAAAATATTTTTTACTAGCAAGTTCCCTTCATTTTGGTGTCTAAGATTCCATCCATTTTAGCTTTCTCATGTATTTAGGATTAAGTTTTGTAGGGGACAAGTGCTCATCCACCTCCAATGTTTCTAGCAGAAGTGGGGAATACGGTCGAAGTAGATCCACATTAAACACTAGTGTAAGTTAAGAGAAGGAGGAATATTCGATTGAAAATATTTTTCATCCATAACTTTGTACTAGTATAAGGTCCATATCATAGAGGTTTGAGATTCATGTGGGAGCCTGTGAGGTGTTATTTCTCAAATACAACTAGACCTTATCACCAACCCAAAACTTGTGTGGAAATTGATGTTATTCATGTTGTTACTTGTACCCATCATTGATATTTTGTAAGATATAATGAACCTATGGTTAGAGGTTTTATATATAATAAAAAAATTTCACTTCTCTATATACCATTATTTAAGCACTGGAATACTCTACTAGTGAAGATGAAATGTGTAGAGATTCATCAAATAGACCCAATGGATATAACTCAAAGCACATCTAAAAAGGATTATGTCCAATAGAGTCACAAAGAGCTTTGTTATAGCTACATTGAAAATATGGAAAGCTCTCATCTCACGTATGTGAATTCTTGGAGTTGGACCCACACAAAATATGAAAAATAATATTGTTGATAACTTTCCTTTATCCGTCTATTGAGTGGTGAAATTAGGTTGATCTGGTTAAGTTGGTGTCCATAAGTGACCACAGGCTAGGCAAGAAGGTACTAAGAAAATTATTGTCATACCTCAAGCAATGGTCCACAGTAGCCCAAAATGAAGAATAGGTAACTAGTGGCCATGGTTGTGATAATGTTTTTACATAATGAAGAATAGGTAAGTGGTGGCCATGATTGTGATAATTGTTTTGCATGGTACCAATATGGCTATCTTATGGAACTTATTTTCAACAAAAAGACACAATCACAACCATATTTGATGGAGGGAAAAATTGACTTGTAATCCATGGAGACTAACTCCCATGATATTTTTGTGGGGTAGGAAGAGGAGCATATAACCTTTATTTCATAATGGTTGATTTAGAAGTGATGAAATTAATGCATGATTTTTATATACTAGTTGATGTCATCTTAATTTTTTGTCTAGTAAAAATATTTTTCAAGTTCTAACTTCTCCACACTGAAATGCCCCACCATATAAATATAACGTCTCTCCCAAATTAGCTTTTCACACTCACTTGAAGGAAGAAAAAGATGACCTAGAGAGCACAAGATTGCATCTTAGAGGTGGAATTCTGAAACTTTTTCCCTACAGTTAGTGTCTAATAAGTAGCATTGAAGTCAAAAACACTATTGTATAATTTTGACCACCCATAGTTGTCATTATCACAAGAGTGAAGAATGTTTGTTAGAACCAAAATTGGTTGTTATCTGATGTAGTATGAAACACAATTATTGCTACCATTATTGTATTTAATGTTCAAATGGAATTGTTTAGGTATATTAACTACCTCCAATGGAAGTTGTTATAATATAAAAAATTATGATCTAGATATAATTAATTACATGGATCGAAATATTCCATCTAATATTGTTTTTACACATTAAAGCACACTTACACATAACCAAATCGCCCAAGAAACCACATTTCCTAAGTTATTTTCATAATTAATTCACCCACACAAGAATAACATATATATTCATTAATCGTGCCGAGAGGTGCTCTCCAACTCAGTATGGAAGAGATATTATAATGTCCTACCTTCTCCTGTTATGTATATCAACATTTCAATTTGGAAAAATTACATAAAGATAAAAATAGAAATAAAATTAATTATTATAATTATTAATTAAAAAATTTTGAATATGTCAAATTACATAAAAATTAAAATAAAATTAAAGGAAAAAGAGATTTGATCCCTCTCAACATTTTCTATATCTATAGGAGCATCTCAATAAACCTTTTATTTATTGATTATTCTTTAATACTTTAAACTTATTAATGCAAATAATTTATGAAATAATTATTTATAAATTATTTCTAACATATTTTACCATTTTATCTAGATAGTTTTAATAAACTCATTTTTTCTTAATTATTTCTTATCATTATATCTATTTTTATAAGTTAACTCAATAAATCATTTTTTGAGTTAGTTATCTAAATAAAGGTTATTGGCTATTTCATTGACATTTTTCCCTCACAAATAATTTTTTCACATATTTTTGTCATTGATGACAACAAGATGCCATTGATATCAAAGAGGAGCATGGGACAACAACAACAGACCCATCCTTGATGATCAAAGAAGTAGTAGGGCTCTTTGTAAAGTGATATGACAACTTGTCCTCTTGTGGGATCTCATTGCATGAAGATATGTATGCTTGAAGTCATGATGATAAACATATCTTAAAAATGGCATGGTTTCAGAGAGCTTTTTGATACCTTTCTAATGATATATCCTACTAAAAAAAAAAATCCTCCAAGGTGAGAAATTATGGCCTGTTGAAAATCAACATTAGATTGGGGCAATTTGCAAGGAAAAACTATATGGTTAAACCCAAATTATTAAAGGGTTAAATAGAAGGAAAGTTTTGGGCATATCCACTATATATAAATTATATCAATGGTCATGATTGCAAAAAGATGCACATTGTTTACCACGTTAAACAATATATCTATCTCAGATCAATCAGGGATGCTTCTAACCAGCCAATGGCTGGAACAATGTGAATATGTGTGAAGGTTGTTAATCACCTCATTCGACCAACATAATGATGACATGTGGTAATGATTTATTTGATAGTGATGTGGAGATGAATGACATGTGGCATGGTTTTCCCATTCAACATGACACATCGTCAAGTTGACGTCAGTAGGCTTGCATGGTGCCACAATAGGTTGACATGTGGCAGTGACAAATGGCAGTTTTAGATTCGTCAAAATCCTATATATAGCTGACATGTGGCACTCCTCAAGAGCCACCATGTGGGATGATGACAACATTCTAACATCATCACAAAAATTACCAATGACCCTTGGGATTCGGTCATATGATGAGGCCATATGTATTACAAATATCTAGGTCTCGTGGTTATATTATTAAACATAGTCATATGGTTAATATTGTTGTCCATTTATAAGATGCAAAAATTTGATCTATCTCCTTAAATTTAGGTTGAAGCATGGTCTTCTGGTTGGCCCCTTGCATAGCCTATAAAGAATAAAACTAATACACACACACAACTGATGAATGTGTGATGATCATTGAAAAGAAATCGGGTGAGAAAAACTTGTTCTGTGATGTTTGTGTGACCAAGTTAGAAGATAGGAATTACATTGTTCTAGTTTTGAAATGATATGGTTCGAAGTAATAAACGTTATTTTGTTTCAAATCTCTAGCTTGTAGTTGATTTTGAGTTGTCTATGATCTTATTTATAATTCATGCAATTCATTTGGAAGTTCTCATTTTTGTTTGGTTTCATTTAAATATGTAACAGAGGTGTGATTGCATTAACTTGTTGCAGGCTAGTATAGTTTGATTGTGGTAGTTTTTGAGAGGCTCTTTGTCATGAAGGTTGATGGTTGCAGTTTGATTACCACATGTGGTGATCAAATGTAGAGGTTCCTGTTGTAGGTTGTGAATTTCATATGATAAGCACGTAGGGAAATAAAGCAATGTGGAAGTATGATCATGGTCAAATAACAGTTATGGGCTTATGTATGGCACATTAACATATGGAACCTTGACTATAATTCGATTATGTTCTGCTACCTTGGTGCTACCACAACAAAATAGTTTGTGTTACCAATGGAAGATTGCCATAACCAATTGACATGGATCTGTGACTACCCCAAGGACAGATGTGTATAGCCACATAATATTAGACATGGAATAAAGTCAAGCCACCTTTTGTATTTCATATTAAAAGTAATTGTGAAACATGAGGGAGCAAGAAACACCAAATAGAGTGATTGGTATTGGGATATTGTTAGTGAACTAATGTTAGAAGTTTAAAGCCCTCGGAAGTTAAAAGGTAATATTAAATTTTTTTATTTATCCATTACCATATTGTACAACATTTAGTAGTTTTCAGTGACTCGTGCCAAAATCCAACAACATATTGAAGTGTGCCTACAAAAGGAAAATTTGTAGAGCATTTAACTTCATATATGGTTTATTATGGTTATTTTGAGTTTTTAGAGTCATTATTTGTCTGAATTGAGATCTAGAAGAAGCTAGATGATCACATCTCATAGATGAATGTAATTATACAGGTTTGATGCTATTTTGACTCATAATTAATTGTCAAAATATATTTCATTATTTTGAAAGTATATGAGCAGGTTGTAGGTGTTTTGCATACATGAAATTAACAGGTTCTAAGGAAAGGTACGAATGACTACATTGAAGTTGTGGTTGAAGTAGAATATGAGAAGCAATATAGAAACCAACATGAATGATTGATATGAAATTTTGGTGCATGCTATATAGTAGTAGAGTGGTTTCATGGAAATGTAGTGGTTGTACGTTGTGTGTCAATGACAATAATTGGTACAACAACAGTTTCTATGGAATTGGAAATATTTGCAGGTTATGATTGTATTTCGTGATAGTTCCTTTATATGCAGGTACAATAACATGTGACAATAATGGATCCACTTCGAAAATGAGATAAAATATAGGTCCACAAGGAAGTTTAAGAAGGAGGTTGAAGCCTTAATCGAGTTGGAGCCTACTCATTGCTAAGGTTAGAGATTTATTTAGGTTGGAGCCAACACATTGTTGAGGTCGGAGCCTCAATAAGGTTGAAGTCTAGATCTGGTTGGAGATTACTCATTGTTGAGGTTGGAGTTTCAATCATGTTGGAGCCCACTCATTGTTGAGTTTGGAGCCTTAATTAGGTATGACCATATTTATTGCTGAGGTTAGAGCCGCAACCAAGTTTGATCATACTCATCCTTGAGGTTGGAGCCTATTGCTAGGTGGAAAAAGTCCTCCTGGAACGAGTGAGTATTATCTTGATCAGAGTCCCAATTAGAACCTTTCTCATTGAGGTTGTTGTATACTCTCTAGAACTAAGACTTGGTTTCCTATGTTAAAATAAGATAAAAACTAATAGAGATGAAAAATAAAATGATTTAAAAATTAGGGGAAATGTACAACATTTTCTAATATTTACAATTATCTACAAAAATATAAAGAAACTACTGACTATATGAAGTCAATTTGAACAATAGTCAGGACAGGAAGTATGGGATTCACTCAAACATAACAAACCACATCTAATATTATGTCTATTTAAATTCGGCTCGAATTTGCGTTCATCTAGCCACACAAATAGGTTTTGGGAGAGTTTTTATACAAAAATATCATAAACATGTTTATCAGGTTTTCGTCCAATTCAAACTAATTTTATTTTTATTTTTATGAAATTAATATGCATGCATTAACTAGAAAAAACAACAAAGAAAATTATCTCGAAAATAAGAGAAATTAATATTATATATCTTGAATACCAAATTCCAATCATCAAACAGGAATATGTAAAAGTTAACAAGTCATAAACTTTAGCTGCTAATAGATATAGATTGCATCAAATCCTAAAAATGTTTAAACAGAAGAATCAAATATTAATTCGAAATTAAAATATGTACAAGTGAAAGAAAAATACCATATGCATACATTAATGAATTAGAAATATGACCATACATTAGTCTCATAGCTCAAAGCACATTTGACTTTGAAATTGGTCTTCAAAAGAGTTGTAACATCAAAATTAGATTAAAAAATGCAAGTTTGAGTCTTCAAAAATTCTCAACCTATACTCCAATGTATGAGATCATATATATACTTAAAAAATGAGATAATTTTGTTTGAATAATAACAACTTAGAAAATCATAAATATTTTCTCTAATAAATAAAAATTAAAAATAAAAATTCCATCCTTTTCATTGATTTTTCCTGAAAATATTTCCTACTGTTTATCTTTCTTCCTCTTCCTCAGAGTCTTTATCCTCTTAAAAAAATATCATCATATATCTGTTTATATTTTTCTACATCAACATCCATTTCTTGACCCATTATGTTCTCTGACTACTATTGGTCAATGTCTTCAAGAGAATTGATAACAATGATCTCATGATCATGCATTGTTTTCTTGTCTGTTGACTTCATTGTTTTTGGGTCTTATTGCTTCTTCTAAGGAATTTATATAGTAGTAGTATCCTTAATGAAATGTTGATATTTATTTATTTCTTCTCTTGTGATTTCTTTTTCACCCGTAACAGAAACATTTGTTGTTTTTCCATTTTAAATTCCTTTCTCTTATTGAGAGATTAAGGAAGGATCTGAAGTAATTTGTTTGAAATTAAATTGAAAGAACTCAAAAGTTTTAAGTTCTTCTACAGAGACATTGACATGGAGACTTTTCTCCCTTAAGAATCCTTCAAAATTGTTTTCCCTTAATACTTGTAATTTGGCTCTTTCTTCAATATTTACAAGTTTCCTTTGTCACAAACCTACTCAAAATCATCAATGGTAATGAAAACCTCATCGAAAGGAAGATCTTGTTGAGTACATATTTTTCCATAGCTTACTATTTTATAATGATTGCCAATGAGTCATGGGATCATGCTCATAATGAGGTAAATAATACAGCCAAATATATTGGAGCTCCTCTGATTCTTTGAATGCATGTCCCCAATCTCTGATATTTATCTCTCCAAATTTAATTGGAAATATAGGCCAAATTTTCTTTTGCAGTTTACTTAATTTTCGAGCCTAATCATACAAAGTAGCTTAATTTTCTACTTCCCTCAGAGTAAGTATTTTAGGAATGTATCTATGTAAAAGGTAAGGACCAACCTCACTACCACATAATCTTATGTAAGAAAATAATTCTTCAACAAACTAGTGGCCTATTGATTCTAATCCTTCTTTAAGACCTTCACTGATTCTAGGAGGGGCTTTACCAAAAATAATTTCATGAAGAGGGATCATAACATAATGAAAAATATTATAAAGATGGAATTTGAAATTTCTTTCCCAAAGGATTGGGGCATAATTCTAAATTTGGGAGTTATTGACTAGCATGATAATTCCATTTCATTAAGGGAAATGGGACTAAGGAAATAATGATATCCATTAGAAAAGAAGACATATAAAATATATGTTTGTAGGTAGGAGGAGAAATTAATGATAATTTCAAATAATCAGTGATGTTTTGTGATAAAATATTGACCCAATTAAGGTGCTTTGTATCATGAAGGATACTATGGATTATGGGAATCCATTTCATTTTACAATGTTCTGGATCATTTTCTCCATATAGTTGAGTTAACAATTTGATAAGAAATATGATAGGTTTCTTAAAAATAGAAATGGGATATTCCTTGGAAGCTTTGAGTTTAAACCTTCTTCTTCTTCTCGCAACCAACTTTCTATCACTTTGTCATAATTCTTCTCACATGGCTTGAAAAATGTATTTCAAAAATTATTGAGGAATTCAAGGTTGAGATGGATTTCAGGGGAACTGGGCTTATAAATGACAGATAGGAGTTCTTGTTTCAAGGAGGCTATAACATTATTTTGTGGTCTGACATGTTGGGATGTCCATATGTGTGAAAATCTAGGAAAACATATCATAATAAGGGAACTTTTTGGCCATAGAAACTACCTGATGCAATTCCTGTTTTCCTAATTCCCTCCAATAGATTATTCTTTGATTAATAATTTCTTTCACTTTTCAACCACTCTCTATTCTCAAAGAAATCAAAAATATCCTCCCACTTCATCGTACCTTCTTTCTAAGTTTTATAAGTGGAGTCAGATATCAAAGATGGGTTGAGGCTATATTCCTCTGGTTCTGGATTTTCTACTTCTTTCAAATTTGCTTTTATATGCTTCATACCTGTCTCATTGCAGTCAATTTTCCCTTTTCCTCCCATTTTATGGCCTATGAACAAAAATAGAAAACTTGAATTATTTATGGTAAAAAATATGAAATAAGAATGAAGAATATTTTATGAATATAATTTAGCTACACATAATCTTTAAAACTTGCTATTTTTCTTCCTGTAATTTAAATTTCCTTGAGATAGCCCTAACCATTTGAAACAGTATGCAAACTAAAAATGACTTGGGAAGTTATGAATTTTGATTAAAAATTGGAGAATGCATAAATTAATTCATATGACTTGATCATTAATTTCCCATTATGTAATCCAACCATTTTTTTTGCAAATCGAGATAGCGTAAGAGAATTTCATTATTGAGATCTAAAAAAATAATTTTAGCGTGAAATGAGAAACAATGTTTCAAATCAATTTATTAACAATTAAAAAACAAAATTTTATGCAAATCGATAAAAAATAATATTTTATTAGACAATTGAGTAGTCAAGAATTAAGGAGGTTGGATAGTTGGATGGTTTTTTATTTGGTTTATAATTTATTCCTTCCTTCAACCATGACTATACAGGAGTCGGGTGATAGTGAAAGGTCGAATGATCAAATAGTTGGGAGGTTGGAGCGTTGGGAGGTAGGGAGTGAAATATGGTTAAAGATAATTGGAAGTGGATCCTACCTTTTAGTGGGGAGGAATGGGTGGGGATTGTATGTTTGAATTATTCGTGAAGAACAAAAACACGACCTCCAACTTATTAAGTTATCTTTTCTTTCTTTCTAATTTAAAAAAAAGAAAAATCTCTTTTTAAGGAAAACAAGAAAATTTTATATAAGGACTTTTGTGATTTCCTTGTATGAAAGTAAAAAAGAGGGTTGTTGTAATCCTAACAACAAATGGTGATGCACTATAAGAAGCATTTATCTCTGTCAAGCTTAGGTTTATAGTTCAAAATAAAAGACAGTTTTCTGATTTTCTTTCTAATTTATGATTTATCTTTGAGATACTTGATATTTTTTAAAAAGGAAATGATACTTGATACTTGATATTTTTTAAAAAGGAAATGATACTTGATATTTTTATCTTTGAGATACTTGATACTTGACAGAAGTACTTATGAAAAAATTAAAATTTTATGAAACGAGAGTCAAATAATGAAGTGGTTTATATCATAGAACCTTACAATCCCATCATCGTCTGAATTTTTTAACACTAATTTTAGGATTTTAATAATATCCAAGTGTTCTTTTGCTTTGCGTTATATTCATGTCTCCTTAAAACTTTTCTTGCTTCACTTTAGTGAGCGCATATATCCCCTTTATTTGAATTACAAACATTGACTTGCTTCCGGCCAGCATTTATAGCAATGACATCTTTATTTGTTCTTCTTTGAACAATTTTAAACTTCCTATTTTCACTTTATGGCTTACAATTAATTTTGAAATTTATCATACATATGTAAGTGATGGAAGTGGGGTATTAGAGAGTTGCTTTGATAGCAAATACTTTGATGTATTAAAAGAAACTCAAAATCTGTATTGTATTATTCATTTTTTTTTAAATAATTTTGTTTATTGTTTAGATATTTGAATGTGATGGAACTCTCATAACATAAAATAATTAATCAAACACTTTTTTCACTGTTGAAATTTTAAATAAGAACTTAAATTTATATCAAGCACTTCTAGGTTTTTCATATTTTGAGAATAATTTGTCCTTAAAATTTAATTTATTTTGAAGAATAATATAATATATTGATAAAAAAATGCTTCTTGGAATATGTAATCATAGTTGAAATTCTACAACTAAGAAACAAATGAAAAGAAAAAGTAGGTACAAAAACCTGTAACACAACAAAAAATATATATATTAGGATACCAACATCCTTTAGCAAAATGGAATATTTACATATGGTCTTGAAATATTTTCTTATCACAAATATCTTTTCAAAATTTTCCCATCTACTAGAAAATTTCCTACCTGGCCTTGTAATGTTTGTAAGATGAAAGTTGAAGGACCAAGCTTTGAAAAGATTTGAAAAGTACCAATCCAAAGATGTCGAAATTTCGAGTGTATTCGTTTCTACTCATGGCTTTTATCCAATTTGAGGATTAAGTCACCAACAGAAAAATCTCTATCAGATGTTAAATATTTATCAAAGCATTTTTTGATAATTTGTTGATGTCCATGAAATTTGGCTTTTTCTTTTTTTTGTTCTTCTTTCAATTTTAGCAATGTACATAATCAAACATCCATATCTTTTATTGAATTATTCCTTATAGATTAAGCTAATTGGATAGATGGGTTGGAAAATATTTCGCGGCAATATGATTTCTTTACCATATACTAGAAAGTATAGACAGATCCATAATGCACTTTTAGGAGTAACTCTATTAGCCCATAGGGCGTTAGATAACTAGTTATGCCAATTTCTTTGATGATTTTGAACAATCTTTTTCAGAATTTGAATAATGTTTTGATTTGTGGATTCTTCTAAACCATTACCTTGAGGTTAGTATAGTTAGAATGTAATAATATATTTATGTAATTTTGAATAGTTTGGATTAATCTCACAAATTATATCCAATCCCCATTTCTCAAATGGTCCTTCCACTTCAATAGGCTGGAGGGGGAGAGTTGTTCTTTCTCGTTTTCCTATAGCTATTTCACATTGCTTACATTTCCTCACGAATGAATATGATTCCTTGAATAGAGAGGGCCAGTGTTGGCCTACTTTTAAAGCTTTATGTGTTATGGTTTCCTTGCAAAAATTCCCAGGTGAAGTTCCATCGTGTAGATCTATTAAGACATTTTTTGCATCATATTTCTCAAGGAATCTTAGTAATACATTAACATATTTTTTCCTATAAAGAATGCCATCATTTAATTGATATTTCAAACATTTCATAGGTAAATCTCTTTTTTCTTTAACTCACAAGTGGTCAAGGGCGGTAGGGGTACCATGAATTAATAAATGATTTATATATGGATACCATGTATTTTTTGGAAGTGGTACATAAATAATTTTTCTTGATTCATGTCAAATTCATAATACCATCCTATTTCTGAATTAAGATTTTCAGTTTCATCTAAGTGATATCCTTCTTATTCGGCTGATAATTTACATAGACGCTATCCCCTAATGACCTTAGATCATTTAATTTTTAACTCATATTATTTTAATGTAGTCATCTAGTTTTCTCTTTTTTCTCCTAAATATTTTTGAACTAACAAACTCCTAACTACAGGATGTGGAACTATCTATTTAGTATGATATTTCAAGAAGAATGGTCTAAAGTGTTTAACATATTTATAAACAGCATAAGCTTGTTTTCGTATTTTTGGTTAATTTAATTTAGCACCTGTTTTAGCAACTACAACCACCCTCGAAAATTTTGGCCAGCACCAATTTCAGAGCCTCCCTTGGAGAGTTTACTTGATGACTGAACACACGCAGGTTCACTCCGTGCACTCGTGTGAGTCTTTACATTCACCTTGCTTGTTTATTACACTCAAGTCTCTGCATGTTGTCTAAGTCATGCTTTCGATTGTGTTCTAGTTATGCTCAAAGTCTTTGTTGTTAATCTAGGTTGTCATTGATGTCAATATGGAAATATTTTGGATACTAGAGGATGACATGAAGCCAAGGGGATGCAGAGCAGATTCATGAAGAGATAGGAGCAAGGCCATCAGGATAGCCAAGCCATAAGCAAAGAGGAGTTACCTAAGGAGGCAGATCAAAGCATATCACAGGATATTAGAGCAAGAGAGGCATTCATATATGCAAGGAGGTCTTTGAAAGACACTACCAAGCCAGAGGAGCCACATTGGACCAAATGGAGACGAGAGGAGCAGACAGAGCCAAAGAAGAGGAGCACACAAAGCCATCAGAGCCATAGAGGAAGCAGACAGAGTTATCAGGAGCTATCGGAAGAGTAGTGGACGTGTTTAATAGCAAACAAACATGAGCCATCAAATTTCTAGTGAAAAGATCTGACGGCTATCGGGCGATAAAGATGCACGGGAGATAGTGAGCGGGGATGGCGGTAAATGGTATTGTTCGCACCACCTTTGGAGGGTGCACGGTAATCATACGTGGGCGAGCGATCACAATCACCGGGTGATGCGTGGCAGATGGGACAGGGCAAAAACCGCTTTATCTCAAGTTAACGCGTGGGCGGTTTGCGGGATCAAGAGGAACGAATGCTGTTGGATCGCTTGGTGGATGATCGGACGGCAGGGCTTAAACCGTGCGGCTTCGTCGGATGTGACAGGGAAATATTACGTTGGGGTGCAGCGATCAACGGAAAAGGCAGATTTTATATATGTATGCGCAGAATACATTATCGGAGGAGAAAACCATATATATATATATATATATATATATATATATATATATATATATACTTTAACACTATCCACGGCATAAACATACATCGGCGGCCAAAACCTTACATATATGCGTTTAACACTATTGGAGGCGAAAAGCGGACTTGAAAATATATGCACGGGAGATTTGGGATCCTATCGGGTCTGGCACATCGCATCGGCACTTTGGAAGCAGGCGCTACAATATGTCAAGTGGACATTGCGATCGCTGATAGCGATTATCGCATCGGACCTGACCCTGTGCCCCTTTGCGATCACCGATAGTGATAAGGTTGTGGACCCAACGAGAGTATCAACTGCTGCTTAATATTATATCGCGTCCATAGGAGGATCAGCCTCGGCCATCAACGATGCCATGGGATCGATGTATAAAGGACCTCAAAAACCTTGATTGCCGATTGCGATATATGTAGCCGACCCGATACGAAATAGATGTGGGTAAAATAAATCTTAAAGTCTACCCTTTAGCCTTTTTGCCTGTTTTTGCTCATATTTCCTGTGTATTTACATATTTGCCTTGTGCGCGGTTTGAAAGGGCCAAAATGCATATGATAATAGTTCCGATAGTTCAGGAGGCCTGAATGATCGTTCATTAGGCAAAACGATGCAAGTTTCGATTATGATGGTAACGTGACATGTGGGCTCGCCCTGATGGTATAGTCTCTCCAAATGAAAGCCTCCATAAGCGATGAAGTCCTGTGTATGAACGTTATTGAAAAAAGGGATATGTCTGATATCTTTTAATAAGCAACCTTTCTCTGTAATACGAACTCTCTTCCTCTTGAACGTGTCCTGTGAAGCATTGGTTAATTCGAATAGGTAGAGGAAGCTAAAGCAACCAAAATTTGGGAAGCCGAAGAAGCAAGAAAGCATAGAGGAAGCTAAAGCGAATGGAGGAGGGAAGCCAGAAGGTCGAGTGAGTGTTGAGGAAGCCAAAGCTCAAGTGAGCAAGGAGGAAACAAAAGGTCAGCATATCAGCCTTATATAATAGAGAATTGTCTTTATGCAGAGGTTGTTGGTATGGTGAAGAACCAGAGTGTGAGATAGCAAAATCAGCAGCAGTGAATGTTGTTGAAGGCTGTTGAATGTCATGGAAATAATCTGGAGGAGACAGAGGAAGCGAGAGGATACAATAGAACAGAAAGAGGGCCGAAGGGCCAACAGGACAACAGACAGTCGAAGGGGAGAAGTAGCCAGCAGAGAACATAAGCTTGAACAAGAAGTTGTTCTTTATGCAGAGCTTAGTGCAGCTAATAGTAGACTGACTAGAGCTGTGTGAAGACATTATCAGAGAGCATGAAGGCTATTGGAGACTGTGTGGGTAGTGTGTAGAGTTGAAAAGACTCATTCATAAGAAGACTGGTTGTCATTGATATTGTAGCTTGGAGACTACAGTGAAGCAGTAAATAGACAAAACTCAGCAGAGAAGAGTTATGAGAGCATAACATTACTATCAAACGAATCTTGACAAGATTGGGTCAGAGTCCTTGAGGCTGGTCCTCCAAAGTGAGTAGGATTGGAGTCCTTGGGGTTGATGCCTCAAAAGTAGGAAGGATTGAAGTCCTTGGGAGTTGGTGCTCCTAAGACCAAGATTGGTGTCTTGGCAAAATAGAGTTGCTGCTCTGGAGGTTGGAGCCTCAACAAAGTCCAAGTTGGAGCTTGGCAATTGATTGTAACCATCTACATATTGTATCTATTTTGTTGCAAAATTTATATTAATAAAAGCATTTATTCTTGTTGTTCATCGTGTGTTCTGAATATATATGTTTTAACTGGTGAAACAATAGTGGGAAAAAGAAATACTGATTCACCGCCCCTCTTAGTATTTCCAACAATTGGTATCAGAGCAGGTACCTTCATTCAAAGCCTAACAGCTTGAAGGTTGAACCTTAGAACACAAATGGAAAAGTCAAGGAAGAAAGTCTCCAATCCTCCTAAGGATGTGTCTCCTGATACTACTAAAATAGAAGACAATCAAATTGAGGAGGCTCCAAGGCTCAATGGTAACTTTAATATATGGGAAGCAAGAATGAGGAATTTCTTACAAACTCAAGGCATTGAAATCTGGAAATCAGTGATTGATGATAGCAGGATGGATAGAGAATCCAAGGAGTACAATGCAAAAGCAGTAAAGGCAATCTTGAATGGGCTCCCTAATTCTGTAAAGAACAATCTAGGAAAAGATTCATCAACAAATGGCATATGGGACAAAATTCATGATCTTCACCCAAGAGGAGCACTGACCATGACCATCAATCAAGAAGGAGATCTTGAACCCATCAGAGAAGCTGAAAATGAGAATGATGACATCAAGGTTAAAGCAGACCTAGAAGATGAAGAGAATGAAAAATACTTTGTAGAATAACTCCTCGCTCAACTTATGACTACCATGGAAGAGATTAACAATTTGAAAAAGGAAAATGAGGCACTTAAGAAGATAGCTCCAGTTGGTGACCAATATCAAACAAGAAAGAAAGTTGACCTCCTCAAGCTTCAAGTACAAGAAAGGGATGAAGAGCTTGCCAAGCTTAAGAAGGAATATCATCAAAGCAAAACAAAGCATCATGAAGAAGTCATATCAATGACAAATCAATTGGATAAGGCAAAGAAGCAGGAAGATATCTTGTCAAGCCAACTTGAAAAAATGCACAAGAGCTTGAACAAATTTGAAGAAGAGATTGGTCAATACAATGTAGAGGTCTCCTCCCTTAAGTCTCAATTACAAGAAGCTAGGAAACAGGCACAAGGAGTTGAGAAGAGAATGAAGAGGAGTCAAGCAAAGAATGAAGAAATCTTCAAAATGAAGTCAGATATCATCTCCCTTAAAATAGAAGTAGATGAAGCTACTCATAGCAAGGAAGAAACCGAGAAACAACTTGCCCAGAAGAATAATGAGTGTGAAAGATTGGAAGAAGAGGTTGGCTTCCTCAGAAAAAAGGTTGAAGGGATGAACAAAATCTTGAAGAGCTCTCAGACCTTGGATGACATGCTCAGCTATCACAGATGTCCATCTGATAAATCAGGTCTCGGGTATGCAGGTGAATCCTCAAACAAAAATGAAAATGCTTTAAACAAAAGAGATGTGAAGAGGCCAGTAAGAAATGGTGATGCTCCCAGTTCTAGAAAATGCAAGGAGAAAAATCAAGGCTACAATAGAAGAAATCCTATTCCAAGAATAAATCCTGCTCCAAGAAGAAATGTAGATGATGTCAAAGAGGAGAGAGACAATGGTTACCATCAAAGGATCTCAAGGTACAAAGGCTTCAGAAGTACATCAAGGAAACCTCCATCTCCCAGGTACCAAAGTTCAATTTTTGGTTATTGTTATTCTTGTTCAAACTTTGGTCACATGGAAAAAGACTGTAAAGCAAATCATAAAGATAGATGTTATGGTCCTTAACCATCTCATAGAGATAGATGCTATAGTCTCCAACAACCTCCAAGAAAAAATTTTGCAGGAAGAAATCATGAATTCTTATTCATGGACAATGTACAATGCTTCAAGTGTCATAACATTGGTCATATGGCACATGATTGTAACTTGACATGGGCTCTTACACAAGCTAGCACCATGCAAAAGAAGAAAGTTACACAAGTATGGAGAAGGCAGGAAATACAATCTGAAAGTTCCTTGAGTTCTTCAACCATCAACATATGTCATTGGCCTAAATTTTGACAATCTAAGCATTTTATAAGAAGACTCTGCCAAGAGGAGATGATGCATATAGTTAGGGGGAGCCTATCATGTTCTCAGGAGCACTCCATTGAAGCATATGATCCTATAAACATGCCTTGGACTGTTGTTAAAGAAATAGGGCAAACAACCATGGTACTATTATCACAGAAGTTTATGTGTTAACTCAGGAATTTAATGTGAGAACAGATAAATTATGGACACTAATAGAGGCAGTCTTCAAACAAACAAATACATCTGGAATGGAGTTTGGAGTAAGAGCAACTGACAACATATAACAAAACTGAAGCATTGCATGAAGATGCAAATCAGCAGAATAAATTTAAAGGATAGTCACAGATTGGATATCTGAATCTACAGAGATATGTACAAGAACACAAGGAAAAGATGGCTCATAGGAAGGAGAATGTTATGCAGTCAAGCGTAACTTAATATGATATAGATCACTTAAGAAATATAGCAATAGTAAGGCACAACCCCTCACATTTCTGTCCAAATGCAATGATGATTGAATACTAGATGGTAGTAACTTAAGGGGAAGCACAGAGACACAAAGGAACTCAGATCTGAAGAAAGATAGCAAGAAAGACAATCTCAGGGGCATTTTCTCTTGATTCGAACTATGAAGGTCTCTTAATGTTACCTGTGGAGACATCAATATGGATTGAATCATGAAAGCTTGGATTTGGACACTTGGTGTATGGCCGTTTGCAATCTAAATGAAAGCATTAAAGTAGAGCATACTTAAGCATTGTTGAGGACATGATAAAGCATTTCTGAGACAAGAAGAGGGAATAATGTGCAAATTGATGATAAAATATCAATTCCTCTATCTTGAGTAAAAAGAAGAAGAGCACTATGACAGGGGGAGTCACAGACCCGTGAAGATCTACCATTCATGAAGAACAGAAGTAGTTTGATAGGGGGAGTCCCAGAGCACTCCCTTGCCATTGATGTCAAAGGGGGAGAGAAGAAGAATATTGCCATCAATAAAAAAGGGGGAGATTGTTGATCTAGGTTGTCATTGATGTCAATATGGAAATATTTTGGATACTAGAGGATGACATGAAGCCAAGGGGATGCAGATCAAATTCATGAAGAGACAGGAGCAAGTTCATCAGGATAGCCAAGCCATAAGCAAAGAGGAGTTACCTAAGGAGGCAGATCAAAGCATATCACAGGATATTAGAGTAAGAGAGGCATTCATATATGCAAGGAGGTCTTTGAAAGACACTGCCAAGCTAGAGGAGCCACATTGGAGAAGATGGAGATGAGAGGAGAAGACAGAGCCAAAGAAGAGGAGCACACAGAGCCATTGGAGCCATAGAGGAAGCAGACAGAGTTATCAAGAGCTATCAGAGGAGCAGTGGACGCGTTTAACAACAAACAAACATGAGCCGTCAAATTTCTAGTGAAAATATTTGACGGCTACCGGGAAATAAAGATGCACGGGAGATAGTGAGCGGGGACGACGATAAATGGTATTGTTCACACCACCTTTGGAGGGTGCGCGATAATCGTATGCAGGTGAGTGATCACAATCACCTAGCGATGCGTGGCAGATGGGGTAGGGCAAAAACCGCTTTATCGCGAGTTAATGTGTGGGTGGTTCACGGGATCAGGAGGAGCGAATGTTGTTGGATCACTTGGTGGATGACCGGACGGCAGGGCTTAAACTGTGCGGCTTCATCAGATGTGACAGGGAAATATTACATCGAGGTGCAGCGATCAATGGAAAAGGTAGATTTTATATATGTATGTGCAGAATACATTATCGGAAGAGAAAACCATATATATATATATATATATATATATATATATATATATACTTTAACACTATCCACAGCATAAACATACATCGGCAGCCAAAACCTTACATATATGCCTTTAACACTATTAGAGGCGAAAAGTGGACTTGAAAATATATGCACAAGAGATTTGGGATCCTATTGAGTCCGGCACACCACATCAGCACTTTGGAAGTAGGCGCTACAATATGTCAAGTGGAAATTGCGATCGTCGATAGCGATTATCGCATCGGACCTGACCCTGTGCCCCTTTCAATCGTCGATAGCGATAAGGTTGAGGACCCAATGAGAGTATCAACTGTTGCTTAATATTATATTGTGTCCATAGGAGGATCGGCCCATCGGCCATTGGCTCGATGTATAAAGGACCCCGGAAACCTTGATTTCCGATTGCAATATATGTAGCAGACCCGATACTGAATAGATGCAGGGAAAATAACTCTTGAAGTCCGCCCTTTAGCCTTTTCACCTGTTTTTGCTCATATTTCCTGTGTATTTACATATTTGCCTTGCGCGCGGTTTGAAGGTCCAAAATGCATATGATAACAGTTCCAATAGTTCAGGAGGCCTGAATGATCGTTCAATAGGCAGAACGATGCCGGTTGCAATTATGATGGTAATGTGACATGTGGGCTCACCCTGATGGTATAGTCTCTCCAAATGAAAACCTTCGTAAGCATTGAAGTCCTGTGTATGAACATTATTGAAAAAAAGGGATCTCTCTGATATCTTTTAATAGGCAACGTTTCTCTGTAATACGACCTCTCTTCCTCTTGAACGTGTCCTGTGAGGCATTGGTTAATTCGAATAGGTAGAGGAAGCTAAAGCAACCGAAATTTTGGAAGTCGAAGAAGCAAGCAAGCGTAGAGGAAGCTAAAGTGAATGGAGGAGGGAAGCCAGAAGGTCGAGCGAGTGTTGAGGAAGCCGAAGCTCAAGCGAGCAAGGAGGAAACAAAAGGTTAGCATATCAGGCTTATATAATATAGAATTGTCTTTATGCAAAGGTTGTTGGTATGGTGAAGAACCAGAGTGTGAGATAGCAAAATCAGCAGTGGTGAATGTTGTTGAAGGCTTTTGAATGCTGTGGAAATAATCTGCAGGAGACAGAGGCAGCGAGAGGATCCAGCAGAACAGAAAGAGGGTTGAAGGGCCAACAGGACAATAGATAGTCGAAGGGTAGAAGTAGCCAGTAGAGAACATAAGCTTGAACAAGAAGTTTTTCTTTATGTAGAGCTTAGTGCAGCTAACAGTAGACTGACTAGAGTTGTGTGATGACATTATCAGAGAGCATGAAGGCTATTGGAGACTATGTGTGGGTAGTGTGCAGAGTTGAAACGACTCATTCATAAGAAGATTGGTTGTCATTGATACTGTAGCTTGGAGACTATAGTGAAGCAGTAAATAGAAAGAACTCAAAAGAGAAGAGTTCTGAGAGTAGAACATTACTATCAAATGAATCTTGAGAAGATTGGGTCAGAGTCCTTGAGGCTGGTGCCTCAGAAGTGAGTAGGATTGGAGTCCTTGGGGTTGATGCCTCAGAAGTAGGAAGGATTGAAGTCCTTGGGAGTTGGTGCTCCTAAGACCAAGATTGGTGTCTTGGAAAAATAGAGTTGGTGCTCTGGAGGTTGGAGCCTCACCAAAGTCCAAGTTGGAGCTTGGCAATTGATTGTAACCATATATATATTGTATCTATTTTGCTGCACAATTTATACTAATAAAAGCATTTATTCTTGTTGTTCATCATGTGTTCTGAATATACATGTTTTAACTGGTGAAACAATAGTGGGAAAAAGAAATACTGATTCACCCCCCCTCTTAGTATTTTGTATGTGTTTGTTGTGTTCACCATGAAGGCATCTATTGCACTCACACACGGATTCATATTCGTTATCGCACAAGCATCGCCTCGATCATGAATGATCAATCACGAGTGTCACGCTTATCGCTTGCACCGTCAATCAATCATGTTGAACATGTGTGTCCGGATGGTTTGGTCATTTTGTTGTCAAGTCATGCGAGTGTGTGTCTGTATGATCACCTAAGCATATTTCAACTGTTCACACACTTAATCAATTTTGTTAAGGTTCTCATGACCAGACTCCTCACTGACGGTCAGACCATCACTTGGACTCGATCAATTTTCAACCATAACAGTGCATACGCACCAAGCTAGTTCTTTGAAGTTGTGCTGCCCATAGGAACTTCAATCAACATTCATGCTAGCCACCTGGACAATCGACTAACTGTTCATCTTGAAAATTGCATAGTGCTCATGAGAAGGCCTCCCACTACCCATCAGTCAATATAGCTGAGAAATTGCATAGAGATGATCAGCAAGCCGGCCTCCCAACCTTAATGCAATTTTCCCAGCCAGCAGCTCCCAGTAGCAGACTGCCTGTTCCCTCCATCAATTGCACAGATCTGGCTTTCAGTGACCCAGCAGCCAACTGGTAGCTCCCTCTGGGAATTTCATAAGTTTGGCTTCCAGTGCCCTCGCAGCCAACTAGTAGTTCCCTTTGGGTATTGTGCAAGTCTGGCTGCCAATGACCCTAGCAGCCAACTGGAAATTCCCTCTTCGAATTGCACAAGTCTGGCTTCCAATGACCCCAGCAGCCAAATGGAAGTTCCCTCTGGGAATTGCACAAATCTGGCTACCACTCTCTCGAGCAGTTCCCCAGAAAAATTATGCAATCCCTGCCTGTTGACCCCTCATGCAACCTAGCTCATTACTATGGAAAATTGCACAAATTTGGTTTTCTATCCCCTACTGACTGTTCATTCCAGAAAATTTGCAAAGCATGCCTATTGTGCCCTCCTGCAGCCCAAACTGTCCCTCCTAAAATTTGTGCAGTTTTTCCTCCCAGCCAAGCCAAACCTTACAAATAGTCACTGTCAATTTAGATCGTCTGTCTCCATCCCTCAGTCAATCTTGTATAATTTTGACAAAATTTTCTTGGAGCCATCATCCTGCATCACAGTCCTACTGGCTCTCCTGGTTACCTGCATCTAAATGATCATCTATCATGGCTTACTAGGAGGTTTTGTATTTGATGTCGTCTCATCATGAGTGACTGTAGGTATAGGTACATCCACAAACATGTCAAGATGACGAACGAGATAAATGAAGGGAGCACCTGCAGATGGATAGGTTTAACAATGGATGAATGAATGAAGCATGTGAAGTAGATGAACATGACGAACATGCACCTTCGTGAACAAGTGATCCTGTCGAGCATTTCAACATGAAAGCAAGGAACAACATGCTAGAGCTTCATCAAGTGAACCAAGGACCATTGAAGACTGCACACACTTCTCCATGTGGAGGTGAAGCTATGATACACCATGAAGGTAGCCATCACTTAGCAGCACTCTAGCTCGACAGGCACTCAAGTAGCAACACAAATGTA
This sequence comes from Pinus tabuliformis, assembly GCA_031772625.1. Classification (NCBI taxonomy): domain Eukaryota; kingdom Viridiplantae; phylum Streptophyta; class Pinopsida; order Pinales; family Pinaceae; genus Pinus; species Pinus tabuliformis. The sequence goes on along the minus strand of CM062808.1, from coordinate 679,091,780 downwards.
TCAGCATTGTTTTTTAAGTCATGTCAAGTCAATTCATAAGTGTTGTTGCCCACTTCTCCACTATGAGATTTTTGTCAATGAATTTGATGTAACATGGAAGTACAAGAGACCCACTTGTGAACATAGAGTCATGTATGTTGGAAATTCATGGAAGTGAAATGGTCATGAGGGTAGTCGAATAGCCACAAGGGTTAGTTTCACCCTTGGCTATAAATACCCCCCTCATTTGTACATGAAAGGAGTTTCCACCTCAGCTCCTCCAACATATGCAAGAGAGTCTATAATATTTTCTTTGAGGAGTAAGTAGTGGCTCCAATGCTCCGCTGATGGGGTTAGTGATGTATGCTGAAACAATGTGTCTTGGAACTTTTGCTTAATTCAAAATCCTGCCAACACGCAAGCACGTTTTCATACATGTATTGTATTTGTTGTAAGATTGATCTTTAACACTTGTAATGCATGTTTCTGCAACCATGGGTTCTATACTTGAATAGATTCATTTGTTGTGATGCATAATATATTAATGGAAATGTGTTGTATATGTTATTAATGTTGTCCCATTTGTGTTGACTGCTCTGATGAATGTTATCACTCAGTAATTTCCCAACGTTAAATAAAGAAGTCACTGAGGTAACCACAAACCACTTTTGGAGCATAGGCCCTAGCCAACATATACTCAGAGAGGGCTCTCTCTATATGATTTAGCTTTGTTTGTTTGAATTTTAGGGTAGTTATGAATGTCCAGGGGGTTTTTGATTTGTATTGTAGATTCGGTGGTGGGGTTATTTAAACAGATGGATAGAATGATGTCTCTAGACCATTGGGCTATGGAGTCAACAAAAGGGCACCAATATGGGATCAACTCACTAAAGGGAATGTTCAAAGGGCAAGCTAGCATAGTAGAGTGCAGATCTTTGGGCAAGATGGGGTGAAATGGTTTGAACCAAGGTGAAAGAGAAATTAAGAATTCTCAGACCCGGATTCAAATGAGGAACAAAGGGTAATCGGAAACAAAGGGAAATTAAGAATCCTTTGCTATAGATCTTAAAGAAACAACCTAAAGTAAGGAGAAATTAAGAATTCCTTAACTTAGATATCAGTAGAAAACGTTTACTTGCCTCAGTGTTAAAACAGAGTGTAATTAAACAAATTTTGAGACACTGCTCTGCTCCAGTTATAACATTCACATTCACAAATACATTGTGGAAAAACTTTAAGAAAGATAACAAAAACATGAGAAAATACTTGTCTGCACTTCACTCAACACATGAATCCTTTGAAATATCTAGTCTTTATTCATCAATCCAACTCACTGGCTCATTCAATGTTCCAACGGCTTTATAGTCTTTTGATCAAGAAGTCTATAGAAATGTCTAAGAATCCACCCTACATACTTTGAATTGTGAAGTATTTATAGTAAGGTTTCATTACAAAATATCTCAAACTGACTTCAGATTTAATCTAGGAAATACAAATATCTTATTGCAGGAAGATAGAGACAGCTATTGAACTGCTTTCATGATTTCCCATTTATTGTGGGACTGTTGGATTTTATGGTTTGGTTTTAGCCCTTTATGCTCTTTGTTGTTTGAATTATCACGCTGGAGGCTTCATTTACTTCAGGCTTTCATCTAATACTCTCTGTCACTGATACTCTTTGACCTTGATGACTTGTCTCTATCCTTCACTATGATCTCTCCTTTTACTGTACGTTTTAACTGTTTAGTATGTGTTTCAAGAATAAATTATTTTGTTTTTATGTGTATCAACATCAGGTAGTGGATATTGGTCAAGTTTTTTTATGTTTCATTTGTTTGTCTTCTAACTGCACACTTTGTCTGGTTCCTCTATTTTGACAATTAAGGCTCTGCATGAATGTTTTCTTCTCTAATTGTCTTTTTCTTCATTCCTTGTATAATTTCCTCTTTCTTATCAATACCGAATTTTGAATAGGCTTCCTATCAAGTCTTGGAGTAAACAAGTTCTGTGACTAGTATCAGAATTTTTTATCCAAGGTCTAGTCTTCTGCGGATTACCTACAAAATTCAACAATTATTAAGAAAACAGAGGTTCACAGGGAAGGCAATTGATGGCTTTTTGGCACAGGGATGTCTAGGGAAGGAGTCGTGGCAGTGTTTTGAACATAAATGGAGGTGGAATTGTGTTGCAGAGGTTCAGGGTGGCGCTGAAGGGTTTAATGGGTTTTTACTGTGAAATGGGCAAAAGGCATGAAAATGAGGGTTTTCATGGTTTTAAGTATTAACGGGAAAATTTTTAAACTTGGCACAAAAATTCATATTTATGAATAGTAAGTGGCTAATCAGGTTGGCGGGGAGGCAGTATTAGAGGTCGTTGCACTGCTTATGAGGTGAAGGCAGTTTTTAGGAGGGGTCACCTGATATACTCTAGAGCTCGACACGTAGTCTTTGAGGGGCCGGGGAAAACCACTTTATCGGGCAGGTAATGATCGGCCATCGGGCACGACCAATATGGATGTGGACCATTGGATGAGGTGGATGATGATTTGATGGTAGTCGAACGAGGGAAGTGCTTGGGTGATAAAAGTCTAGGCTTAGGGGGGTGGGGTAGAGCTTTAATCCTCAGTGGTATGGGTTTATTTAAGGTTTTAATCACAAGTTAAAATGATCAGGTGGGGCTTAATGGAGGTTTAACTTAGCTTTGGGTAAAGGTCGAGTGTTGGGTGAGCTCGATATGGCTATGCATTGTTGAATTTGAGCGCGGATGATCCGATGGTGATCAGGTGGTGAAATAGCACGAAGAAAACGTACAGAGGTTTGGGGGGGCCCAATGCTTTAATCATGACTGATTTGTGAATATTTAAGGTTAATGATGGAATTTATTTGTTTTGTCGAGATAAGGAGTAAACGTATAGCTTTTATTAAAACTAAGGGTTGGGGGTATTTACATAGGGATTTAGTTAATATATAGGAAAAGGTTTTATTGGGAATTATATAATAAAGTTAATAAATAATATGAAATGCGATAGGTGGGGTGGGTATTTCCTTAAGTAAAAAGGTAAAGCGTAATATTTGCCCACTCCACTTTATACTTAGGATAAAGTGTCTTTTGTGGGTTTTTGAGTTAAAAGGGATTTAACATGGTGGTTTTCAGTTTTCCTAGGAAAATGAAGTTTATTCATAGGAAAAGGGGTTTTATTGGGGTAATGAAGGGGGAATTGATTTTATGAAGGGGATTCTAGCACTTGGTGTCCATAGTTCATTGTACCGAGGGTCTGGTCCCACCGAAAGTCAAAAAAATGCTCTGAGCCTCTTTGACTTGTAGGATTAGAAGTACTAGAACATGCTTGTGGATAAGAAACTAGTAACTATAGGGGAAAAAATGAATGAGGGGGATTTATTCACATTAACTTGCAAACCTTTATTTTTTCCTTCATAACTGATCATACATTTTGAAATATGTGTCTAAGTTTGATGCATGTGTTTTAATCCAATCAACTTTGTAGTTCAAAAACCTTACCTAACATGTTTTCTTCATTTCTTTGGGTGCATTTAGGCTAGCAAACCCTTATCTTATCTATTTTTCTTTTATAAAACAAACTATCTAATTCTAACCTTATATCATCCAAGGTCTCAGATTAAGCTTATGGGCTCCTTTTATTTTCTCTACCTATTTATGATCAGCCAAGATTAAACTGTTTGGTCATATTTTATTCTCTAACTATAAACATACAATTAAAAACATGAAATAACCAAGATTAAACCATTTGATTACCATGGATTGTGGGATGAATAACAATTTGCACACAATCATTATTATGCATAAAAGTAAATAGTAGTGGCATTTAGAGTTGCACACTTTCATGGTCTCTTTTTGTTTTTGGCATTCATATATTTTCATTTTTTTGACCTTCTCTTATTCTTTTGTCCTTTTATTTTTCTTTTAGGACATACCTTCTTTACATTTTCTACTTTATTAATATGCAAAACATTTGCAGAAAGCAAAGATATGTACAATATTACAAGGCTTAACCTTAGTCGTTCAAAAATTATAACTCCCATTGGTATAGTAACCTAACAGTGACTCCACATGTGGATGGCATCTCCTAGTTAGATGTCAAGAACACCATTGACTAGTAGCCTGATCCATTGGGCCGATTCCAAACATGTATATGCTTTGTTGTATAATCTATGTGATTGAAACTCTTGAATTGAAAATACATCCTTTTCCGCAAACTGAAATCTGATCTAACATAAACTTGCTGTTGAAAAACTAAATTTATTCAAATAAAATCCTACCTACTTACTCTAATCAGTTGTCCAACTGCTAGTTAGCTAAAATGAAACAGCCAATGCAAACATTCAAGCATCATATAATTGGTGGATTTTTTTTGCTTGGGCTTGTTTGTGATTAAAATTGAGATTCTAAAGCCATTTGTAACCTTGTCAGCCAATGAGAAGATAAGGAAATACTCGATTTGCTTTGTGGACTCTAAAAACTGTATAAAAGGATCTTCCAAAATATATACATTGTTTTTCAACTAATTTAAGCAACTGTACAATTATTCTAAATGGCCTCCATGCCATGAAACTGTAATGTCATTTTTATCTTTAACACCCTGCAGACTTTCAGATAAGCTTTGTGATGATATTTCTACTGATTGAAAGGTCTGTCTGGTGAAACCTTTATCATATTGATTTTGACTCTCATAGTTGGTTAATTGAGAAAAATTATGATTTCATTCATTACCCAACCTATCAGCTATTGGATCATAAACAACTTGAAAGGATTGTTGCAACTTATTGCATATAGGTTTGAATGGAACTTCATAGATTTCTACAAGCTACTCATCCTTTTCTTTAGAGATTTTATACCACATTTCCTTTAAGAACTAAAATGATTCAAAACAAAGAGGGAAAGAAGGTCCACTTATTCCCAAATTTTCTGCACTTCCTCACTTTCATAACTGATATGAATAAGATGATCACTATTTTCAAGCTACTGAAACTGAATTTCCTTATTCCCCAAATTAGTTTCTTATTTCTCTGTAAATTTAGTTTGGTTTTGAATAACAGAATTATCATCATAATGATCATATTTAGGAAAATCATCAAAAGAAGTAATTTCATCAAACATACAAATTAGATCAGCATATTTCTCCTCCACATATTTCTCTATGAATCTATCTTATGATCTATGGTAGTTGGAATTAGCAAGAATTTGTTGATGGCTATCAACCTCTTCTTTTTGTGAAATAAATGTGTCATGGTGATTTTGAGAAAAAAAATTATCTTTCATGGTGATCTTCTGTATCCTTTCCTCTATCTTTTGTATTGTTTCCTCTATCTTTCTTACCAAAATGTCAAGTTTTACCTTTGCAATGTTGTTTTCCTCTGCTTCTACTTTCAACTTCTCTCTTCTAATTTGTAGATTAACTTCTACATCTACTACAACATTTCGCATCTGTTTTAGTGTTGAAGGGTTTCTTTCTCTTAGCTGAAATTCTATCTCTGGATAAAATGCTTTTGGATAATGCAAGAGATTTGAATTAGGAGGAGGTCTTATATTTGATGGCATTGAATAATATACTTGATTAAATCTATCAGAAAATTGTTGTATTATATCATTTGGCTGTCTTTTCAACTGATTATATTCTTTTATGGTCATAGAAATATTAACTTTGATTGTCCATCTATCAAGGAAAATTTTGACAAATTGTTGGAAATTTGAGATGCTTGCAATAGGTAAATTCTTGAACCAATTATTTACTCTACTTTGCAAAGAAAGAGAAAAAAACCTAATAATAACATCATCTTCATCAATTTCAAATAATTCCAGATAATTCTCAAAACCTTGAATATGTTTTTGGGCAGTGATACCATTCTCTCCATCAAACCTAGGGAGATACTTGTAATAATTGTAAGGGAAAGCATGGAGTGTAGGAGGTACGATGAGTGGCTTATATCTATCAGGAACTTTATAAGGTACAGGAATATGTACAGGGATTATATGATTAGCCTTGATTATTTGATGCTACTTAATTGGAAAATGATCTTCATAAGAGTTAGAAGAATGTTGCTCAAATGTGTAAGGAGACTTTATATCTACAATTTTCAAAGGGAAATAGTCAAAAATTAATATAAAATCTTCTCTAAAATACAATATATATTGAAGAAATTTATTGATGAGGAATAACGTAATGTCTTGGATAACAATCCAAGTTAAAAGCCTGATCTTTTCATATTGTTCTTTCAGGTTCGTTTGTCCAATGGAGTCTTGATTGTCAAATTTATTTAGAGTTTCAAGGTGGATGATTTTAACCTTTGTGTGTCTGATCACTGTCCACCATCATAGACCAAATATGAACCTATAAAACATTTTTGAAGAAAATGTTAGTCTTCCCCAGTGGAGTCGCTACTATGTTATCACTTAGTAATTTCCCAAGATTAAAGAAAGAAGTCACCGAGGTAACCACAAACCACTTTTGGATCATAGGCCCTAGCCAACATATTGTTGGTTGATAAAAGGTGCCTTTTCAAACTCCTAATTATCCTCACATTAATTATCAATCCAGACAAGTCTTCTTATTTCAAGAGTGTACACAGTATGTGGCAGCTATTTAACTCAGAGAGTAATGCTCCTAAATTGCAGTATAGATCTTTTAAATTCAAGATTAAATGGATGCATCTAGTAAATCTCAATTGTAATTAAAGAAAACTTAATCCTTTAACTTACAGTCATCAAGGTAACAGCAACATCAGTTGAGAGTACAGTAGTGATAACTCATCCCTCTTTAACTAATTTAATCTAAATCAAACCCAATCCTCAATAATTAATCTAAATAGTGAATAAATATCAATATGAGAGTTTCAACAACCATAGTTAATACTCTTTACAGTTGATTATATAAAGCAGAATATTTATCTAAGGAACTTGATCTGAAATGAAAGTAAACTGAATCAATAACAATCCTGCAAATTATATAAAATAAAGAGATTTTGTCAATACTAGAAAATAATAAACAGCGCAGTGATAAAATCATAGAAAGAGAGAATACTATCAAACCATCACACTTGCGAGAATTGGAAATTTATGACACAAGAAGAGTAGTTGAATCCACCAGAGATCGGGCCCTTAGCTACCAACGAAACACTGCTAAGTTACTTCAGGAAACGTGAGGGAACAACAGCCTTACTTATATATTAATCATCAAACTGATTGAGCATTACAATATATTCGTGTTCTTCTCGACAGTGAGAGTCTGTGAATACAATTACAATTGCAATAATACAGAAATTCCTCCTCCCTCTTCTTACAAAATGTCTCCTTTTATAATAGGAAAGGGAGAAAAGATAAATAAAAAATGTAATCCCTCAGGATCTCTCGATCCTGAGGGATTTTCAATAGTTTTCCATCTTCAGACATCATTTCCTTTCTTGCACTGATCCTGCTGATTTGATTTTGGATGTATCTGCAACCGCCGCATTCCTTCCTTAGCTTGACGATGGTTTTTGTTCCTTCACAGGGAAAAACATTTGTCCCTTTTGTTGTTTTCTTACAGAAAGGAAGGTAATAATTAGCTAAGTCATAACTGTAGATAATTTCTTCATTTCTTACCATAATTCCTTAATAGATTAACCCATTAAGATAAAAGCTTGGAATTGGACATCCCCCACAAAAGGACTAGCGTTGTTTTCGATTTCTTCCTCTAATACAAAATTATGTAAATAAAATTCACACAGTAATCTCTAAACTTTTACTCCATGTTGTTTGCAATAGTTTATGAAATCCTCAATTTTTTTTAATTCTATTAGTTTTCCAAGCCTGGCAAATTTGACTTTTAACTGCAAGTATCTTTCTAGCAAAAATAAGGCATAATTGTTGGCAGGGGATCTGCATGCCAAGAAATCAGTGTACAATGAGCAAATAGTATCCATTTGACTCATGACCTTCTCTAATCTGAGCTTCATTTTCTCAATTCTTTCCTTTGGCTTTCGATATTTATCAAAGGTCTCACTTTCTAATGTATTCATGTCCCGAAGTTGCCTCTGCAATTCCTAGTATTTTTTCTAGGAGACAATTTCTAGCTCAAGTCGTTCTATGGTAAGCCGAGCCTGTGCCAGATCTTCTTGAAGGTTCATGATATTGGGGTCATTGCTCGTTATGATATCTTTGGATTGGGTTTTTGTCTGCGTACTCCTGCTATGTGAATGGATACCTATTGTCTGTGTTTCTTTATTGTGGGAGGCCCAAGCCTCTGTATGGGTAGTCGTACTGTAGGAGGGTACCACCTCCATCTGAATAGCTAAGTCATGAGAAGATACAGCCTCTGTTTGGGTAGTTTCCTCTGCAAAAATTGCATGTTGTTCCCTAACAATTTCAGTGAGTATGGGCTCAGTTTGAGTCCCCGTAGCTTTTATTTCATGTAATTCATTTTGAATGGTTGCGTTCATTGTTTCCAGGCTTTATCGGGAACCTTCTCCACTGATAATTTTCTTATCTTTCACCTAAGCCTTTTCACTAGCTTATGTAGCCTTTGTTGTTCCTTCCTAAGCATTTTAATTTTGTCTCTTTGCTTTCTAGGAGGAACAACTATTTTGCTAATCGTATGTGCTCCTAATGAGCTCGGTTGCTCATCTTCATTTTGTTTTACAAGAACTGTGTCCTCTCATTGGTTTGTTTCTATTTCTCCTGTTTCTAGAGTCGAGCTATGGAACATCAAGTTTTTATAATGGTTATTTTTAGATGATACTTTACAATCATGAATACCGTTAACTAGAACTTGATATTGTACCACTTACTCCGTATTTATGGAATGTTGTATTGCCTTGCAAAATCAAATAAAGGACTGACATGCCTGCATAACTACACTGGAGGTTTCTCCTCACCCCCCTTAAAAATGATAGGTTGTCTTCGACCGAATGAATGAAGGAATGACGTGTTGGTGGCGAAGTATAGAGGTGATAAAAGTGGCAAGGTACGCATATTAATGATAGGATCGCAAAAGAAATCAGAGTGCTGAAATCAATGCATATAACGAAAATTATGAATAAGTGTGGAGATTCCTTTAGGTGATTCGAAAAGGAAAAAGGACATCGGATGCAAGAAAGATACTTTACCCTCATCATTCCACTTAAACTAATATGATTAATTTTTAAAAGATATCGCATGCATAAAGGTTCAAAAATAGATTAGGAACATAATCTCTCTGTAGTAAAGGTAAAAATTAAGAAAAGGGAGTTATAATACTATTGATGTTGAAAATACGACTCCAATACCATCAGCAGAGCTTCTATTGCCTGCGGGTGTTTATAACCTCGATAGAGTTGCTTTTTCATACTTTGGAACCATGATCCTCTATGTAAAATTAGGGAAGTGCATTATGATGTCAGAGTAGAGACCAATGTGCTGGCTTGGTAACTAGATGAACACATTTCCATTCACTGGGAAGGAGCCAAAGGTGGGTAGGCCGGCTCGTGATGAGACCTCCTGTTCCAAGTACTTTATTTTTCTAATGCATCCATTAGATCATATTCCTAGTGTGGTGGTGTTGTGGCCAGCAACAACCCCCCTTCTTATTTAGTGTTATTCCTAATACTAAATAAGTGGGGACCCTTAGTTAAAAATTTAAAAAATCAATACCGCTACCTCACAACAAGAAAGCCATGCAATCTTTCCTTGGCCAGATTAACTTTGTAAAGAGATTCACCCCATACTTTTCAAGAATTGTGTCTCCTTTACAAGCCATGATTAAAAAGAATGCAAACTTTAAATGGGGCCAAGATGAACATGAAGCATTCAATCTGATCAAATAAGCAATTATTAATGCTCCATCTTTAGCAACTCCAAATTTTTCCGATCCTTTTATTTTGTATACATTTGCCTCGGATAGGTCATATGTTGCGATACTCACTCAAGCAAATCAAGAAAAGACGGAAGCCCCAATTTCTTTTTTCAGTTCCAATTTACAAGGAGTTGAGTTGAATTATTCAGATGTGGAGAAACAAGCTTATGTTGTTTTCAAAGCAATTAAATATTTCAAACCTTTTTTACTCAAAACACATACCAAGATCATAGTACAATTTCCAGCTGTAAGAAATCTTCTAGTACAGAAGGATGCGGGTGAGAAAAGGGACAATTGGGTTACTGCCTTACAGGAATATGATGTAGAAATCAAACCAGCAAGTGTAAAAGGTCAAGGCTTTTGAAAAATTCTGGCAGGAGCATCGCTAATGTCCAAAAATCCATCTGCAGAGGTACAAGTGTACAAGGTAAGCCTAAACGATGTTGAGTCATTATATGCTGATATTATTTATTACCTAAAGAATGGATATGCTCCTCCAAACCTCGATCATACCAAGAAAAGAGCTCTAAGGTTAAAAGCTAAACAATATCAACTCGTGAATGAAGTTCTTTTTAGAATAAATTAGGATTCTGTTCTCCTTAGATGTCTTGAGAAAGCTGAAGCTGAAAAAGTTTTGCAAGAACTCCACGATGGGCCAACAGGCGGACACTATGTTGGAGATGCAACTGCTCATAAAATCTTACGCGTAGGCTATTACTGGCCCACATTATTCAAAGAAGCACATAACTATGTAAGGAAATGTCAAGTTTGTCAAACCACTGCTGGGAGACAAAAGAAACCATCCTTGCCGCTGCAACCAGTTAACATTGAACAACCTTTTGATCAGTGGGGATTGGACATAATAGGTGAGATTGTTCCCCACTCTTCTAAACAACATAGATACATCCTTACAGCAATAGATTACTTTACTAAATGGGTAGAAGCAGTTCCAATCAAGACGGCTAACGTCGAAAATATCATCTAGTTCATAGATCAGTTCATAATCACCAGGTTTGGGTTGCCTTCCGCTTTAATGTTTGATAATGCATCATATTTTTCTGGTAATACAATGATTGAATTTGCACTTAAAAAGGGTTTCAAGCTTAAATATTCTACCAATTATTACCCACAAGGGAATGGTTTAGCTGAATCTACAAATAAGAACTTAATTAGAATCATTAAGCGAACCATTGACCAAAATCATAAAAAATTGGCATAAGTATTTAATATATGCTTTATGGGCAGATCGAATAATGCAAAAAGCCTCCATCGGCACTTCTCCATTTAATTTAGTTTATGGGAAAGAAGTGGTTCTTCCAACACATCTGGCAATTCCCTCTTTAGCCTTGGTTCAGTATATTGATGAAGCACCAACTTCTTCCTTACAACTAAGGCAGCTGGAATTAATTAAGTTAGAAGAACAACGAGAACGGGCTAAGATAACTCATGCTCATCATCAAGCATTAGTGAAAGCCTCTTTTGATTTCAATATGATATCTAGAAAAGATTTTCAGATAGGAGATTTAGTTTTAAAATGGGACAAAGCTCATGAGGAAAAGGGAAACATACAAAATTTCAAAGAATGTGGCTTGGTCCTTTTCAAATTGTAGAATTCATAGGTCCCTCTACTTTCATGTTATAGGATTTAACAGGGAGAAGAGATTCTTTACTTGTTAATGGTCAGATACTTAAAAAATATTTTCCATAGAGGATCATTCTTCTATTTTTGTAGACTAGTTGTTTTTCTTTCCATAATAAAATTGGTTGTAAATGGATACATTTGAGATTCAAAAAAAGGTCACAAATTCTCTTCTGGATTTTGTTTTTTCACTTGTATAAATAGAATTCATTCTAAAAATTTGATCATTACTATTGAAAGATACAGTTAAAGACTATAGGCCTAGAAATGATATTAGTTTCAACTATATAAATTTTGATGAAAACCTACTGTTAGAGTCGGTCTAGTAGCCCTCCATCAGCGATCAAAGCTCTTTGCATTTGCATAGGTAGGTGTCTCATCAGTGTCATTCTTTGCATTCCGTTAGGCATGCCATAACCCTGATGGAGGAGCTGGTGTCTTTGTCCCCCTCTGGGCACTGCTGGATCAGCTTGTTTCAGTCATTAAACTTTGTCAAGGTTACTTGTCTATTGTCTTGAGATCAAATTTTTAGGTCTAGAGTTTTTGGTCAAGTTTGTCTTCAAGCTCATGTCTCTGAAGGTCAATAAGTACCCAGCAAGCCAGAGGGATGATTTTTAAAGTGTTTTTTCAAAAGATTCTATCTTGTACAGTTAATTTTCACCTTGGATTTAAAAACCCTGTTTTTAAAGCCAAAGTCATTTCTCAAAAATTTTGTGAAAATTGTAAAAAAATTCAAAATGATTCAAAGGATAGCATATAACCCTGGCTCCCTTGCCAAGATCCCTTAGAGCCTATCCCTACAAAAATTATCAAAGAAAAGCGTCAAATCAATCAGTTTTAGGACAAAAGGAAACCAAAAAGTCAAGTTTATAAAGTGTCATGGAAAAAACATTATAAAGTGGGTTATGATATGAAATTAATTCAAACAAGGCTATAAAAGCCCTAATCTCCCTCTATCAAGCCTCATTATGCATCCAAGTGATAGAGCAACTGATTGCAAGAGAGTTTGAGTGAAGTTTGTGAGTTGGGAAGGCGTGCGACCCGTCGAACCAGGCGTGCGACCCGTCAGAGGCACGCGACCCGTCAGGCACCCTTCGCCAGTGTTAATTTACAACGCACGCGACCCGTCAGAGGCGCGCGACCCGTTGGGTGAGGCGCGCGACCCATCAGCGCTCTCTCTGCAAAACCGCCAGCAAATTTGCCAAGGAGCCACAAATTGCTAAATTGTGCAAGGTAGGCCCTCCATCATAAAAAATTATTGCTTGTTACAGTTCAAGAAGGTCATGATTATATTTTTAAAGGTCTCCATTTGCAAGTAGAAGTCTCTATTATGCTTTGGCTTGAAGTTGTAAAAATTGCTAGGGTTTATTATGCTGTTTTGAGGTATCCCATTGTTCTCATTTTTTCCACCTCCCATTACATTTTCCTTATCATTTTATGTAAATTTCCCTTCCAAATTTGTTAAAGAGCCCTAAACCCTACCCTTCTTCCCAAGAAATCAAAAGAAAAATTAAACCCTAGCCCTTCCTCCCATATCATTATTGTAAATAAATTTGGAAAATAATGTATATGCAATAATCCTTTCCCTAAACTCCATGTTTCATTATTATTCCCAGTTTCCCTTTAAAATATCCCTTCCCTAACATTTCCCTTGTGCTCCTTGTCCCCTTGAAACAGCATTTTAATCAGCAGTTTGCAAAGCAGAAACAACAGTACATTTCAGCCACTTTGCTCCTAAAACAATGTCAGAAACCGAAACAAATTATGAGCAAAGTGATGACCATGCATCAGCTTCAGAGTTTGAGGAACAGAGGAGACCTCACAAGGGTGGAAAGGGCGGTCATCATAGGAGAGAGGAGCCCACCTCTTTGACCGATTTGCAGGCTTGTCCAATGGCAGTATCATGTTTCTGTTATATGTCTTGTTATGAGTTTTGCGAGAGGATCTCTCGGATTCAGCATCACAGGGAGTTGGCTCGCTTATTTGTTTTGCATTTGCATGATGGACATGTGAACCTTGCTGGGGTGGATTTTACATTGACACCCGAGATGATTGCTCAAGCCACAGGGATACCGAATGTCGGAGAGGTGTGGAACAAGCGCAGGATGTTGGACAATGTTCAGTTTGAGCCTTTCATTAGACCTGCATTCATGAGACATTTGACGGGTGTATTTCCTTTCAGATTTTTGAGGAGTGAGTATGCTCCCATGATGAGGCTTATCATGCTCTTTTTCACCTGTGAGGGCAAATTTTCACAGATATATTCGTACCATATTCGCCTGATGATGCATTTCACACGGGTACGGATGATGAACATCCCTGTTTTCATGTGCCAGAACATTGAGAGGATGGTGCCCTTGATGCAGAGGAAGAGCCCAGCACAGCAGTATAGGAGCCTCTATCATTACGGTTTGATTCAGCTTGTGGTCAGACATCAGTTGGCTCAGCAGGGCATCACATGGGAGGAGTTCATCTCTCGTGAGTTCTTTACAGCACCACCACCACATCCGGAGATTGTTCATGAGGAGGGAGGACCATCACAGCAGCATGATATCCCCGGGACTAGCCATGTCAGCTCTTCTCCATTGGTCACTTATCAGAGAGGCCATAGGGCCTTATTTGCAGCAGCTAGGCGAGTATTTTCTCCACACCAGGTGGAAGGGGTCTCGCCTTCTTCATCAACACCATGAGTGTTATCTCCACACCAGGTGGAAGGGGCCTCGTCTCCGATAGCAGCACAGGTATCAGAGAGGGGCAAACAGCCCAGGATTGATGAGGGGCCATCAGGTGTTCCAGATATAGAGCTTGTTGATCTTGATGTCAGTTCTCCTAGCCTAGAGTCAAAGGAGATCATTCAGCACCTTAGAGCTGAAAATGATGCATTGCAGAAGAGATTAGAAGGGGCACAATGGACAATCTCATATCTAGAATAGCGCAACAAGCAGTTGGAGGATGAGCAAACTCTTGATGAGTTGTGGAGGATTCGTAGTGACCGCAACTTGAATCGAAGAAGACCCGGTGATTTAGTGCCAGTTGAGCGAGAGGCTATGCTTATCCAGCTCAATGCTCATTTAGAGAGGCTGTTGGCTAAGGCCAACCAAGATAAGAAATTGTTGAGAAACATGAAGAATCATTATTGGGCACAGATGCACGTGTGCAAGGCAAAGATGAAGGTGCTCCAAAGGCGGTTCGTCAAAGCGCAAAAACGGAGAAAAAGGCCTGATCCCCTCCACATCTTGGCCAAGGCTTCCTTGAAGGAGCATGGCACTAAATAGCTCAGCCCTAGCACAAATTCCAAGAAATTTTGAGCATTTTGGGTGATTTTTGGTTTTTAAGGCAAAAAACAGGTTTTTCCGCTTGATAGGTCTCACCCCCCGCGCGACCCTTTCACTTGGCAACTCTATTTTCAAAAAATTCAGCATCTCTAGATTTGGCATGAAAATTTACACATGTTCACCCATTTCCAAGAGATTTTATGAAGTTTTGGGCCTCCTGAAAGTCAAAAAAACAAGCAAAAAATGAATTTCTACCACATTTTTGACACACAGAAAGTAGTCTTGGGAGATTGCACTTTTGGAGGGGCAAATGACAACCAAATTCAGAAATTCCAGTTGATTTGGAAAGTAGACTCACATACCTTTCCAACAAGCCTACTCTTGCTTCATTTGGACACCTGAAAGTGCCCCAAAAGTGCTCTCAAAGGCGCGCAACCCGTCAGGCAAATTGCTCAGGATTTCAGCCTACAGCTCAGCAAAACGCAGTTTTGACTGTGTTTGACTTTTTGGAGTTGATTTTTATCCTTCTTGTTGTAAATGATGTAAATTTATGACACTTTTACACTTATGTATCTCTTCTAGAATATTCATTCATGAGATAGGTGAAAATTAAATGAATGAATTGGTTTCCTAGTTTATAGAGGCAAGTTGTTTTGACTGCCTAGTTTTCAGTGCTTAGTTTAGAATTGGTTGAAACAGCTCCTAGGATAGTGAGCTCGACCCCTAGAGGCAGGGAAAGATGTTAGATGATCTATATTATGTACTCTCTTTCTCATTTTCATGGTTGGACTCTTGAGAGAGAAGCTCTTATTCTATTACTCACTGTATCTCTGCAATTTTTGGCAAAGGAAGACTAGGGTTTTGCAGTCCTTTTTGGGATTCTTGTGGTCACATGTATTGATGGTGTGTTTCTCTTTGTACTTGTAAGTGTGTTATGTGAATCATTTCCTTACTTTTCCTTCTGCACATTAGGCAAATGAAGTGTTAAAGTAGAACTCATGACTGTCATGCTCTGCTTTTAAGTTTGCTTAATATCAATGTTTTCGACTGTTTAAAGGAAATTCAAGGTTATTGCTTGCTCTCTTTACCTCCTCACCAGTCATTCTCATCCATCCATCTCTATTAAAGGCATCAATACTGTTTCCTACCTCGCCCCAAAGAACCCCCTGCGAAAACTGTGTCCAATCCCCGCACCTAAAATTGCCATTTCCCCAATTTTCCACCAAAAACCCTAAAAATCCCAAATCAACCCTTTTGATCAGTTTACTAGCCTAAAATCAGTGTTACCCTATTGGTTATCTCGCCCATTGAAGATCTTTGTCGAGATAGACCGGAGAGAGCCCTCTCCTGCCTCGTAGGGCTAGCTACGAGGCTAAGTGGTTTGATGTTGCCTTGAGGTTTACCTTTCTCAGCCTGAGGTGAAATTTCAAGCGCTAACACCTACCTTTAGATAGAAATTGTTTTATTTCAGTCCAATGAAAGATATCAATAACAAAATGAAGATTCTCAGTAGAAAGGCTCTTTCCAAAAAACTCTATCATTGTCGTCCAGAGCTATCTTAAGGAAACAATGACTTCCTCCCCACCTAGGAAACTACAATATTCAGAGAATGAACCAAAGATACACTTTCACTTAAAGAGTAAGAGGTCTCATCATGAGCCGACTTATCATGATCATAGATATTATAGCTTGCCGACTTTGCCAAAATACTGCATACCACAATAGGGCAATGACTCAAGATTGTTAAAATCAAAAGACAAGGGGTCTTATCATGAGCCAGCTTGTTCAGCAAAGTTATAAATCAGTGAATGACTATGTCATCAATTGGCTACCAAACTAAGACATTGTTCTTTAAGAATAAAAAGAAAATGAAAGCAAAAAGTGTGGAAATGGACTTTTCTCTAAAAAATTGTAAATTTCTCTAAGTAGGATACAGGATCATTGTTGGATAATAGGTGACCCTGTCGAAGCTATAAACGCTTGTTGGAAGCAGAGGCTCTACCTACGACAAATGAGCATATTTTAAACTGATTTACAGAGAAGACTTTGTTTTTATCTTTATAAACCAAGTAATGACTAATGTAGATACAAGGACTAGCTTGAGGTAGTAAATAAT
Source organism: Pinus tabuliformis (assembly GCA_031772625.1). Taxonomy (NCBI): domain Eukaryota; kingdom Viridiplantae; phylum Streptophyta; class Pinopsida; order Pinales; family Pinaceae; genus Pinus; species Pinus tabuliformis. The sequence continues at coordinate 679,074,927 of CM062808.1, read as the reverse complement.
CAAATTTAGAAAAAGAAGAAACGAAATATCATTAATAGGCAAAAGCACAATGTACTTAGTCTTTCTATAGTAAAGTTTAAATTTCTAGAAAAATTTTTGTTTTGGAAGTTTTGAAAATTCAAAAGAATAGCAGAGATAACTAGTTCTTCCAAGAGAATCACCAATTGTTGTGGCTAGAAACAACCCCCCTTCTTATTTAGTGTTATTCCTAATACTAAATAAGTGGGGACCCTTAGTTAAAAATTTAGAAAATCAAAGTAGTGCTTAAATTTCCTTTTCAAATAAAACTTACCAACATAAGCTTAGGAAACCCCCTTGCAAAATCTAAAAAATCTAAGTTTTATGATAAGGTAAGACAAAATCTTTCCTTAGGAAATATCGCATCGCAAAAAGATGACAGGATACCACCCTACAAGCCGAATTCCAACATTGCGAGAACGCGATATGCGATAATAAAATATCGCATCACATACATCAAGCACAACTTACATTGAAACACTTTAATTTGCCGATATGCGATGACGCCGATCGCAAATCGCATTCCGCAGAAAACAGATTAACAAAGATTTTCATATATTACATTCCTGTGATAACACGATATTGCGATATTGCGATATTCAAGTTTTGCGATAAAGCGGCAATACAATATTGAGATAATGCGATATTGCAATTTTGTGATATCAGCGACAATGCAATAATGCGATGTCACGATGCAATCAACTCAGCAATGTTATGATTCTACGATGTTGCGATCTACGATATTGTGAAGCAAATCGCAAAATCACTTCATCACAGATCTTTCGGGTGCGTGATTCAAAAAAGTATTTTCCATGAACTGACACCTGGTTATGCGCTTTAATGCTAATAAATGAGTTAGTTACCAGTTATTAATCGAATATGGGTTCGTGCTTATCGAAAAATCATCTCATGTAAGGTGGTATACTTTATGCATCTTTGACATTTAAAACTTTCCCATCAACCTTCCTTGTCATTCATTTTCACTTCACTTGTGAATTGCAAGAATGGAGAACAGAAAACAATACAAAGCAGTACGCAGGATAAAATGGGAAGGAAAAGCAAAGCTCCGAGCTCAGAAGAGAAAGAAATGGCGCCCTTGTATACAGACACGGCCTACAACAGACGCAGGAATTTCTACGTGGGAAGACATGTATAATCTGCTTGAAGAAGAGAATCCCAGAGTAATGGAAGTTACTGCTACTACGGACTCACACAGTTATTCTGAGGCATCCATTACAGAGCTAGCTTGCTCATTCTTGCACCGGATAGCAGCAAGGACTAAAATTCTCCCATATACGGACATGGTTAAGTGGATACTAGACAGCGTTGATATCAGAATCATATAGTTTAAGACTCAAGGTCAAGAGCTTATGGAATTATCATTTTTACAAATTTTTAGCTTTATAACCACTAAAAGGAAAAAGCGCAAAAGGCAAAAAATGCATCAAGGAAGTTCAGACCAAGAAAGAGAGGTAGCTTCCAATGCGTGATTAGCGCCTATCGCACATCGCTGAGAAAAAATTCTCGAAAAAGAAAGCTGCTAATTTCCCAGTCACCTGCAAGCCCCGAAAATTGAAAGAAAACAACGGTAGAGATAGATTGGAAGCAGAAGGCTCAAGAAAAGGCAAAGGCAATCCAAGGGTTAACCAAGTTGAACTGGGATTATTACTGGACATATTTGGTAAAGCCACATAGCCAGTGGATGACTATCAAGTGTATCATCAATTCGGCCGAAAAGATGGCACCAGCTCTTGCCGATTCTATTTTCTCAGCTCAGCTAAAATCGAAAGTCGGCCAGCCGACTCTTCTCAAACAGATGCTGCATGTGTGTGATTTCAAGGACCAAATACAGAAGTAGTTTTAATTTTAGATTCAATTTTAGTTTTAATTTTGTTTTATTTTCTTGAAATGAGGACGGACATTTAAACCGCATCCTATATTTTTGTAATAAATTATTTTTAGAATTAGTTAGTAGTATTTAAACCCTTCTCATGCATTTAGAGAAGGGTCCTGAAATTTATCAAAAAATTATCCCCAGAAAATGCACTTCTGTACCCTTTGAGGAGGTTTTGATGAATGAATGGAACAGGATTTATTGATATTTGCATTTGATATCTGTTACTGATGTTGCACTTTTGTACTCTTAGTGGATGTTTGATCAAGAAGAGATAAATCATTATCGCTTGAAGCTCATGAGTAGGACTAGTTATAAATGGTACTTCTATCTCTTAACTATTTCTGCCTCTGTGTTAAAGTGATTTTCATATTCAGTTATTTATATATTGATGTATGAATGCCTGAGTTATCATTTGGCACTTTTGTACGGTGATAGCTATTTATTTATGCTTGATGTATGAGTAGCTTATTATGCGATATGTTACTCACAACTGTTTCGTCTAACTTTTTATACGAAGTGGTTCATCTTTATTGAATTCTTTTCTCATAATAGTTGAATGACCTTTATTACCAGTTGTTATTTGAAATCATTTTAGATCGCATAGAAGAAAGATTACACCTTGGGTTAGTGTAGACTTAGATATTTCTGCTTATTAGAATACAATTTTTATATTATTAGATTATAGTTAGAGTAAAAGTATTCCATTTAGAAACTGTTAGAAATAGAAATATCAATCCATCACACACACACACATAAATTGGGAAACTGGTCCCATATCCTTAGTCGGACCCACCATACCAAACAGAAAAGGAGCTGCCAACCAAGGTCCGGACCAGGTGGGTATCCCCCTTGTTGTAGACCCGATTTTCCGGGCTTCAACAGGTGGCCATAGTGGGAATGCCACTTCGCTACTTCCTTATGATCATGGTAGGCTGGCTCATGATGAGATCCCGTATCCTCCATCTGAAAAATCATAGAATTGTTAGTAAACAGATGTCTCTCTCTCTCTCTCTCTCTCTCTCTCTATATATATATATATATATATATATATATATATATATATATATATATATATATATATATAGATATATCTTAGACAACACTTCCTATTTATATATAGACGGTGGCTCAACACTCCTTAAGAGTAGGAATGGCGGAAGAAGTCTGAACATATCAATAGAAAAAAAGTATGCCCTTAACCTTATTTAATGATAATGAATAGAGAGAATTATAGGGGTTAGGGAAGAACCAACATGGTACAAATAATCAATCAATTTGATTTATAGTGAAAATAAGGACAATGAAGTGATATAGATGGTTGTGTCATTCCTTTTTCGATCAATACAAAGCAATCTCATTAAAGATGATAATATTCGATTTGCTTGTTGTAGTAAACTTCAAATTTTGTATCCTTCCATATATATTTGTATAATTTCCCTATAGAGGATCATAAAGAGTGAAATAATATTCACAAAGTGCTTATTTCCTAAAGAAGACCTCACACAAAGAGTGATGTTCCTTATAGGGAACAGAAAGAAAAACACACAAAAAGGTGTTGTTCCTTAGAGGGAACAACAACTATTCCCTATAAGCAACAACAAATGAAAAATACATGCAGATGGTGTTGTTCCCTGTAGGTAACAACAAAAGGATATATACATGAAAGTGTTGTTCCTTATAGGGAACAGGAAAGGAAATACATGCCAAAAAAAATTGTTGTTCCTTACAGGGAACAACGTCTGTTCCTTAGAGGGAACAATGGCTATTCCTTAGAGGGAAAAATAACTGCTCCTTATAAGGAATAGTGAAAAGAAAGAAAATTAATTGAACGCAAAATTGTTGTTCCTTAGAGTGAATAACAACTATTCCTTAGAGGGGACAATAGTTATTCCTTAAAGGGAGCAACAACTATTCCTTAGATGGAACAATGAGAAAAAAAAGACACGGAACTGTTGTTCCTTAGAGGGAACAACAGCTGCTCCTTAGAGGGAACAACAATTATTCCTTAAATGGAACAGCACGAAAACAAATAACATGAAATTGTTGTTCCTTAGAGAAACGACAACTGTTCCTTAGAGGGAACAACAACTGTTCCTTAAAGGGAACAACAAAAAGCAAATACACACGAAACTGTTGTTCCTTAGAGGGAACATCAATTGTTCCTTAGAAGGAACAACAATTGTTCCTTAAAGGGGACAACATGAAAATGAATATAGAAGGAACTGTTGTTCCTTAGAGGGAACGGAAGTTGGTCCTTAGAGGGAACAACAATTGTTCCTTAAAGGGAACAACACGAAAAGAAATATACAGGGAATTGTTGTTGCTTAGAGGGAACGACAGCTATTCCTTAGAGGGAACAAAAACTATTCCTTGAAGGGAACAACACAAAAATCTATACACAAAATTGTTGTTCCTTAGAGGGAACGGTAGCTGTTCCTTAGAGGGAACAATAGTTGTTCCTTAAAGGGAACAGCAAGAAGAAAATCCATACAACAACAATTGTTCCTTAGAGGGAACAACGACTATTCCTTAGAAGGAACAAGAAAGGAAAAATATAAAAAAGAGAACTTATATATAATTATACAGGAAAATTCAATCAATGTACAAATTTAAAAAACAAATGAATTATTCACTGGGCCATTGTTCAGGATGGGTTTCCCTCCTCAACAAGAATTTGTATGGTGGAATCTTCCCATAATTGTTGGCAAAAGGACTCCCTGGTAAGTGGTTTGTGATAGAGTCGTACTCGACGTCCATTCGCTTTAAAAGAGTAGCCAGACCCATCAATGGTGGCTAATGTGAGGGTGCCATTATCATGCACCTTTTGTATCTCATAAGGCCCTAACCATCTGGTATGGAGTTTTCCCGGGAAATCCTGGAACCTAGAATCATACAAGAGTGCCCAATCTCCTTCGTGGAAGATCTTATTTTTGATAAGGGCATCATGCCATTTCACTCTTTATTGTTGGATCAGTGTAGTGTGCTGAAGAGCTGATAGACAGATTTCATCCAATTCATTGATTTGATGTAGGCTACTAGTCTGTGCTTCATTTAAGTCCAAGACTACCTCCTGAGCTATCCTCAATATCTGGATTTCAAATTCAATTAGGAAGATAGGTTTTTTTCCAAACACTAGCTGATATGGGGAATATCCCGTGGTATTTCTCCATGTCGTGCGATATGCCCACAGGGTTTCTGGCAATCGGGTAGCCCAGTCACGTCTATGTGATGCAACTGTCTTTGTGAGTATTGCCTTGATTACCTTATTGGTGCTTTCTACCTCGCCATTTTCCTGTGGGTGGTATGGAGTCATAATTTTGTGCATGATATGATGATTCTTTAATGTTGCAGCAATCTTATGGCCTATGAATTGTGGCCCTCCATCCGTAATTACCTCTCTAGGCAAGCCATATCGCACGAATAGTTGGAAAAGAAAGTGGATTACCAAGTCCTTTGTTGCCCTTGGTAATGCTTCTGCCTCCACCCATTTAGTCACATACTCTGTTGCAACTAGTATGTATGTATTTTGATTAGATGATGGGTTTATTGGACCAATGAAATCTAATTCCCATCGTTTAAAAGGTTAAATTACTAATTTTGGATGCAAGGGCATCTCATCAGACTGCCTAGGGTGTCCCATTATTTGGCAACTATCACATGCCTGGACAAACTTCTTGGCATCTTTAAAAATGGTGGGCCAATAATAGCCCGTTTGTAAGACTTTGTGACCAGTCCTATAGTCAGCAAAATGACCATCACAAGGCCGATCATGGAAAGCTTCCAGGATGTCAAAAACTTTGTCTTCCTGACACATCTTCGAATGTGCATATCAGTCCCTATATGAAATAAATACCCTCTAATCTAGGAGAACTGAGTGCTACGTTGTACTACTGGTTTTCTTTCATTAGGTGTTAGGTGCTTAGATAATTTTCCCACTACTAGGTAGTTTGCGACATCCACATACCATGGTGTTTTCACGGTGACAACGAATAAGTGTTCATCAGGGAACTGGTCTTCTACTGCTACCGAGTCGTCTGTCTTTGGCATTTGTGAAAGGAAGTCTACTACTGGATTTTCTTTTCCTGGTCAATCTTTGATAGTGATATCGAATTCCTACAAAAGGATCAACCATCTTGTCACTCTTCCATTTGTAACAGGTTTATTAGCTAGATATTTAATAGCAAAGTGATCGGTATACAAAACCATAGGGTATCCTCTTATATAATGTCTGAATTTATTGACAGCATAGATTATAGCCAAAAAATCTTTTTCAGTCACAATATAATTTAATTCAGCAAGAGATATATTTTTTCTGATGTAATATATTGCATATGGCTTTTTATCTTCCTCCTAGCCAAGAACTGCTCCAATGGCTGTGTATGAAACGTCAGATGAAATATAGAATGCCAAATCCTAGTTTGGGCCCCGTAATATTGGGGTTGTTGATACAAACCATTTTAAAACATCAAAAGCAATGTCACATTTGTTAGTCTAAATGAAATCAATATTTCCTCTTAATTCATATAACAATGCAGCAATCTAAGAAAAATTCTTTATAAATCTTCTATAATAGCTAGAAATTTCCAAGAAACTGCGTATCTCAGTTTGTGTGGAAGTGGTAGGTATTAAAAGAATTATCTGAATTTTTGCTAGATCTACCTGGATTCCAGCTATTGAGATATAGTGACACAAGATGAGGCCCTCGGTCATCATCATGTGGAATTTTTCATGGCTTAAACAGAGTCTGGTGGCAATGCATCTTTACAAAACTTTCTCTAATGCCTATAATGCTGGCTCGAAGTGATCTCCATAAGATGTAAAGTCGTCCATGTACACCTCAAGCCCTTAATTTATCAGATCTGAAAAAATGCTAAGTATAGCCCTCTAGAATGTGGCAGGTGCATTGCACATCCCAAAAGGTTATACCCTGTAAGAAAATGTCCCCCAAGGGTAGGTAAAGGTAGTCTTATCTTGGTCTTCAGGGCCAATCTGAATTTGATTGTATCCGTTGAAGCCATCTAGGAAAGAAAACAATTTTTTTCCTGCCAATGTGTCCAAGCCCTGGTCAATGAATGGAAGGGGAAAATGGTCTTTTTGGGTTGCTTTATTAAGCTCTCTATAGTCAACACATATGCGCCACTTTCCATTCTTTTTAGTCACCACTACTAATGGAGAGACCCATTTGCTGTCAGATATAAGATAGATGAAATTTATGTCTAACAATTTTTTTAGTTCAGCGTTAACAATATCATTAAGATGAGGATTTCACCTTCGTTGAGTTTGTCGAATGGGCGTCGCATATTTTTCTGTATAAATGTGGTGCATGCATAATTGGGGATTAATCCCTTTCATATCTAGGTAATCCCATGCAAAGGCATCTTTATATTTTCTCAAAAGTTGAAGAAGCTTCTGCTCCTAGTCAGCAGTCAGGTTTTTGTTAATATTCAAAGTTTTTCCTGGTTCAATTTCTATGGTTTTGCTGTAATAAACAAAAGTTGTTGGTATTGATTCATCGTTAATATCTTTTAAGGGATTTTCTTCTATTTCGTTATCGAGGGGTGCTTCGATCATGTGACATTTTAGATGGGATATGGCATCTAGTTGGTTAATGTAAGTGTTAATGATGCCATCTTCTATTTGATCCTTGAATTCGAGAGCTTCTTTTATAGTTAGCAGTGATCTAATGTTTTCAGTTAGATATGATACAGGTTGTTTTTTGGTTTTGATTATTGTTAAACTTGGCTGAGCTGGAGGATATAAGGCTAAATTCTTCACATTGCTTCCTCTTGCTTTAGTCATGTTGCCTGTTCGAGAGCTTATGTAAGCATTCGCGGTTGCTAGCCAAGGTCTACCTAGAATTAGGGGATGTCCATCGAGTCAGTTTCTAGGATTGATGATTAGAAAATCTGCCAGGTATTCCCAACAGTCTACAAAAACCATTACATCTTGTAATGTGCCTTCTAGTTTGACTACTGATCGATCAGCTAATTCCAACAAGGTCGTGGTTGGGTCCAAGGATGTAATGCCAAACTTTTGACAAGTTGTTGTTGTAAGAATATTGATTGTTGCTCCTAAATCGACTAATACATTGGGGAAGGGGCATGTTACACAAAAATATCGTCACCATGATTATTTGCAGTCAGTATGGGTCTATCATCACTTGTACTGTCCTCCTAAGCAAGTCTCAGACCTCAGCTCTTCAAATCAAGCTTTGGAAATGAGAGAAAGACATTAAAAATCAATGTAACTCTAGTTCCGCACTTTCTCTCATGGTCACCTGCGGTCCCGCACCTTCTGTGTACAAAAGCTGCGTACGTGTCCGCTCTGTCCCTAACGGTGTAGGTGCAGACCCCTGTGAAAGTCAAAAGGCGCTAGTTTTATCTTTAGAAAACTCACTTTGGGTTAATTCTAGAGGTTTCTAGAAGGAATTTTGACGTGGATTGTTCGCTCTGAGGTGGTTCATGCATCCCAAAAGAGAAGGAGCTAATCCCTTGATGAGAGGAGCTATCCCTTTGAAGGAGGACCTAGTAACCTCCCTCCATTGCACTATAAATACAGGCATTGGGCTGGTTGCTAAAGAGGTTAGAAGCTGAACATTTTTGAGGGTAAATGCTGGTGAAATCAAGACTTCCTAGTTAAGCCTAAAGAGGAGAGATCACATACCTTTTTGGTTTCATTGGGGAGTGAGTGAAACTTGTCAAAGTAGAGGAGACTTCTTGCTGGACCCTGGGAGGAGCTTGTACAGTGTCAAGGCAAAGGTTTTAAGGTTCTTCTTCTTTTGAATTAATACAATCAAACTCATTTTTCTCAACAAGTATCTTATGTTATTTGTTTCATGGACTCCTTGACTTTCATGTTAAATATGTTTTATGCAATTGGATTTTTAGGTGCTATTTAATTTGTTTGCCTTGTTTGTGTTTGCAGATTCATGAAAAGGAGCTCATTTGGATCAAAGAAGCAAGGGCATCCACAAGCTTACGTTGGACCTAAGGTAGGCCCTAAAAACACTTGTTTTCTATTGTTTATCAAAGCATATTTAGAGAAAGATAGTGTCTGGTTGGTTTGCTTGTCATTAGGTCTTCTTTAGATTCTAGGAAGGTCTATCTTGTCCTCAAGATCGACCTATTCCGTGTGACAAAATGGCGACTCCACTGGGGAATTGATTGTTTTCCTTGTTTATACTTTGACCTGAGAAACTCTATGTTTGTTTCTGTTTTTGGCTTGATGATTGTGGGATTGGGTGGATTTAGTTAATTTTGAGTTAGTTTTTATTTTTCATAGTTTTGGGAGAAGTACGCACCGTCTAAGTTAAGCACAGTGCGTACCTGTACGCGCTTTTGCTTTGTGCACAGAGCGTGAACGCACCTATGTAAACAGGCTGCCTGCGTACCCTGTAAAAATTTTGAGAAATTTTAAATTTTTCTCTTTTTTATCAGTTTAGAATTTGTTTATAGGTTTTAGCCATTACCCAGACCTGCGTGTACCCTGTCAAAAACTTTCCTTGGTTTAATTTCACTAGTGTTAGGGTTTTAGGTGAAATTCCTAGGAGTTTTGCTTGTTGGGTTTGGTTTTCATTTTGGTTGTGTAGTGGCTCTGAGCTTAGAAGCTATAGGGACTTCAGATCACCTTAGTGTCTACCAGCTTTCTTATGAGTCTAACCATGTATGAAATCTCCCCTTGTTGAGGAATCTGCTTTGTATTTTCTCATTTCAAAACTTCGAAAAGCTTGTATTTGAAAGTTTGGATTTTCATTTTCAAAAAGAAAACGAAATTGGTTGTTCTTGACTGATTTGTGATTCTGCATAAATTAGTCCTTAGCTTGCATCTAGCTAAGTAAAACATCCTTAAAAAGACTTTTAGTAGGCTTTGACTTCAAATAGGTTTTTATAATTTGTAGATCTCAAAGTTAGTCATTTTCATTAGTTTTGAGTGTTTTGCAAAAAATAAAAAAAATATCTTTTGAAAAAGTTTGTTTTTTGTAGTGATTGAGTGCTTTGAAACGAAAAAGGGAAATTTTTGTGAAATAATTAGTTGTCTCATTTTGAGTGCTTTGGAAAGGAAAAGCTCTTCTTTTAATTTGTTTAATTGAGAAAGATTTGTGTTTACAAAGTTTTTGCATTCTCAAACTCCTTCTTAGTTTAGAAGTTCATCGAAGAGAAAAAGATTGTTTAGATCATCTTAGGTGCATTTTTAGTGATTTTGAGTCGAGTCTTCATACCACGAGTTTCATCTCCGCACCTTTGGACTTAAACAAAAACCACTAAAATTAATGCTTAAAGTAAAATTCACCTAGTAACATTTTTATTTCTAGGGCTCTGATACACCAACTTAGCTTAGGCTAGTGTCTTGGAGTAGGAGAGTAATTAACTCTCCAAGACAGTAAAAACAAACAAGTAGCTGTATCTTGTGGTAGGGAAGAAATCCAATTGTTGCATTTATGCTCTGGGAAAGCTCCTCTTAAAGGAGAAGCACGAGATTGTGTCCGAACCAGTGTGGGAATCAATCCTTCCTCATTGAGAACGACGCCAGATATTCACGTATTAAAAATGGTAAACATCGGATTAACCATTTTCGAGGAGCCTGGGGTCACTTGTTGGTAAACCTTGGATTATGTCAAGGAGCCTCCAAGGGGATTGAGCTTGCGTGCGTATTGGATCATAGACTGTTCCCCCAGGTGTATTTGTCTCAGTTGGTAACGACCCATGCACTGTTGTTGCATCCTCCCAACTACAACCAGGATTACTTCTTGTATCTCGCCACCTCTCATTCCATCATTGGAATGGTCTTAGTTCAGGAAGATGAATCAGGAACTGAACATGTGATGTATTACCTTAGTCGAACGTTAAATCCAACTGAGCTAAAATACTCACATGTGGAGAAATTGGCATTGGTAGCCGTCCAAGCTGTCCAACGTTTTCGTCACTACATTCTACTACGTAAAACTACGGTAATTTCGGATTGCAACCCTATGATCTACATTTTGACCAAGCAATTGCTAGGGGGCAAGTACTCTAAATGGATCGTTATCCTGCAAGAGTTCGACTTGGAATTTGAGAAATCTAAGTCTAAGAAATCTTTAGTTTTTGCAGAGTTAATGTGTGACTTCCCGCGTGCTGACACGGAAACTGTGGCGGAGGAGCCCATTGCGGACGAATCCTTGTTTCTAATCAGCACTTTAGATCTGTGGTATGGGGATATCATCGTTTATCTCCAGACCCAATCCTTTCGGCCAGAAATTTCAAGGTCAGAACGTCGGAAAATTCGATTCCAGTCCCAACAATTCAGAATTATTGGAGATACTCTTTATCGCCGTGGGGCGGACTCTGTTTTTCGACGTTGCTTAACTCACGACGAAGCTGAAAGGGTTCTAAATGACTGTGACTCTAGAGCCTGTGGCGGTCATATTTCTGGGTTTGCCACAGGCCAAAAGATATTGCACGCTGGCTACTTCTGGTTGTCTTTATTTAAAGATTGTATTTCAACGGTCCGAAAATGCCACAACTGCCAGATTTTTTATCATAAAATGCACACTCCACCTGCTCCTCTCCACCCTATAATTGTCGTTGGTCCTTTTGCCAAATGGGGTATCGATTTTATTACATGTAACCCTCACTCGGCCGGGGGGCATGCGTATATCATCCTTGCGGTAGATTATTTTACTAAGTGGGCCGAGGCGATGCCTACATTCGAGGCAGATGGCAAGACAGCTGCAATTTTCATGTTCAATCATATAATTGCTAGGTTTGGTGTCCCGCAAGCAATAATCACTGATCATGGGCGTCATTTTCGAAACGTTATGATGACCGAACTTACAGGCCAGCTTGGTTTACGTCACGATAGTTCAACCCCTTATTATCCACAAGTGAATGGTCTGGTTGAGTCCATCAACAAAGTTTTAGTTATCATGATCCGACGAATCATTGGGATTCATCGGTCGAATTGGCACAACATGCTATTTTCAGCGCTTTGGGTGTACCGAACTTCAGTAAAAACATCAACAGGGTTCACTCCTTTCCAACTAGTCTATGGTTTGGAAGCTCTGTTACCCATTGAATGCGAAATCCCGTCACTGCAAATGGCCATCGAGTTACTTCCAGCCACTTCCGAAGAAGAAAAGCGTTTGTTATACTTAGCTCAATTAGATGAGAATCGACGTGATGCTGCATTGGTGATTGAGACTCACGCAAAATGGATGAAAGCTCAGTATGATCGAAATGTGACCCCTCGAAATTTTTTGGAAGGGGATCTAGTCTTAGTTTATGATCAAGCTAATGATAAATTAGGCGCTGGAAAATTCGTTCCTATGTGGCATGGCCCTATGTTGTCAAGCGAAAGCTAGCCAAAGGGGCTTATGAATTGGTAGACTTTGATGGGGACTCTTTGGGTAAACCGAGAAATAGCCTTTACTTGAAGAGGTATTATGCTTAAAAGAATGGATATGGAGATTTTTAGTTAGGATAGTTTTTCTTTCTAGCTGGTGTGTTTTAGTTTAAATAGTGTGCTTAGCTTAGAGAGTGTTTTTTTCGTCATTATTCCTGCTTATCTTGGTTTTACTCTTGATATTGCAGATGTCGATGCCTCTCCAAACATACATCGGTTTTGCTGATGGTGCTTGTCGTAATACACGGAATATCTCTTCCGCAGCTTGGGTTATCTATTCGCCCTCTGACGAGTTAGTATCTATGCATGGGGTAAGCCTCGATCAAACAACGAACAACATTGCCAAGTACAGTGCAGTGATTGAGTTATTATCTGAATCTATTTCATTTGGGATTCGGAGTTTGATAGTGAGGTTAGATTCTGAACTCGTTGTATTACAGCTTAATAGAGTGTAGGCCATTAGAAATCCAGTGTTATTAAGATTATTTTTGAGAGTGTGTCTCTTGGAACGTGAATTTGATTACATTTAATATCAGCATATTCCGAGATCTTTAAATACATTAGCAGATGCAATTGCTTCTCGAATGTTAAATAGACATTTGCAATAATCATACATGTAAATTTAAAATCATTCCATAACATGATTAACAAGATAAACCAGTAATAGTGATATATATATATAGGAGTGTGTCAAAAATACATCGTCTTCGATCATAGGTTGAAAAACACCTTATGATCGGCAAAAATGATAAGTACAAAAAGCAAAATGTCGCATGTGCCCACAATAGGCGATCATCCTATCACTGGTGATGATCTCTATAAGAAACCACTGCACGGGCCACCTTGCAAAGGAACCTCCTAAAAGGTCCCGGGACTCCAATCACATAGCACTGAAGTCGACGAGGAATGTCGTCTATAGTGGTCTCAGGAATATCTCCTGTCAAGCGCTTGAGATGACCCTCCAACTCGGCTAAAACCTCGGATGATTCGTCCTGTGGGGTTGGCGCAGGTGCAACTGGTTGCCTCCTCTCGAAAGGCTAGAGAACGGCTGGTCACTATGGACCCACATCTACATTTGAAATTTTTACTATCAGTTTTGAGACGATGGAAAAATAACAAAAAAATTTAAAATAGGAAAAATGTTGAAAAGGATTTTACCTGACTCGTCCCACTGCTCTCCTGGTGGAAGAACCATGTCTGGGTCACCACGAAAATCTATCCCAGCGTAAGGGAAATCCTGAATGGAAAAGACATGGTTTTCCAACCATTGGAAATACTCAGGTTTGAAGCGAGCAACCTCTGTCCTCTCGTCCGGGTGACGGGCCATGACTGCGACCCATCGCATCAGCTTGGGCTCTCGAGGAAGCCCAGCTCCAACAGTAAGGTGTTGTGGGATCAGCATAGGAACCCTCTCTAGGCCAAAACTCACGACCAAAGCCCCATAACCAAAGGTCTTTAGTCATCCATTCTTGGCCCTGGTCAGTTGGCCTTTCACATTGGCCAACACGGCATCACACCAGTTGAAGATGGTTCCTCGAAAGCAATCAACTGCCATATGCATCTGGGATTCGGTGGCAATATGTAATGCGGTAGCTCCGCAAAGTCTGGTGATAGTAAACACAATCACCATGAGTTCAGGATGGGATATGGTCTTTATGTCTATCCCTTTGTCTCTAGCCTGGCTGTTGCAGTACTCTAGCCGGAGGCTATCGACAGACTGGCCACCTGGCCTAGTCCCGTGCAGAGTCAAGTCTTCATCTCTCTTAGGCAAACCAGTCAAGAAATAAATGTCCGCCGGCTCGATTTCGAGCTGGTAGCCACCGATGAAGAAGCACTGGTCCTGTATGCTCCATCTGTCAACCAACCACTGTAAGAAATCCACCTGAGCCCTCATGCCAGGAATGGCCTAGAATTTGTACAGTCCGCATGCCCTCAAAGCATCAAGTGAAGGTTGATGATTCCATGTGGCAGCATCCACATCCTCGTGCTCTCGTTCACACCAATCTAGCATGATGTACTCACTGCATCAAGTATAAAGATTAATTAAATTACTAGAAAATATTTTGATTGGTCCATTTTTGAGAATTTTTGGGTTCAAAACCCTTGCGGTGGGGTACGCACCCTCCAGGTTAGACATAGTGTGTGGGACCGCACCTTTTCTACACGGAAGGTGTGGACCCCGAGCTTTTTCCTAATGGAGAAAAAGTCGGGGTCCGCGGGTCCGCAATGGTAAACCTGCGGGGCCCCGCGCGCGGGTTCTGCGCCTAAAAACCCTCCCAAAAGTGAAAATAAAGGACTAAAACAAAAAATTAAATGGTTAAAAATGAAGAGTAGGATGATGTGGATTACCTGGAGAAGACAGCACTCGATTCCGACGGTTGGATTTTCCGCAATCTTCACGGGAAGTTTTCTAAGCAAAAGCACTATTTTCTCACCCAAACTCAAACGGTAAAAATGAATTGACAAAGGCCCTTTTTATAAGTTTTTTGAGTAAATAAATAGCAAATTTGTTTATGTTTCACTTTGAAAAAGTATTTTGCGACATTTTTATCCATTTCAAACAGATATGAGTAATGTTTGTGTTTTTATGCAGAATAAAGGATTATTCAGGCGAAATCTATTATTTTCAACGAAAAAACATGTAGAGTCATCTTTAAGCTCTTTTCTGACTCCTAAAACATGAAAAGATTGCCGAGTGTTTCTTTTAGACTCGTTAAAACGGAATTAAAAGACGGTCCACTTACAGCTCTTTTCCAACCGTAAAAACATGAAAATATTGCCGGATTTTTGTCGTTTCAAATTCGATATTGGTTTTAAAAAACGACGTGTCATTGATCACATTTTTACTTTTTTGGGTCAAAGGCACTAATGACGAAAAGTACTCCTTGGTCATAAAAGATCAAGCGGTTCTCTCAATTATTATTTTATACTTTTTCGGGCTTGGGAGACACAAATTTACGAAAAAGGTCAACCCTGGAGTCTTCTTAAGTTTTTTCAAACTCTCTAAAATTGAAAAACGCCGAGTTTCTCCTATACTGGACTCATTAAAATTTCACAGTAAAGGACCTGTTCAATTACAAACAGGAACAAACCACTCCTTCTTAGGGTTGGAATTTAAACTAAGTTGGACTCATTCGAAGGATGAGCTTATAATCAAGCAAATGTTATCCTCCTCAAGCTTGTCAAAAATAAAGAGGTACTTGCCAGCAATGGTGGGGGAAAAGAGAGAAAAATGAGCCTGTTTGTCATACTTTGTAACCACTCTTGAACACGACACTTTTATTCACCTGGCTCGGGAAATCCTTTGCCTAACAGTTGATCAAACCACATTGAAAGTCTTCAGCCGGTTTCTGGGTATTAACTTTGGGTCAATTGTCACCAAACCATCTGTCGTGTCGTTATGTGTTCAAGAGGTCACTGCCAATAAGCCATTCATTTGCAAAATATCTGTCATCCATCTTGACCATCCCTGAGTCAGTCCTTGCAACTAAATTTGTTCAACTTGATCTATGATTTCGTGTTGTGGGCTTTCCTATGACGGACCGCTTTCTATCGACATCAGATCATTATCTAGAAAGATGATCTAGGAATCATTAGTACCTTGAGATCTGCATGCATCAATGGTAGGTTTCTCACTTTTGACGAAAGTGTACATCATTGACTTTCGATCAAAGGATTCCGTGGCATGCTCGACATCAACACATTTATTCGCATCTCATGGACTGTACTGGGTACTTTGAGAGCCATTGACATTACTGGTGGTTTCTCTCACACTTGTTAACAGTTTACATCATTGACTGGTAATCAAGTGGTTTCTACCAGGTTCGACATCAACACATTTATTCGCATGGATAGAATCGTACTGTTTCGGGAAGTAGAAATGAAGACCTTGGATCTAGTTTCCACAATCCAGGCTGCGAGGAATTTTGTATTCATTATATAATGGAATATTCATAAACAGATGGCTGCGTCCATACTGTATCCACATGAGTCTATACTTGTGATGTTTTACAAGATCGTTCCTGTATCAGAATAGTAGTTAGTTTCTAGTCAGTTTTTATCTAAGTATGCGAATGCCTACCTTAGCGATGATATGATCTCATATATATATCTTGCATTGAATGTTTTTACAGGTTCCAACCGGGTTCTCCACAAGATGATCCTCGAAATGATAAAGTACTTCACTCTTCCTAAATGATAAGAAATCCTCATCTACTACAGACTTTGCACTTTAGGGGGCAATCTGTTACACAAAAATATCGTCACCATGATTATTTGCAGTCAGTATGGGTCTATCATCACTTGTACTGTCCTCCTAAGTAACTCTTAGACCTCAGCTCTTCAAATCAAGCTTTGGAAATGAGAGAAAGACATTAAAAATCAATGTAACTCTGGTTCCGCACTTTCTCTCATGGTCACCTGCGGTCCCGCACCTTCTGTGTACAAAAGCTGCATACCTGCTTGCTCTGTCCCTAACGGTGTAGGTGCGGACCCCTGTGAAAGTCAAAAGGCGCAAGTTTTATCTTTAGAAAACTCACTTTGGGTTAATTCTAGAGGTTTCTAGAAGGAATTTTGACGTGGATTGTTCGCTCTGAGGTGGTTCATGCATCCCAAAAGAGAAGGAGCTAATCCCTTGATGAGAGGAGCTATCCCTTTGAAGGAGGGCTTTATCCCTTTGAAGGAGGACCTAGTAACCTCCCTCCATTGCACTATAAATACAGGCATTGGGCTAGTTGCTAAGGAGGTTAGAAGCTGAAATTTTTTTAGGGTAAATGCTGGTGAAATCAAGACTTCCTAGTTAAGCCTAAAGAGGAGAGATCACATACCTTTTTGGTTTCATTGGGGAGTGAGTGAAACTTGTCAAAGTAGAGGAGACTTCTTGTTGGACCCTGGGAGGAGTTTGTACAACATCAAGGCAAAGGTTGTAAGGTTCTTCTTCTTTTGAATTAATACAATCAAACTCATTTTTCTCAACAAGTATCTTATGTTATTTGTTTCATGGACTCCTTGACTTTCATGTTAAATATGTTTTATGCAATTGGCTTTTCAGGTGCTATTTAATTTGTTTGCCTTGTTTGTGCTTGCAGATTCGCAAAAAGGAGCTCATTTGGATCAAAGAAGTGAGGGCATCCACAAGCTTGCGTTGGACCTAAGGTAGGCCCTAAAAACACTTGTTTTCTATTGTTTATCAAAGCATACTTAGAGAAAGATAGTGTCTGGTTGGTTTGCTTGTCATTAGGTCTTCTTTAGATTCTAGGAAGGTCTATCTTGTCCGCAAGATCGACCTACTCCGTGTGACAGGGCATCCATTTATTTACACGGTGACTATAGGGTTTCCCGGGTCCTCATATTTTACAGGTGTTTCTTTGCCTAATAGTAAATCAGGTAAGGTACCGACTACATGGAAAATTGTGGTTGTTTTTATTTTCCTCTTTGGATTTTTCATACACAATTCCTTAATAGTTTTTGCATAAATTGGAATGTTCTAAATAGCTTGGAGGAGCAGTGTTCTTATACACAAATTGTTTCAATTCTCCCAGAAGATCAAAATCGATATATTCAATTGGGTGTGGTATGATTAATCTTTCTAGGAATGGTGGAGAAGAGGTGATCGTTTGATCATGAGTTTTTTGTTTAACCATGTTCTCCACTTGTGGTTCTTGTTCTACAGGTAACGAATCTTCAATTTGTATATTTTTATCCCCCTTTAATTCTATTATCCACCCAGATCTTAATTGAAGCTCATTGCACTCCCTTAACTCAGTTTCTAGCTCTGGTTCTTCAATAATTTGCACAGATTGAATTAGTCTGTTGTTGGAGTTCAGGTTGGGTTGGGCTGGGAGCTGCGGTCGTAGGTTGGTCTGAGGGTTTTGTTGCAATGTGTAGGGTGTTGGCAGTGTGGGTTGAGGTCAGGGGATTGTTCCTGTTGGCTGATTTGTTGGTCTTTTCCAGCTTGACTGCTAGTTCTGGTTCTGTGAAGTGGAGGGTAGCCATTGTGATTGATATGCATTATTCTTCCAGAATGGTGGGAAGTAAGAGGAATTTGGCCAATTGTTATTTTGATTTGATTGGTTGGGCCAAGGTGGCATAGAGAATGGTTGTTGTGACCAATTCGAAAATGGTGTCTGGTTCTGTCACATGGCTCCTAGGTATTGTTGCGAATTATATTGCGAAGGTTGAAAGAAAGAAGATGGATCAATCGGCATACCTGTTTGTCGTGGTTGCCATTGGCGACGCTGATTTAGTAGGTAGACTAGTTCTGTTTCTTCCTCTACTTCCTTATAGATTGCTTTTAACCCTAGGAGTGATGGGCAGCTTTCTGTGGCATGATCTTTCATACATATGGAATAGGTTTGTACCATATCCAACGAGCATTCTTTGTGACTATGCTTCTTCCTGCATCTATGATAGAATATCACCAAGTTTTGTTCTGCTTCCACCTGCTTTTTCTTGGCTTGCATAATTTCCAATTGTGTTGTTAGAGTTCCCAAAATATCTGTTTTGAAATCCTCTAACAGGTTGACGATTTCTGCACGAATTATACCTCCACCAGAGATTTTGTTGTCCCTGGAGGTCATGTCGCATTCTGTTGGTTTCAATCTCATACTGCCTCTTGAGGTCCTGATACACAATTTAATAATGTCAGTGTATTCTTCTTGATATATATCACCTTTACCCATAATATTTAATGTCTCTATCCATTGTTATTTCATCCCTTTCATCAATGTAGTTTTTAGCACATTATCAGGTAAAGGCAGAGTTGCATAGGGAGACCGTTGGAGGTTATATTAAAAGAGTTCCACATATTCTTCTAACGTTTCACTAGGTCTTGCTACCATTTGGAATATTTCGTCTTTCAACTCCCTAGATCTGCAATAGTCCTGATATTTTCTTAGGAAAGTGGTTTTCATTTGATCCAATCATTTATTGTGCCTCCACCTAATCCCATAAACCATCGCAAGGCTACTCCCTTTAATGTAGAGGGAAACAAATTTTGTTTTTGGGGGTCAGTGGTATAATCATAACCCCAACGTAATACATCAAACTCAAACAAGAATGCGTCTGGATCCTCTGATGTCAGTCCATGAAAGTTGGGAATATTTTGGAGAGGGATGGCTTTCATGGGTGCGTTGACAGCTGTGTCAAAGATGGGATACTTCAATGTAGAGGTTTGAGATGTTTGTGGGTTGTTGGCCATTTGATCAAATATATGCCAATACCCTTATGGGATCTCTAGAGAGTTATTCCTAGGACGATTAGAATGGGTGGGAATGAGCTTAACAACACTCGCTCAGTCTAGGATACTGAGTGTTCCTTATTGAATTACTACCCGAGGGGATCTTGGCTCCTCTGTTTCCCCTGTTTCTCCTCCTCCTTCACGAAGATTACAAGAATTCCCTTCTTGTAAATAAATTGGGTGAGAATTTTCAATTTCTTGAAAACTCTGCTTAGTCCCTTATGTTTTGCTATGGACCTCAGGGTAGGCTGCAGATGGTGAACCTGTGGCCCGAAGGGAGACAGTAGGTTGTCTGGAAGCAACTTTTCTGGGACCTACTGATGGCTGAGATTCGACTTTCTTTAAGATTTTGTCTATGAAATTTGATCGTCCAAGGGTTGCCGGTCCCTTAGGTCTATCGGGTTTGGGTAGTGGAATTGGATTTTTTTCAGGTTTTTTCTTCTTATTTACCTCTACCTTATGTTCTTAACAATTCTGTTGAAAATTGGGCGAGGGAGTAGGCATTTTATGTGCTCCATACACAGGTTCTTACCTTTTGTTTTTAATACCCAATTCTCTCTCAATAGACAAGCAGCAAATACTTACTTCAATTTTTTGTAATTGTGCTGAAAAGCGGGTGGAGGAGCAAGCACTTTACTTCCTCGTTAGATAGGTTCTTACCTTCCATTTTCAAAACCCAATTCTTCTTCAACAACAATCATCAGATGTACATTACTCCTTAGAAATGGCTACACTCTCCCTGGAAACGATGCCAAAATTTTGATCGATCAAAGGTGCCTTTTCAAACTCCTGATTATCCTCACATTAATTATCAATCCGGGCAAGTCTTCTTATTTCAAGAGTGCACATAGTATGTGGCGGCTATTTAACTCAGAGAGTAATGCTACTAAATTGTAGTATAGATCCTTTACATACAAGAGTAAAGGGATGCATCTAGTAAATCTCAATTGCAATTAAAGAAAACTCAATCCTTTAACCTACATTCATCAAGGTAACAACAACATCAATTGAGAGTACAGTAGGGATAACTCATCCTACTTATACTGATTTAATCTAAATCAAACCCAATCCTCAATAATTAATCTAAACAGTGAATAAATATCAATTTGAGAGTTTCAACAACGATAGTTAATACTATTTACAGTTGATTATATAAAGTGAAATATTTATCTAAGGAACCTGATCTAAAAGGAAAGTAAACCGAATCAATGAAAATCTTGTAAATTATATAAAATAAATGATTCTTTCAATACTGGAAAATAATAAACAGCGCAATGATAAAATCATAGAAAGTGAGAATACTATCGAACCATCACACTTGTGAGAATTGGAAATGTATGACACAAGAAGAGCAGTTGAATGCACCAGAGGCCGGGCCCTTAGCCACCAGCGAAACACTGCTAAGTTACTTCAGGAAACGCAAGGGAACAACAACATTACTTATATATTTATCATCAAATTGAATGAGCATTACAATATATTCGTGTTCATCTCGATAGTGAAAGTCTATGAATACAATTACAATTACAATAATATAGAAATTCCTCCTCCCTTTTCTTACAAAATGTCTCCTTTTATAATAGGAAAGGGAGAAAAGATAAATGACAAATGCGATCCTTGAGGAACTCTCGATCCTGAAAGATTCACAATAGATTTCCATCTTCAGACATCATTTCCTTTCTTGTGCTGATCCTACTGATTTGCTTTTGTACATATCCGCAACTGCCACATTCCTTCCTTAGCTTGTCGATGTTTGTCGTTCCTTCACAGGGAACAACGTTTGTCCCTTTTGTTGTTTTCCTGTAGAAAGGAAGGTAATAATTAGCTATGTCATAACTGCAGATGATTTCTTCATTTCTTACCGTAATTCCTTAATAGATTAGTGCATTGAGACATAGAAAGGATAAGAATAAAGGAAAAGGATATTAAGTTTAATAGTAAATGCATACCTTTTCCATGACCCAACACCTATGCTCATAGAGGGCTATCTCTATATGATTTATCTTTGTTTGTTTGAATTTTAGGCTAGTTATGAATGTCCAAGGGCTTTTTTATCTGTATTGAAGATTGTTTGGTGGGGTTCTTTAAACAGATGGATAGAATGATGTCTCTAGACCATTGGGCTATTGAGTCAACAAAAGGGCAGTAGGGCTAGATCAACTCACTAAAGGGAATGTTCAAAGGGCAAGCTAACATAGTAGAGTGTAGGTCTTTAGGCCAGATGGGGTGAAATGGTTTGAACAAGGGTGAGAGAGCAATTAAGAATCCTTTTCTATAGATATTAAAGAAGCAACCTAAACTAAGGAGAAATTAAGAATTCCTTAACTTAGATATCAATAGAAAACATTTATTTGCCTGACTGTTAAAACAAAGTATAATTAAACAAATTTGGAGATTATACTCCAGTTATAGCATCCAGATTCACAAATACATTGTGGAAAAACTTTAAGAAAGATAACAACAACATGAGAAAATACTTGTCTACACTTCGCTCAACACATGAATCCTTTGAAATATCTGGTCTTTATTAATCAATCCAGCTTGCTGGCTCAGTTAATGCTTGAATGGATTTACAGGCTTTTGAGCAAGAAGTCTATATAAAATTCTAAGAATCCACCCTACGCACTTTGAATTGTGAAGTATTTATACTAAGGTTTTATTACAAAATATCTCAAACTGACTTCAAATCTAATCTAGGAAATACAAATATGGAATTGATGGCTTTGTGGCACAGGGATGTCTGGGGAAGGAGTCGTGGCAGTGTTTTGAATGTAAATGGAGGTGGAATTGCATTGCAAAGGTTTAGGGTGGCGCTGAAGGGTTTAATGGGTTTTTACTATGAAACGGGCAAAAGGCGTGAAAACGAGGGTTTTCATGGTTTTAAGTCTTAACAGGAAAATTTTTAAACTTGGTGCAGAAATTCATAATTATGAATAGTAAGTGGTTTATCGGGTTGGCGGGGAGGTGGCATTAGAGGTCGTCGCACCGCTTATGAGGCGAATGCAGCTTTTAGGAGGGGTCACCGGATATACTCCAGAGCTTGACATGTAGTCTTCGGGGGGCTGGGGAAAACCGCTTTATTGCACGGGTAATGATTGGCCATCAGGCGTGGCAGATATGGCTGTGGACCGTTTGATGAGGCGAATGATGATCTGACGGTAGCCAAGTGAGGGAAGCATGTGGGTAATAAAAGCATGGGCTTGGGGGGGGACGGGTGGGAGGGGGCGGAGAGCTTTAATCCTCGGCGATATGGGTTTATTTAAGGTTTTAATCACAGGTTAAAATGATTGGGTGGAGCTTAATGGAGCTTTAACTTAGCTTTGGGTAAAGGTCGGGCATCAGGTGAGCCTGATATGGTTGTGTATCGTTAGCTTTGAGCGTGGATGATTAGACGATGGTCAGGTGGTGAAATAGCACGAAGAAAATGTACAGAGGTTTTGGGGGGCTCGATGCTTTAATCACAAGTGATTTTTCATTATTTAAGGTTAATGAGGGAATTTATTTGTTTTTTTGGGATAAGCAGTAAACATATAGTTTTTATTAAAACTAAGGGTTGGGGGTATTTACATAGGGATTTAGTTAGTATACAGGAAAAGGTTTTATCGAGAATTATATAATAAATTTAATAATTAATATGAAATGTGATGGGCGGGGTGGGTATTTCCTTAAGTAAAAAGGTAAAGTGTAATATTTGCAAACTCTACTTTAATACTTAGGATAAAGTGTTTTTTGTGGGTTTTTGAGTGAAAAGGGATTTAACATGGGGGTTCTCACTTTTCCTAGGAAAATGAAGTTTATTCTTAGGAAAAGCAGTTTTATTGGGGTAATGAGGGGGAATGGATTTTATGAAGGGGATTCTAGCACTTGGTGTCCATAAGTCATTGAGCCGAGGGTTTGGTCCCACCAAAAGTCAGAGAAATGCTTTGAGCCTCTTTGACTTGTAGGATTAAAAGTACTAGAACATGCTTGTGGATAGGAAATTAGTAAGTATAGGGGAAAAATGAATGAGGGGGAGTTAATCACATTAACTTGCAAACCTTTGCTTTTTGCCTTCATAACTGATCATACATATTGAAATATGTGTCTATGCCTGATGCATGTGTTTTGATCCAGTCAACTTTGTAGTTTGGCAACTTTTCTTCTACTTACCCATTTCTTACCCTAACATGTTTTCTTCAAATTTTTAGGTGCATTTATGCTAGCAAACCCTTATCTTATCTATTTTTATTTTATAAAAAAAACTATCTAATTCTAACCTTATATCATCCAAGGGCTTAGATTAAGCTTATGAGCTTGTTTCATTTTCTCTACCTATCTATGATCTGCCATGATTAAACTGTTTGGTCAGATTTTATTCTCTAACTATAAACATAAAATTCAAAACATGAAATAACCAAGATTAACAGTTTGATTACCATGGATTGTCACATGAATAACAAGTTATACACAATCATTATTATACATAAAAGTAAATAGTAGTGGCATTTAGACTTGCACACTTTCATGGTCTCTTTTTGTTTTTGGAGTTCATATATTTTCATTTTTTTTACCTTCTCTTATTCTTTTGTCCTTTTATTTTTCTTTTAGGACATACCCTCTTTACATTTTTTACTTTATTAATATGGAAAACATTTGCAGAAAGAAATGGTATGTACAATATTACAAGGCTTAACCTTAGTCATTCAAAATTATGACTCCTATTGGTATAGGAACCTAACACTAGACACCAACTAGACCTTTCACATGAACCTTGTTGTAACAACATTTCACTCGTCTCATACTAACCCATGAGTGTTGTACATGTTATCTTACCTTGTATGTTGTGACTACCACATGCGAGTGGACTGCTCTGTCAGAAGCTGTGTGTGGCCTTTGTGTTGTGTGTTGTGGGTTCCTAGCCGAGTTGGGATTGACCCCTTTCAACCTGGAACTCACCTTCACCTTTTCCCCTCACAGTGAAAGAACCATTGACACAAGTACACTTGCACTTACAAGTAGACAAAGTGAACCACTCTCTTGTGTTGACAAGCAAGAGTTGAGGCAAATCCTTAAGACAATGGAAACTGGGTCATCATACTGGATGGGACTACCACACCAAATGGTGTGAGGTCTAATTGGGAATTCATACCGGGGTGATCCACCGAATGTTGGCGGGCCCAACACCATCAACATTTTTGGCACTATAAAGAGGGAAACCAATTGTACATGGCTGAAATTCCCCTCACACTCACTCATCAACCATCTGGTCAAGGCAGTAACTCGCACTCCCTCTCTCATGACTTAGCAATTGGTTACTCCTCACCTCCCAGAATTGAACACAAGATTTCATATCAACATCTTCGCTCCGTCTGCCCGATCACTTGCCAATTCTTAAATGCAATCAAACTAATCCCAGGCATACAATATCTTCCACACGCATTGAAGAAGTGAAAAGCCACTCCCACAAGGGTTGTTGTATCATCGGTGGAAGAAGCAATCCTTACCACTCTTGAAGGTTTGGAATAATATATTGAAGATGGAGAGGATCCTGCAATATTCTTTGAAGATGAACAAGGCACTCTTATGGTCTTGGGATCAAACTCCAGTATAGGAGGCAGAGTGGAAGGCAGTGGAGGAAGTGGAGGCAGAGACGAACTGGTAGACTCAGATCCAAAACCATAAAATTTTGAAGGAGAGGAAGAAGACGAAGAGGATGAGGAGGACGAAGAGATGGCTGACCCAAATCTTGAATGGATGACTCAGGGACCATTAGCTCTCCTAGACGTTCTGAACAAGATGCTGAAGCGAGTGGAGAGAATGAACATCAAGTTTAACTCTAATAGCATGGTGAAGGCAGAAGACCATTTAGACAACTTCTACCTACAACTGCAGACCGTTGAGGTACATTATGATGATGTAGCATGCAAATTGATTGTATGTACCTTGGATGTACAAGCAGCTGCTTGGTGTCACAGTCTTTCACCCAAATCTATACAGAACTAGGGTTCTTTCAAATGTATGTTCCTTGAAAATTTTGTTGATGACAAGACTCCAGCCATGCTACCCAAAGAATTGGGAAGCGTCAAGATGGAGGGAAAAGAGAAAGTAAAAGATTTCAATCAGAGGTGTACATGTATCTTGAACAAGTTTGCAGTAGACACCAAACCTCATGACTCCATCACTACCAACTATTACACATCTGCACTATCGGCCACCATTGCACAGTTTGTCAAGTGAGCTATGAAGCCAACATTGTTAGAAAGCCACAAAGAGGCTATTGTTGTTGAGAAAGAGTTGCACGCCATTGGATTCATTAAGGATGACAAATCAACAAAGGACTCCAAGGATGCAAGAAAAAAGACCCAAGGAACAGCAAGCAAAGGAAGAGACAAGGAAGCAATTGACATTGAGACCCTCACTCGCCTTTTCAAGAGCTTGGCCACCAAAATGTTTGAACTCAAGCAACGAAAGATAGACACGTTCGCGAACAATCACCCCTAGATAGAGACAGGAAAGTATTTCATCAACCAACTCATTAGGAAATGGTGGGTTCGGCTCCAAATCTATGCAGAAGCCTATGTTCCAATTCAATCAATGCATTGATCCTAAGTATTGTTCCTTCCATGAAGAATTTCATCTAGAGAACTCTTGTTCAGATTGGAAGCAAGTTGTTACCTCTGTCTGCACTCATACACTCAATGTGGATGGTGACATATAGGAACAATCGAAAGACACTAATGATAATGAAGAGGCTACACCTAATGAAGCACCAAGTTCTAGGCATGTGGTGAACACATATCATTGCTCACAAGTAGTCTCGAAGACAGACACTGAGAAGCAACCCCAAAAGAAAAATTATTGTTACAATCTTAGGACTAAAGGGGCTCCCCCGACACTTGAGGAGATGAAAGAGGGAGTGAGACAACTGATAAAGAAGGCTTATCCACTAATTGCCTCAAAGAAATAAACACTAAGCAAGTCTTGGAAGACAGCGGTGGATAAGAACACATCCATGAGCAGTAAGTTGCAGAACAATCCACTAGACAGCATGAACATCAGTTCCACTCTGAACACCTCGGTGAGTCTACCATCTCTGGATTACAACATAGTCAATGACATGAACAAAACTCGAGCGAACATCAGTTTGTTCGAGTTATCCAAAGTCCAGATCCAGCGAGATATCTTATTGCATGGATTGGGACACAGAAACAAACAACATGACCTCTACTAGCAAGGGAGCATGCACACCTCCCAGATCACTATCCACTATACTTAATACACTTCGAATGGAAGAAGAAAACTCAGGTTGGCACCCATTCTTGCTTTCATTTGATGTTTTCAACTACAATGTCCACAACGTTTTGGTTGATTCTGCCGTGGCATCTAATGTCATGCCACTCTCCATTGCTAAGAAGATCAATCCATGATGGAGCAAAAAATCTGTGAGAATCATCCAACTTGATAGAGCATGAGTACCAACCATTGGTGAAATACAAGACGTGATCATCTAAATATCCCATGAAAGCTGAGTCTGTGAGTGCATCAACATAATTGTCGTGGACATACCGAAATCATATGGTTTGTTGCTTAGAAGAGACTGGTCCAGCAAGCTAGATGGATACTTTACTATAGAATGGTATCATCTATGGCTTCTGTACAAGGAAAAATGAAACCAAATTCAAGTGATATCCAAGAGTTATTTGAAACACAATGTCACTCCCCTTAATGGGGAGAATGAACCATTTGCGTTTGCAAAACTCATGTTTGGCAACTACTTCTTGGAAAAGACATTGGAGTTTTATCTTACACGGCCAACCCCAACCTCATTAGGCAAGCAGTTGGGACTCTTTCCTCACCCAATTAATAATAATGAAACTTGTACAATTTGTTTTTCTGTTAGTAGCAGTAGTAGTAACAACGGTAGTAGCAGTAGTACCAGTGCACCAAACGGTCCACGTACACACAAGTTGTGGACCATGAGTCTTGATTAATCAAGAACACATGATGACTCAAGGACCGAGTGTATCTCAGTCATCCAAAACATGGAACTATGCACGATTCCAAGTTGTTTGAAGTTTGGAGTCACAAACAATGATGCTAAAGCACTCATGCTGAACACACAAAAGACCAACACTATGAACAAACAGAGCAACCTGGGGATCCATAATGATCCGAAGATGGCTAGTCTCGGTACAAGTTACACACTACAGTAGCGACCAATCATTGACCACTTGATCGAATAGTACCAGGATGGTCCTGCACAAGTAGATGATGACCTGAGTACCCACTACATGTGAACAATCAAACATGAGATTCCAGGTTAAGGAGAAGGCAAGCCATTGCAACAAAGAACAGGTAACACATACATGTCGTTTGTATTCCTTTCATCAAATATTTTGATTAACATTTTAAGTTTTTGGGTCACCTTCAAAGTTTGTCATCGCACTTGATTTTCTGATTTAAATCCTCCACATAAAAAATCTGGGAAAATCCGCTTATGCATTGACTTCAAAAACTTCAACCCTTCCTGGAGTAAAAAAATTACCTTGTGCCTTCATCCGAGACCATCTTTCACACAGTACCTGAGATGGTATTGTTGTCTTCACTTGAAGGTTTTCTGGAATGCCAACAGGTTCCTATAGTGGAGCTCGGTGGACCGACACTGGTCCACGAGAAACTTGGCTCACACACCTATCATTTGCAATCACTCGATGGGAGGATTGATAATCTTCCTTTCAAACGGCCAAGTCCTCAAACATTAGTTCAGTAGGTCAGGCCACGCCCGTGCCTTGTACATAGTTTGCTTGTTGCTTGTTGTTTCATTTGGTTTGTTTTTCTTATTATAGTTGATTTTTCC
Source organism: Pinus tabuliformis (assembly GCA_031772625.1). Taxonomy (NCBI): domain Eukaryota; kingdom Viridiplantae; phylum Streptophyta; class Pinopsida; order Pinales; family Pinaceae; genus Pinus; species Pinus tabuliformis. Next base: position 679,046,559 of record CM062808.1, on the reverse strand, counting down.
TTTTTTTTTTAATTTGGATTACTATTTTTGTTCACGTGAATTTTGTTTGTTTGATATATTACTATTTTTGTTTCTGGAAATAAGTGCTACCAACTACCACATTATGGCTTTTGAATAGAGAATGTGGCTTAAATTTGAAGAGAATTATGACACTGTAGCACTTGGCTAGTCTTGTGTCCATTTTCTCTTTGCATGGTTACAACCTTCGGCCGATGAAGTCCTGATGGAAGATATGAACCATCTGTAAGGGTAGCTTTGGTCCAACCATGAACCTATGTCCGCACTGGGAAGCCCCATTCCTATATTCGGCCTTCTTCTCTATGTGTTGAAGTTAATCCAATTAGTACAAACAGAGAAGGGAAAAAATCTAAACGAGCAAACCTATGTCAAAGGCCTTACATGCTTCTCTAAAGAGACAACCTCTTCTGCTCTCAATAAGTTGGGATCCTCTTCTGCCCCCAAAAATAAATAAGTTCCTATGCACAATTCTCTTAAAAAATACAAAGGAGAAAGAAGAGAAAGGCTTCCTATGCAGAGAGGTGAAGCATGCAACTCCATTGGGGCATTGACCAGGCTCACTAGCAGTGGAGAAATGTGTGTGTTCGTGCTTGACTCCACCGGAGTACTGTCCATGCCTGCTGGCAGTAGAGAAACATCAAATATGAAAACTTATACTCTGAAAATATTCAACTCACGAGATAAACTACCCATTCCCGTATTTGAAACACTGAGATCTAAGATAAACTTTTGATTGTGTTTGACTGAGTTGGCAAAGGGTGAACCATGTATGTCCATGGGGTAAGTATGGAAGCTTATGTAACTTGCACAATTACTCAATACTTCCTAAAAGAGAAAGGACCTATGCTAGCAATGAACCAAAATAGAGAAGCTAGAGTTTTACCAGCGTGTCGCCAAGTGTTGTAGCAGCCACAACCACCCTCCAAGATTTTGGCCTGCACCAATTTCGGAGCCTCCCTTGGAGAGTTTCACTTGATGACTGCACACACTTAGATTCACTCCATAAGCTCATGTGATTCTTTACATTCACCTTACTTTTTTATTACACTCAAGTCTCTGCATGTTTATGTTTAAGTCATGTTTCAACCATGTTCCAATTATGGTCAAAGTATTTGCTTCATATGTGTTTGTTGTGTTAACCATGAAGGCATTTGTCGCACTCACACATGGAGTCATATTCATTGTGGCATAGGCATCGTCTCGATCATGAATGATCAATCACAAGTGTCACGCTTGTCCCTTACACCGTCAGTCAATCATGTTGAACACGTATGTCTGGATGGTTTGGTCGTTTCATTTTCAAGTCATGCAAGTGTGTGTCTATATGATCACCTATTCATCTTTCAACTGTTCACACACTTAGTCATTTCTTTTGAAGTTCTGACAACCAAACTCATTGACAGCTGGACCATCACCCTGCTTTCGACCAGATTGACTGTCAACCAAAACAATGCAGAAGCACCAAGCTAGTTCTTTCACACTGTGCTTCCCATAGGAAATTCAATCAGCATTCATGCTGGCCACCTAGATAGTTGTCTGACTATTCATCTCAGAAATTGCACAGTGCTCATGAGCAGGCGTCCTACTACCCATAAGTTAGCTCAGCTCAGAAATTGCACAGAGATGATTAGTAAGATGACCTCCCGACCTTAATGTAATTTTCCCAACCAATAGCTCCCAGCAGAAAACTGCCTATTCCCTCGAGGAATTATGTAGGTCTAGCTACCAATGACCCTAATAACCAACTAGTAGTTCCCTCTGGTAATTATGTAAGTCTAGCTGCCAATGACCCCAATAGCCAACTAGCAGTTCCCTTTGGCAATTGCACAAGTCTAGTTGCCAGTGATCCCAACAGCCAACTGAAAATTCCCTCCGGGAATTGTGCAAGTCTAGCTGCCAGTGACCTCAGAAGCCAACTAGAAATTCCCTCTAGGAATTGTACAATTTTGGCTCCCAATGACCCCAACAGCTAATTGGGAGGTCCCTTTGGGAAGTGCAGAGATGTCGCTGCCAATCTCCTAGGAAGTTCCCTAGAAAAATTATGTAATCCCTTCCTACTGATTGCTCATGCAGCCCGACCCATTCCTCTGGAAAATTGTGAAAATTTGGCTGTCCAGGGCCTACTGACTGTTCATTCAAGAAAATGGGAAAAGCATGACTGCCCTACCCTCCTGCAGGTCGAATTTTCCCTCCTAAAATTTGCGCAATTTTGCCTCCCAGCCGAGCCAGACCTTGCAAACAGTAACTGTCAATTTAGATCATTGATCCGAATTGGATCCTAAAAATCTCTAAGTTTTCATGACTGTTTCAAATGATGCTAAAAGATTCAAGTCCTAGAAAAGATCGAAGCTGTCAGAAGGAATCCTCATAACAGTTGCAGTTGTGGCTAGAGTGGAGCAACGAGGACCCTTGGTGAAGCACGTAGACCGTTGGCCCATGGTAAAGCGCAATGGCACAAAACTGGCAAAACTGGAGGCTAATTTAGGAAACAGAGGTGGCTTTTGATACGTGATTAGTGCTAATCACGTATCGTAGGGCGTCCCCCTCAATGAAGGAAAGCCCTGAAGCGCCCAGACCCGAAATCGCTATAAAATTCGGAATAACCGTTTCGATTCCATAGCTTGGGATTCCACAAACTAGTAGGATATTGGAAGGCTTTGAGGCGGTAAGCAGTTTTGACCAAGTCCTACCTGATGCCATACACTGAGTGACACACATCCAGCGGATGAGAGAGAAAACTGCTCGCATTGGATGGGTAAACATCATGCGACTTGTCTGCGTGATATGAAGGACGACCATAGGATCTGGGGGTTCCAGATCAATGGCAAAGATATGTCCCAATGAATGACTAGATTTGACAAAGTAAGAAAAAAAGTAAGATGACAGAGGATTTGAAGTCCGACGTGGATGATGAGTTGGCAAACGATTCGTGTTCATGGGCGATCTTGAAGCAAACATATTTAACGGCCATTCGAATATGATTCAAGGAATCTGACACCTAGTTCGTTAGCAAACAGGTGGCCACCTCCTTGCAAGGTGTTACCCAGTGATGATGACTCAGAGCAGAGGAATTCGAATGGACAGAGGAAAGGAAACTAGAAGGTCAGGAAGCGGAAACGAGTAGTCAAAGAACGGACTGGATTTAAAGCCATAAACTGATAGAAGCAAAGGGAGAGCAGCACACAGAGATGCAACACATAGAGATGTAGAAAGATAATAGCAGAGAACAGAGAGTAGGAGCCGAGCTGACTTGAAGGCAGCATCGAGCCAGACAGAGCCAGAGAGAGTCAGAGAGTCTATGTACTCCATTGAAGGCTTGAGAGGTTCAAGCAAACTCCTCGGCATAGGCCTGTCATACTCTTGTGACCCTTGGAGGTCGAGTTTCAGTAAGGAGAGTCTGTGCACTCCATTCCTACTGACGCCATTCTATTTAGTGAGTCTCGAATTAAGCTCATTGTTGTAAAACTCTGCTTGAAAACATAATAGAGAGGCGACCACTGAAAGGTTGGACTAGGAGACGTAGCCTAGGAGTATTGGGTGAACTCCTTATAAACTTGTTTTGTTTACATGTTTGACTGTTATGTTTTCTCGGATTGCCTCAGCATCTATTTATTCTAGCAATATTATTGATCCGTTGCATAAATAACATAAGCACATCCATGCACATGAGTCTACCTTTAAGTCTTTGTCCTGTATAAATTCTAGATCAAGTGGTATCATAGCTCTAGGTTACTAAGGTTAGACAAGCTTGTGCTGGATCTTGTTGTTGAATGCTAACTAGATCAAAGCTTAAATTAGGAGAAGGAGAATTGACTGAAACTAACCCGGAATTTGGAAAATTCTATTCTAAGAGGAAAATGTCAGGAGAAAATCCCTTGGAATCAGAGCCCCAGTTCATGGATAGTTTTATGACCCTAAAATCCATGGTGGAGGAAATGTATAGGGGCTATAAGAAACATAGAGATGAAGATTCATCAAGCTTCAAACAAGACAGAGGAGTAGAAGAATCTCTCCTCCATGACCACTCCAAAGGCAAAGGGAAAGAAGAAAAATTTCTCACGCCTCCTAATAGCCCTAAAAATAAAAAGAAGACATCTTTGATTAAATTAGATGTTAAATTTGATTTACCAATATATGATGGAGAGTTGAATGCAAAGAAGTTGGATAACTAGATCAGACATATTGATGTTTATTGCAGAGTGCAGAGTATTGACTCAGACAAGAGTAAGATTTAGTTGTCCAGCCTATGCCTTGGAGGCACTGCCTTGGTATGGTGGGAAGGCAGGACACAAGCTGACATGAATAAACATGGTAAGATTCTTTCTGTCTGGAGTGAATTTGTTTCTGCTATTAAAAAGCAATTCTATCTGCTAGCCTACATGCAGCAAGCCATGATGAGCTAGCAAACTCTTCGACAACTAAAAGGGAAAATTGTACAAGGTTACACCCAAGAATTTAGGAAAAGAGCTTTGATTCTAGGAATTTATTTAGACTCACCTGAGACTCTATTGAAGTGTTATAAAATTATATATTACAGAGCAATGGAACAGATAAAATATTGCAGAAATATAAACACAAAAAACGCATAAAACAAGAGAGACACAGATATACGTGGTTCACCTAGTTTGGGCTATGTCCACAGAGAAACAACCAATCCTTCCTTTTATATTATCCAGCAAACTGAAGAGATACAACCTACATCAGATCCGTTGTAACACCCTCTTCGCTCTCAATCTCCTCTCTCTTCCTCACTCAGAATACAGATCTACATAGACGCAATACAATTCCCTCATATATATAGCGAGGGTTTGCCTTCTAGGGAGAAAAACCCTAAATTAGACATAACTTCTACTGTCAGATCATTCGCCTAATGAACGGCCCAGATTTACTAGAAATTACAGACTTTTACAAGGCAATTTTACATCTATTTTTAGCTTCGGGGGTGCTACCCCCGAACCCCCGCCAAGGGACCGCTGACCCTCGGACCCCCTAGCCAGGGGGGATTAGCCCCCCTTGACCTCCACGGGTTCTTCCTTGGGGTATACATCCGGCTGATACATTTGAATACAGAAGATAATCAGGCTCCACACCCAACAATCTCCCATTTGGAGACTAATTATAACAACTCCACCACTGCTTCATTTGCTAGACAATAACTCCACTTTGGACCTAGCTGTTTCTCATCTTCTTCATCATACTTGAAGACCAATTGAAACTGGATAGATTCTCAGTTTCTCCCTGGCTACAACTTTTGTTAACATATCTGCAGGATTCTCGCTAGTGTGTATCTTTTCCAGCTTCAACTGTCCATCTTCCAATGCTAACTGTATGAAATGGTACTTGAGCTATATATTTTTAGTCTTGGAATGAAATGTAGAGTTCTTTGCAAGATGTATGGCACTCTGGCTGTCACTGTATAACCCGCCCAACTCTTGCTTCTTGCCCAATTCATCTAGAAACCTTTGTAATCAAATCATTTCTTTACTAGTCTCTGTAGCAGCAACATACACTACTTCTGTTGTTGAAAGTCGAACAACACTTTGGATTTATGAAACACAACTGATAGCTATTCCACCTACAGTAAACACATACCCTATTGTGCTCCTCCTGTTATCTCTATCACCTACCATATTTGCATCAACATATCCCTGTAGAGCAATGTTTGAACCACCAAAGCATAATGCTTGATTTGTGGTACGTCTCAAATACCTGAGAATCCACTTCACTGCCATCCAATGTTCTTTTCCTAGATTGTTCTTGTACCTGCTTACAACTCCCACTGCATGTGCAATATCAGGCCTTGTGTAGACCATTGCAGACATTAAGCTTCCAACTACTGATGCATATGGAACTTTAGACATATAATCCATGTCTTCTTGGGTCTTTGGGCACATTTCCTTACTAAGTTTAAAATGGCTAGCAAAAGGTGTACTGACTGGTTTTGCATTGTGCATATTAAATCTTTTCAACACCTTTTGTATGTACTCATTCTGAGACAATGTTAATTTGTGATTTTTTTCTATCTCCAATTATTCTAATACCAAGAATTTGTTTTGTAGCTCCCAAATCCTTCATTGCGAATGAATTTGCCAATTTTCTTTTGAGCACATTTATTTCCTACATGTTAGACCCTGCAACAAGCATGTCATCCACATACAATAACAATATAATATAGTTGCCATCATTTTTCTTTTTCAGATAAACACAATGATCAGAGTGACATCTAGTATAACCTTGTTCAGACATAAACCTGTCAAATTTTAGATACCACTGCCTTGGACCTTGTTTTAAGCCATACAAGCTCTTCTTCAACCTGCACACTAGTTTTTCCTTCCCTTTTACCTCATATCCTTGTGGTTGCTGCATATATATCTCTTCCTTCAAATCCCCATGGAGAAAGGCTGTCTTTACATCTAACTGCTCAAGATGCAAATCTTCAGCTGCTACTAGACTTAAAATAGTTCTAATTGAAGTCATTTTAACAACAGGAGAAAATATTTCATCAAAATCAATACCTTTCTTCTATGTAAACCCCTTCACCACAAGTCTAGCTTTGTACCTCTCTTTTCCTCCATCTTCTTCCTTTAGCCTGTAAACCCATTTATTCTACAATGCTGTTTTACCTACAGGCAACCTGACTAAGTCCCAAGTCTAGTTATATGCTAAGGAATCCATCTCTTCTTTCATGGCTTGCTCCCACTTCTTCCTGGTTTCTACCTGCACTACTTCTTCATAACATTTCGGTTCACCAGAATTAGTGAACAATACATAATATAATGAAGGAGAGTGTCGTTCAGGGGGTCTACTTATCTTGGAAGATCTTCTAACACCACTTTCCGGTGTTTGAGTTTCTTGTTGTTGTTGTGGTTGTTGTTCTAGCTGTTGATCATTATGATTTTCATGCACCATCAATTTTACTGTGATATCATCAAGCACTGTGTATTCTCTGTTTTATTTTCCTTGTTTCTTTTCCTGCAACTGATTCTTATACAAGACCTTTTCATTGAATATTACATCTCTACTCCTAATGATTTTGTGATTTTCATAATCATATAAGTAATAACCAAAATCATTAACACCATATCCAATAAAGATACATTTCTTTGATTTTGCCTCAAGCTTTGTTCTATTTTCTTTATTAATGTGGACAAAGGCTTCACAACGAAAAGTCTTTAAAAATGAGTAGTTTACCTTTTTACCTGTCCATGCCTCCTCTAGAATACCGCCATCCAAGGAACTTGAAGGCCCTATGTTTATTAGATAAACAACAGTATCTATAGCATCTGCCCAAAATTGTAAAGGCAATCCTGCATGCAATCTCATGCACCTTGCACACTCCATGGTTATTCTGTTCATCCTTTCTGACACACCATTTTCTTGTGGCGTTATTGGAACTGTCTTCTCTTTGAGAATTCCATGCTCTAAACAGTACCTATCAAGCTTGTTGCTGCAATATTCACCTCCATTGTCTGATCTGAGACACTTCAACTTTTTCCCTGTGTCATTTTCAACCAAAGCTTTCCATTTCTTGAAAGTATCAAATACATCAGATTTATTTTGAATATAATAAATCCATGTTTTTCTGGTTGCATCATCAATAAAAGTAACATAATAATGAGAGCCACTAAGAGATGATACCTGAGCAGGTCCCCATACATCTGTATGCACAAGCTCTAATTTTTCACTCTTCTTTTCTTTCCCAACTCTAAGGAATCTGACTCTCTTCTATTTTCCATAAACACAATTCTCATAGAATTTTAAATCAACATGCTTCAAACCTGGTAAAAAAATTCTTGAGTGAAGAATCTGCATCCCCTTCTCACTCATGTGCTCGAGCCTATGATGCCAAAATGTCGTATCTTCCCCTGTAGAGGTTAAATCATTATCAGAATTAGAAATACCATTGCATAAATACAATGTACCAACCTTTTCTCCTTTCGCTATTACCAGGGATCCTTTAGTGACCTTCTAGGTTTTATCTGTGAAAGTAGTTACGCAACCTTCACCTCCCAACTGCCCTGTTGAAATCAAATTTATCTTCAGATTTGGAACATGCCTTACCTTCTTCAATAGCCACTAATTTCCATTTTGTTGTTTTATGAAAAATGTACCCATTCTAATGATTTTATAGGGTTTATCATCACCTAAATGGACTTGTCCAAAATCTCCTTGAACATAGTCATGAAAATATTTTTTTATCAGGTGTGGCATGGAATGAAGCCCCTGAATCTATCACCTAGGAATTAGTAATAGTTTCGAAAGAAAGAATCAAAGCATCTTGTAACACCTCACCTGTCACATTTGCTTCATGATTGTTTTCTTGTTTTGGATCTCCTTCTTTTCCCTTCTGAGACTTGCAGTCTTTCTTTAGGCATCCTTTCTTCCCACATTTCCAGCACACTATCCCCAATCTGGACTTGGATCTGCCTTTTCTTGACTTACTACGACATCCTGGGCTCTTTCCCCTTTCCATTTTTCTTCCCCTAGTCTCTGCAGTCAAAGCATTACCTGATGTCTCACTGGAGCTTTTCCATCGCATTTCCTTGCTAAGGATTGCATTGACAACATTATCAAACTTTAAGTACTAGATCCAGAGATAGCGTTACTAATGGCCATAACTAAACCATTCCAACTTTCTGGCAATGAGCACAGAAATAACAGAGCCCTAACTTCATCATCAAAATTTACCCCTAGAGAACTTAACTAACTTGTAACTATATTAAAATCATTTAAATGATCAACAACAGATCCACCTTCTGACATCTTCATATTAAATAAATGCCTCATAAGAAATACCTTATTTGAGGCCGAGGGCTTTTTGTATAGTTTGGCCAGTGCCAACATTAAACCCTATGTTGTCATTTCGTTTGAAATATTGAATGCTACCGACGACACTAGGCATAGTAGTATTGTTCCAAGTGCCTTTCTGTTGAGAATATCCCATTCTGTGTCTGTCATACTCGTCAGCTTCTTTGTCTTTCCACTCAATGGTAGGTACAGATCTCTCTGATACAGATAGTCTTCCTTATGAAACTTCCACAACTGGTAGTTTTGGCCATTGAATTTTTCGACCCTAAACCTACCATCTTCCACCATTGCTCCCACTCAAACGAGGAACCCTTCTCTCCTATGAGTTTATCGTCCAAATAGACCTTTGGTTCTGATACCAGTTGTTAGAAAATTACATATTACATAGCAATGGAACACATAAAATATTGCAGAAATATAAACACAGAAAATGCATAAACCAAGAGAGACACAGATATACGTGGTTCACCTAGTTTGGACTACATCCACGGAGAAACAACCAGTCCTTCCTTTTATATTATCCAGCAAACTAAAGAGATACAACCTATAGCAGATCTACTGTAACACCCTCTTCGCTCTCAATCTCCTCTCTCTTCCTCACTCAGAATACAGATCTACATAGATGCAAAACAATTCCCTCATATATATAGTGAGAAGGGTTTCTTTCTAGGGCAAAAAACGTGTGTACAGTCTTCCTGGGGTATACATCCAGCTGAGACATTTGAATACAGAAGATAATCAAGCTCCACACCCAACATGAAGTATATAGGTGGTCTACAAAGCTACATGAGGCACACTATCCTCATGTTTAATCCCACTAGTATAGATGAAGCATCCATTCAGGCTACGCATCTCGAAAAGAGAGGTAAGAATGGGAACCTAGAAGTTGGGGCACCATCCAAACCCACTACAAGCAAAAATAAGGAGAAAAGAAAATAGAAATGGAAAGAGAGGAAGACAGACACTGTAAAGAAGAGTAAGTCTTCATGCACTCACTGTAAGAAGGATGGGCATGATGATGAACACTACTGGATTCTACATCCAGAGTTGAAACCTAAGAAGTTCGAGGGCAAGAAGAAGAAGAATACTACAACTATTCAAAAGGATTTGGGGTCATACTCAGGAGATGAAGCAACAATCGCAGCCACAGGTATAAAAGGTTGTCCACTTTAGAAAATGTAGAAATCAAGAAGTAGGTACAGGAGCTACTCGAGAAGGGGTTCATAAGGCCTAGAACATCACCATGTGGGTCTCCAATTGTCTTGGTGAGAAAGAAATATGGCTCATGGAGAATGTGCATTGATTACCAAGCACTGAATAAGGTAACAATCAAGAATCGTTATCCTCTTCCTCGCATAGATGATCTATTAGATCAGTTGAAAGAAGTTGTTTATTTTTCCAAATTAGACTTGCATAGTGGCTATCATCAGGTCAGAGTTGCAGAGCAAGATGCATGGAAGACTACTTTCAAAACGAAGCAGGGATTGTATGAGTGGTTAGTGATGCCTTTTGGCTTAACTAATGCTCCTACTACTTTCATGAGAGTAATGAATGATGTACTCAGACATTTTCTTGATGATTTTGTTATTGTATCTCTGGATGACATTCTTATATTTAGAAAAACGTGGGAAGAACATTTAAAGCATGTTAAGCAGACTCTAGATGTTTTGAAAAGAGAAAAAAATTATGTTAAACTCTCTAAATGTGAATTTGGCAAGACATTTTTGAATTATTTGGGACATGTAGTAGGGGGTGGTGAATTGAAGATAGATCCCTCTAAGGTTGCAGTCATTGTAAACGGGCCTAAACCCAAATCTGCTACAGAAGTTAGAAGCTTCTTAGGAGCAGCACAATATTGGAGAAAGTTTATTTCTAACTTTTCCTTAATTGCAGCTCCCTTATATGCTTTAACAGAATTGAACAAGGTGTTTCAGTGGGGAGGCAAACAGCAGAAATCCTTCGACACCTTGAAAGAAAAGATTAGCATAGCACTAGTACTAGCACTGCTTGATCTTCAAAGACCATTTTAGATTGAAACAGATGCCAGTGACTATGCCATGGGAGCAGTGTTGATGCAGCACAGTAAACCCATATGTTATTACTCTGAGACATTTAATTCTACAGTAGTTAACTATCCTACGTATGATAAATAATTGTATGCATTAGTAGAAAGTGTGAAAAAGTGGAAACATTACTTAATGGGCAAAGAGACAGTTATACATACTGATCATCAACCACTTCAATATCTACAATCCCAAACTATGTTGCAGCAATCAAGATACTATAGATGGAAGGGTTTTCTACAAAAGTTACATTTAGTCATCAGATATAAAAAGGGCATACACAATAAAGTTGAAGATATGTTATCTAGACCAAAAATAAATGCATCTACTATACTGAAGCATAATTCAGTATTGCATGAAAGCTACATTGAATAATATGCTCAAGATATAGATTTTAAATATGTATATGCAACTTTGAGTCAAGGAAAACGGGTAAAAGAATTGGATTATCATATTAATGACCAACTCTTGTATCATTGTGGGAAGCTATGCATTCCACAAACTGAAAGAGTAAAGATAGTTTGAGAAGCACACACTTCTCTAATATTAGGTCACTTTGGTGTAAGTAAAACAGTTTCACAACTACAAAGATTTTGTTATTGGCCAAAAATGAATGAGACAGTTTCTAGATATTTAAGAGGGTGTACAATGTGTGCTAAAAGCAAGCCCAACAATAGAAAAGTAGGCTTGTACACTCCACTACTGGTTCCTTCTCATCCTTGGGAAAGTGTTTAAATGGACTTTGTTGGAGGACTGCCTAAATCTAGGAAAGGTCATGATTATTTATATGTTGTTGTGGATAGGTTCAGTAAAATGTGTATTTTAATTCCTTGTAACAAACAGATTACAGCTGAACAAACTGCAAAGTTGTTCTTTCAGCATGTATGGGTCCATTTTGGATTACCCACTTCCATAATATCTAATCGAGATACCCGATTTTTTGGAAAATTTTGGTCAAGTTTGTGGGAATTGATGGACACCAAGCTAAAGAAAAGCACAACTTTTCATCTGCAAGCCAATGGTCAAACAGAAGTGGTCAACAGGATAGTGATCCAGTTGCTCAAAGGCTATTGCAGCAAGCATCCCAAGCTTTGGGATGAACATTTGTGTTATGTGCAACATGCTTACAACCGAGCTAAACATTCTTCTACGCAGAGATCTCCTTTTGAGACTTGTTTTGGTTTCACACCAAGGTCTCCCTTGGATTTTGTCCTTGGTAAAGACATAGCAGTTGATGGACACAGTGATGTGGATAAGGAAACCAAGTTCATTGAACAAATCTAATAGATTCACCAGGTAGTACAGGAACAGCTCGAAAAGAGCCAAGCCAAGTACAAGGCAAGGCATGACAAGCATCGAATGGAGCATAGTTTCCAAGTTGGTGATCAAGTCTAGCTATATATTAGCAAAGACTGAATGCAAGGAGAAGGTAAGAAGCTGAAGCCAATAAGGTATGGACCTTTCAAGATGCTTGAGAATGCTTTTTGCCTTGATCTACCAGCTTACATGCACAACTACTCAGTTGTTAATGCAAATAGCTTGAGACTATTTGAACCTTCATTAATTGAAGATCCCGAAGAGTAGAGTCAATTTCCTTCTATTGATGATCTATTACCTGAATATCTTAATGAGTTGTAGGAAGATACAGTTCTGGACAGGAAGGTAAGAACTACACGCAGAGGCGATGTTGAGTACGTCAGGATCGAACTCAAGGGTTCAAAGCCAAGCAGTGCTAAATGGATAGAAATTGAACAAGTGAGGAAGCAATACCCTCACTTGATTGATGCTTGAAATAAAACCAACTTTTGGTGGTCCAAAAGCTTTCTCAGTGGGAAGGCCATGATCGAAATTGAATCCTAAAACTCTCTAATTTTTCATGACTATTTCAAATTATGCTAAAAAATTCAAGTCCTAGAAAAGATCGAAGCTATTAGAAGGAATCCTCATAACAATTGCAATTGTGGCTGGAGCAGAGCAACGAGGACCCTCAGTCAAGTGCGCAGACTGTTGGCCCATGGAAAAGCACGATGGCACAAAACTCGCAAAACTGAAGGCTAATTCGAGAAACAGAGGTGGATTATAATACACAATTAGCACTAAGCACTAATGACATATTGCAGGGCATCCCCTTAAATGTAGGAAAGCCCCAAAGCGCCCTGACTTGAAATTTCTATAAAATTCAGAAAAGTAACTGTTTTGGTTCCGTAGTGAGGGATTCCCCAAACTGGTAGGATATCAAAAGGCTTCAAGGTGATAAGTAGTTTTGACTGAGACCCGCCCGATGCCATACACCGAGCGACACGCATATGGCGAATGAGAGAAAAAACCACCCTCATCAGACGGGTAAACATCGTGCGACTTGTCTGCTCGATATTAAGTATGACCGTAGGATCTAGGGGGTCTTGATCGACGGTGGAGATACGTCCCAATGGCAGACCGGATTTGAAAAAGTTAAAAAAAAAAGCAAGATGACAGAGGATTTGAAGTCTGACATAGATGATGAGTTGGAAAACGATTCATGTTCGTGGGTGATCCTGAAGTAAACAGATTTAGCATCCATTCAAATATGATTCAGGGAATCTGACACCTAGTTCATTAGCAAACAGGTGGCCACCTCCCTGCAAGGCATTACCCAATGATGATGACATAGAGCAGAGGAATTCAAATGGACAGAGGAAAGGAAACCACAAGGTTGGGAAGCAGAAACGAGCAGTCAAAGAATAGACTGGCTTTAAATCCATAAACTGACAGAAGCAGAGGAAGAGCAGCACACAGAGAGGAAACACACAAAGACTTAGAAAGCTAATAGTAGAGAATAGAGAGTAGGAGCTGAGCTGACTTGACACCAGCGTCTATGTATTCTAGCAATCTTATCGGTCTTCTGCATAAGTAACATAGGCACATACATGCACATGAGTCTGTAATACCTTTAATTCTTTGTCCTGTATAAATTCTGGATCAATCTTCTATCTCTCAGTGGCTCTTGCACATTTTTCACCAGAAGTTTCCTGGAGAAATCATCTTGCATCACATCCCTGCTGCCTCTCTCGGTCACCTGCATCCGAATGATCATCTGTCATGGTAGACTATGAGGTTTTTTTATTTGATGTTGTCTCATCATGAGTGACTATAGGTACAGGTACATCCACAAACATGTCAAGACAATGAATGGGATGAATGAAGGGAGAACCTGCATATGGACAGGTTCATCAATGGATGAATGAACAAATCATGTGAAGTAGGCGAACATGGTGAACATGCACCTTCGCGAACAAGTGAGCTTGTCAAGCTTTCCAACATGAAAGCAAGGAACAACATGCTAGAGCTTCATCAAGCGAACCAAGGACCATCGAAGACTCCACACACTTTGCCATGTGGAGGTGAAGCTATGATACACCATGAAGACATGCATCACTTAGCAGCAATGTAGCTTGACATGCACTCCAACAGCACCACAAATGTACCAGCATTATCTTGTCATGTCATGTCGAGTCAAGTTATGAGTGATGTTTCCCACATCTCCACTATGGGCTTGTTGTCAATCAATGTGATGTAACGTGGAAATCCAAGAGACCCACTTGTCAACATAAAGTAATGTAAGTCAAAAATTCATGGAAGTCAAATGATCATGAGGGTAGTCAAACAACCACAAGGGTTAATTTCACCCTTGGATATAAATACCCCCCCCATTTGTACATGAAAGGACTTTTCACCTCAGCTCCTCCAACATAGCCAAGAGAGTTTTTAATATTTTCTTTGAGGAGTAAGTAGTGGCTCCAATGCCTCGCTGGCGGGGTTAGTGTTGTATGGTGTAACAATGTGTCTTGGAACTTTCACTTAGTGTAGAAGCCTGTCAATAGGCCAACACGTTTTCATACATGCATTATATTTTTTGTAAGACTAATCTTTAACACTTGTAATGCATGTTTCTTTAACCATGTGTTCTACATATAAACTGATTCATTTTTTGTGATGCATAATCTATTAATGGAAATGTGTTGAATATGTTGTTAATGGTGTCATGTCAGTGTCGACTACTCTGTCAGACACTAGACAAACATTTCACATGAACCTTGCTGTAACAACCATTGTACTCATCTTGGACTGATCCGTGAGTGTCGTACGTGTTATCTTAACTTGTATGTTGTGACTGCCGCATGCAAGTGGACTTCTCCACTGGAAGTTATGTGTGTCCTTTGTGTTGTGTTCCTTGCCGAGTTGGGACTGACCCCTTTCAACCTAGAACTCACCTTCACCTTTTCCCCTCACAGTGAAAGAACCATTGACACAAGTACACTTACACTCACCAAGCACATGAGCCTCACTTCTCGAAGACAAAGCAAACCACTTTCGTGTGCTGACAAGCAATATTTGAGGCAAATCCTTAAGACAATGGTAACCGGGCCATCATACCGGATGGGGCTCCCAAACCAAACGGTGTGAGGTCTAGTTGGGACATCATACCGAGGTGATCCCCTAAATGTTGGTATATCTAGCACCATCAACAACACGTTGAAATCTAGAACTCATGAGATAAATAGGAATTTCCATATCTTCAAAAAATTTCTGAGTGAGGGTCATTGTATACGAAACAATAGATGAAAATGTGTATAATAAAAATTATTTATCAAAAATTGCATTGATTAATTCTAGTGCAACAACAACAACTTCTTTAATTTTTTCAGAAGCATCCTTTTCTATTGGTTCCCATTTAAAAATATTATTATTTTTAATCATATCTAGCATTTGCTTTGTTGTTTCTAAAATATATGGAATAAACCTTTGAACAAAATTGATCTTTCCTAAGGAAGATTGCATAGATTTTTTAGTGTGAGGAAGAACAATTTGTAAGATTGATTTGATTCTATCTAGATCAATAGCAATGAAAGTTTTAGAATCTATAAACCCCAATAATTTACCTTCAGTGACAAAAAATATAGTCTTTTTGGGATTTAATGAGATTCCATACTTTCGACATCCTTCAAAGACCTTTTTTAAATGATTAACATGTTGAGTTCTTTCTTTAGAATAGACTATAATGTCATCTAGATATACCAACATGAATTTATTAATAAGTCCATTGAAATAAATACCCCCACCGCAACTGCAAATGACAGGTACTCTCAATGAAAATATCTTTTCATGCAACATAAGGCTCCACTTGGATCAACATGTGTCATCCACAACCTTGTCATACACTAGTACTAATACACTCATGCTTCAGGATCTCTTCACTCTTGTCGAAGAGAACATCAACAAATGTTTCATTATGGGTTGCTATTATTATTCGATTGATATTACCTAGATTAATTCATGGAAGTTTAATCCTGGTATGTGTGCGAAGGCTTTACAAGGTGTCACTACATGGAGATCGACTAAGGGTTTCTTTCTATTAAGGAAATGGTGGTAATTTTCTACCATGTTGGTAATCATTTCTATCCTCTAGAAACCTACCTCAGTGCCAAAATTGGAAATATTTCTTTTCTCTCTCATCTGGAGGATTGGATAAGTTGTCCACTAGTCATGGTATACTATGAGGTAGGTTGGTGTCCTTTGGTCACCATGGTAGATAGGCCCTGAACTAAGACTTTACCTCCATATCCACAGTCTCTGTCTAATGGAAGATGTCCTTACAATTGGTAAAATTCGTTCAGTTTTAGTTATAGTTTCCTAGCCATTCTCTTCGCACTCAAGTCTGACACTTTAGTTTCCATTGGGAATTCCATGCTCATCAAACCTGGTTCGGTACCAAACTCCTCGGTCTTTGTTGGTGACTCAAACCTCTTTTCAATTTTTGAAAAAGGGTATCACCCTCTTTTATTTCATCACTCTCTTCATAATGCAGGATTCCCTGGGGTGAATTCTCATAACTACCATGTGATGTGGTTATGAATTAACAAAAATTGGAAGGATTTCCACTGTCAGAAAATGTTCCTTGGATTTATGAGCTGTATACGAAGTATGTGCAGCATGTGGAAGTAGTTCATGGTCAAATATTTCAACATGTATAAGGGCTTATAGTGCAGGTTCATAATATGGCTCATGTTGGGTGCTTGCAGTAGGGATCATGGTTACATCAGGTCTCATGGTTGTAGCACAACCATCGATAGCATTATCAGGGTGCAAACTAGAGTCAAAACATGGATCGTAACAATGTTGTGGGGTCTTCGAAGTGTATGTAGTGATGAATCTCTGTCGGCAGACCACCATCACTTCATCGGTCATGGGCTATCAACAATGGAAGGTCTTCCATCCTCTTGGAAACCTCATTTTTTCTTAAACATAGCTCTATCAACTTGTTCTAATATGATTTTCTCAGTCTATGCTAGTTTTCTGTTTGAATTCCATTACTATAACAATTTTATAATTTTTTAAAAATCATGTTCATTCCTATCTCTGGTCTTGAACGATACTCTTGTAAAACGTAAATTTAAAGACTCTAAATTGGTTGTCATGGGTTACTCTCCCTGCGAGGCAACACTAATCACTAAGAAATCTTGATTGTACTTTTTCAAAGTGATATAATGCCAAACTTCAAATAAAAAATTCCATTGAAAACAATATCCATTTCTCATTGAAAAGTACCTCCAACATTGATAAATCAAAATGGCATATTTTTATAATTTTGTGTGACCATTTGGTTCAAAAAGTAGTCTTAATTTGATCTTCTGGTTCAACTAGAATTTGGTTATAACTAGAGAATCCATCAAGAAGAGAGAACATTTCAAATCTTGCAACTAATTGTAAGCTATGCTCCATTGGAGGAACCAAATAATTATATTTTTTCAGATGATTTATTCAGATTTCTGAAGTCAATGGATATTCTAATATCTCCGTTTTTCTATCAAACTAGGACTAAATTTGAAATCCATTCTAAATGTCTTACTAGAAAAATAATCTTATCTTTCAATAGTTTATTAAGTTGTTCTTTGATTTCATCCTCAAGTCTAGGAAGCATTTTCCTTAGATTTTGCTGAAAAGGTTTTTTATCTAATTTGATTGGAATTACATGTTGAATGTTTTAGCATCACAAAATTTGTAATCATCATAAGTACAAGTGAAAAAATCTTTGTATTTTTTGAAAATTTTAATAAATATAGATTTTTTAATACGTGTACAATTACTTCCCAAAATAAAATTTTGAGGTTGTTTCTTAGTTCCCAGATTAAAAATTTCAAATTGAATTGAAGAGATATTTGTTTTTCAATTTTGACTACCTTTACATCTATTTTGAAAGTCATATAATTTTTTTAATCAGACTACAAATTTTGGAATTGAATT
Organism: Pinus tabuliformis; assembly: GCA_031772625.1. Classification (NCBI taxonomy): domain Eukaryota; kingdom Viridiplantae; phylum Streptophyta; class Pinopsida; order Pinales; family Pinaceae; genus Pinus; species Pinus tabuliformis. Next base: position 679,028,389 of record CM062808.1, on the reverse strand, counting down.
TTGACCTTTTTGATCCTCTGAAAAACCTGATAGAAATTGAGAAAAATGTTGATCTTCATCAATAACAGACTCTTTGAAAGTATCTTCTAGAGTCAATAAATCTTTGATTTGATCATCGTCATCAAATACTCTCCAATTTTGAATATTGTTGGGGACTGGAGGTTTAAAAAAATTCAATGAAAATCGTTCTAGCGAAAAAATTTCAATTGAAAAAATTCCTAATGCAACATTAGCAAGATTATTTTAATACATTTGTATGGAATTTAATTCAAAGTTATAGAAATTTTGAACTAAGTCCCATACTCCATGTCCACATTTCCTGAAAATATTGGATACACAAGGAATGGTTTTATTGCATTGTCTTACTATAACTTTTGAGTCACCTAATACTTTCATATTTTTGATATCCATATCAATAGATTTTCGAAGATCTTGCAGTGAAGCTTCATATTGGGCTAGATTATTGGTGCAAGGGGAATTTATCCTGCAAGATAGAAGAAATTCATTCCCTTGGGGGTCTATTAACACACATCCAATAGAACATCCCTCATTAGATTTGGAAGCATCAAAATAGAAAGTCCAACTATTAATTTGATCAGTTGTAATGATAGATGGAACTTCAGCATATGAAATTTGTCTTGAATTTAAAGTTAGAACCTATAGAAAGTTTAGGCTTTCAATTTGAGTTTCCAACATATTATATTCTTTAGATGAGAAATTACCAAGATAATTATCAAATATATAATTTCTAAATGAAGATTCAGGAGAATTGATTGGTTCATTAGAATTTATGAGGTCTATAACTAATTGTTTCATGTGTTTTTCACGATCAACCTTAAATTATTTGGGCTACATTTAAGGATAGCCATAAATTAGACCAGCCTCTTAAGAAATAACCATGAAGCTTTCAGACCGATCTGAGAATCAAACCATATGATTTTGGAATATCAATGATAATGATGTCAATAATCTGAAAGATTTTGGGATTTGAAGCAAGTATGATAAGAACATTTTTTATTTCTCCTAACACCTCTACAGTTGGTTTGTCAAGTTCTATGATTTGAGTGGATGAATTTGTAGGAGACAAATTTAATTTCTGAAGAAATGATAATGACATTACATTAAATGATGCCCCTAAATCGACTAGACATTTTTGCACATTTATGTTTCATATTTCAAAATTCAAAAGGAAAGGAGTAGTTCGAGAAGATGATATATCTCCAATTAATGATACATTAATATTAGGGATATTTTTAGAAGCAAATTTATTGGAATTGATAGCTTTAGGAGGATTATTTTCTAGAGATTTAATCAATTTATCACTTTGTTGAGTAAGTTTTGATAATTCAAATAAAGAGATATTAGCTCTAGTTTTCTTCATTTCTTCAACTAAATCATAATCTAGATATTTGATTGAAAGGACACTATTATATGTAGAAGTAGATTTATCATTAATTTTAGTTTTTTGGTTTGAGTGGGAGGATTGGTATTTGATGAAGATACTTGATTTGGAAAAGGATTTTGACTTTTTTATCTAGTTTGAACAACATTAACTTCTTCTTCTTCATCAATGGAATCATTATCAATTAATCCTTCTTGAGAAACATCTTTGAAAACATTAATTTTACTGGATCCTGCTCCATTTCTATTTTCTTCCTCTTTTGCCTCTCCTCCTCAGCTTCTACAAATACTTTAAACATATTTATAAACGTATAACAATTTTTTTTAGAATTCTTGTCATTATGAACTCGACAAAAATCATCTTCAACATAATCATCAATGTTCAATTCTTCAAGATTGGTTTGATTGAGATTAGAGGGTGGATTTATTTTAAAGAAAATTTTAGGGGCTAATATTTGCAAGTGGGTTAATTTTCCATGCTTTTTCCAAAAAAAGGATCATTAATTTTCATTTTTTCTAAAAAATATTCGCCATAATTTTACAGTATAAAATTGTTTTACCTTTAAAATCCCCAATATTTTATATAGAGACTATATAAAATTATTATAAATTATAATACTTTTACAAAAGCATTTCCAAACATTTTATAAATTTCATAGTATGTACTAGTGAGATTCACCAAGGTTTCTAAATTTTAAATAAATTTCTATCCTTAAAATTTTCTCTGATTTCTTATAAATGGTCTCTAAGGTTATTTAATTATCAATGTTTCAAAAAGGAAATTTTTTACATCGGTTAGCTCATTAGAAATCTTTATAATTACCTTTTGGATTGAGTCTAAATCAATATTTTCCTTTTCTTTTTTCCCAACAATTGTTTTACTAGTTGAAGCTTTTTTAGAAGATATTGTTTTGTTTCTTTCTTGTCCTAATGCATGTTTCACTACAATTTTTAATATTTGTTTTTCAACATTAAGAGCCTCTTCCATGTTTTGGGCTAATATATCCTTTTCTTCTCTAATGACAGAAAATGAAAAATCAAAAGGAAGAGTAGTAGTATAGACTTAATTTAGAACATCATCACCTATCCTGGAAATTGCAAGGATTCTATTAGGAATAGAAAGCACTCTTTGATAAAAATCCTTGACTGATTCACATGGATTGATCATAGTGTTTGATAAATATGCAATTAGAGATTCTTTAGTTTTAGCTTCTCCATACTTTTTGATAAATAGTTTTTCAAAACTCTCCCAACTTACGATAGAACCATTAGCTAGTCTAAAATACCAAGTTGTAGCTTTTACATCAAAAGTGAACAGAAATAGCTTGAAAACTTGGTCGTCGTGTTGAATTTCTCCAAATTTAAGAGATAACATGAATTATTTAACATGTTCTTCGGAAGAAATAGGTCCATCAGGATTATGCTTGGGAAGCCATCTTTCAGAATGCTTTGGTAAATCACATTGATCACTAGGAACAAAAATGGGCCCAGTAAATGCTACACTCTTGACCTACAAGAAGATGCCAAAATACTAGATATACAAAGAAATACAACCCAAAACACAGAACAAAATGAGAAAATAGCAAATATTTTATTATTCAGTGATGAAAGCAATGTTCACTTGCCTCTTCGAGGGGGCAACCTCCAACAGAGCAGAGATCGATTACAAAATAAGACATGACGCTCCTCAATGGGGAGTCTCTATCCTTTATATAGGATTCATACATGCAATACCATGGGTTAGTACCATGGTTCTCTCAATACCATCTATATAATACCATGGCCCATTTGCAACTAAATGTGGTCCCTTTCTTTAAATGCGGGTCAACCACTTACAATTATTAATACGGGCTTTATTGACTCTTTAACTAACTATAACTATGACCTAACCCTATTACATAAATAAGGGGGTTAGGGTTGGACCGTAACATACCCTCGCCCCATAAAAATAGCCTTGTCCTCGTGGCTGAAGCTGCGGAAACTTCTAAAGAATAGTGGTTGGTTCCCATGTTGCATCTTCTAGAGAGGTGTCTTTCCACTTGAAAAGGACTTCCTTGATCGTGCAGCCACACAGATGTCGTTCTCACGTGTCGAGGAACTATTCATGTTGGAGCCAGAGTGAACCCTCTTCATCCAATTTAGGTAGACTAGTTTGAATTCTGCAATTGTTCCCCCCACTTTCTTGAGGCATGATACATGGAAGACGGGATGGATTTTTGTAGTTAATGGCAAGGCTAGCTTGTAGGCTACTTCTCCAATGTGTTGAAGTATTTGATAAGGTTTGTAGAATTTTTGAGCTAATTTCTGATAGCCCTTGTCTTTGAGTGATGTTTGTTTGTATGGTTGTAGCCTCAAGAATACCTTATCCCCATCTTTAAATGTGTGATCTCAACGATGTTGGTTTGCTTGTTGCTTCATGCGATTCTGAACTTGATGGAGATTATCTTTGAGATGGGCTAGCATGGTTGCATAGTTCTATTGGAGTTGATCCACTGCTTGCACCTTAGAGCCTCCAGGGATGTAAGAAGTAGGTGAAAGTTGGAGTTGACCATACATGACTTCATATGGAGTCATCTTGGTGGTGGCATGATAGTTAGTATTATACCACCATTCAACTAGAGGTAACCACTGTACCCATTGATGTTTCTTTTCAGAAGTGAAACACGTTAGGTAGGTCTCCAAACATTTGTTGACTATTTCAGTTTGACCATCGGTTTGGGGATGATAGGAAGTACTTAGTTGGACTTTAGTGCCTTATAGCTTGAAAATTTCTTGTCAAAAGTTACTGGTGAAGGTTGTGTCATGATCAGACACAATTGAAGTGGGCATGCCATGCAATTTGAAGATTTGGTCCATGAAATATTGGGCCACCAAAAGTGGGGGTAAATGGGTGGGGTAGGGCGCAAAAATGAGCATGTTTAGAAATTTTGTTCACAACCACCATGATGACTAACTTGTTTCCTGACTTCGGAAGACTAGTAATGAAATCCATAGAAAAATCCATCTAGATTGAGGCAGGGATGGGCAATGGTAGTAAGGTGTCTGGGGACTTGACTGTTTCTCCCTTGTTGCATTGACACACATCACATTCAGCTACAATACTAAGAATGTCAGTTTTCATGCCTGTCCAAAAGAAGGAATGACGAGTGCAAGCATAAGTCTTCTGAAAGCCTACATGGCCTGCAGTGGGAGATGAGTGCAGCTCTGCCGAAATGCACATTTTTAGGGTGGATGTCGATGATATCACTAATATATCATTGTAGCATAGAATCTCATCCTTCCAAGACTAGCCCATTGTGGAATTAGGATCTGCTCTCAAGTTATTAATGATTTGGGAGAGAGAGGGATGTGAAAACCATTCCTTGTGGGCTTCTTCAATCCAATCTGGAATTGTTAAGGGAAAAGTTCCCCTAGGGTCTTTGGGTTGAAACCCTAGCAGACTGAAGGTTGTCTACACAGAGAAACACACATACCATACAACCATAATGCTAATATAAGAAAACTCTACGATAAGGGGCGTACCTGAGGTCCTACATTTGAGAAGGTCCTTCCAGGGTCCAAACCCTTCTTGGAGTTCCTTTTTCTCCTTTGACCTGCAAAACAACCAATTCAGGAAAGTACAGCAGTATATGGACTAAGCATTATAAAGAAACCATATTCATGTTATAAAGAAAGGTAGTTAGTTATGCAATTGAACAACCATTCACATATGAATTCTAACATGAATATCATAAACATGAAGAAGATTTATATCAAGAACAAAGACATGTGTTTCTTTTATTATAGACAAATAAATTACATAAAGGAATAATTTCACCTGAGTCGTCCTTTCACAGGCTCCAAGCGAAACCGTCCTCTAGATTCGTCCAGTCTCAAGCCTTTAAAAAACTCCTTCCATGACTTACTCCATGATATCACAAGTAGTAAATGGACATCATCACACAAGGAAACAAGGGTTTCCTATAAAAATTGGGGAAGTGCAAGAGGCACAGGGATCTTCAGACCTGGTCAGGGAAATATCAACATAATAACCTTTCTCTCTCTTCTCTCCTCCCATAGGCCTTCCCATTGAAGCCTTTTTATACTTCTCCCAAGGTAGTTGTTTAGTTTGGAATTCGTTGGGAACAGTTGGGCCACGGGTACTAACAGGTGATCAATAGGTAAAATCCGTGATCTCCGCCCGAACTTAAGGAGTTTTCATTTTTTTTAAGTGTTTTAATACATATATGTAGGTTGGTTATACACAGACCCGCGTATACACGCGTTTAGCTCAGGGAAATGTCGCGTATAGGGAATAAAACACTGTTTTTAAATTTTGGACCAAGTCTTGAAGGAGGGGTGGCCCTAGGCCATGAGTGCAGCATCACAAACCATAAGAGTGAGATTTGGAGCTATAACAGATGCCCCCTAATATATGAGGTCAGAAGGGGTACATGATGGCCGAAATGTATTAAGCAAGTACATGGAAAGGAGATCTTTCAAAAATCAAGAAGGACTTCACCAAAGTTCAGCCTGCCAAGCCACAAAACGAGATCAGAAAGAAACACTGTCTGAGGCGGGCATACCCATGCTCAAAAAAAGTAAAGCATGTCCGCATATCAAGTACAAGCAGATCCACTAAGTATACAAGTATAAAGAACTGGAAAATACATAATGGATCATCTAATCATGATCGAACAAGTACATGTCTGAACATCACATATAAGACTGTCAATGATGCTGAAAGATGCAACGGATCACTGATATCAAAGACTGATCCCAAAAGGTACCAAATGAACATGATGGAGTAAGATGGTACTACACTGCAAACTCAGGTGCCAGCATATAAAATGTCGCCATGAATGAATGCAACACATAAGGTGGAGTGGTATCAACTAGCAGTAACAGGAGCAACTGTCAAGTGAACCAATGAATGCTGATGCAACCTGAGGTCTTCATCGACCGCCGTGGTACATTTCTACACCATGGGAATAAATGATCTGAAGTTGAACATGTGAGAAATCATTTGATTACCGGTCATTGATGTATACCATTAACAAATGCGAGACTACTCACCGATAATGATAATGAGCGTCAAGGTACCCAGTACAGTCTAACTAGTGTGAATAGATGAGCCGGAGTTGAACACCTGTAAGAATCTATCGATCAGGAGACAATGATGGTTTCCCACTGTCGATAGTGAAGGATCTGCCATTAATAACTGCAAACGCCAAGGTACTGCCAAATGGACTCTAGATCTTTGCCCCAGAGCAATGAGTTGGAGTTGATAGCGAAAGATCTACTAGAAGGAAGGCATTAAGGCATCTTTCATCAATCTAGAGCGAGTGTAACCCGTAGGCCAATAATGTGGAAGGAATTGGACGAAAAAGGTTGTAGTAACCCGACCGAAGCACATTTCCGGCGTACACAAGATGTGGCTAGCACACAACAGAAAGCCTCTAAACCAATCAATAATGAAAGTTGACATAGAGGTGAGGTATCCACCAATAGCGTCAAATGGAAACCAAGGTACTCCATGAATCCCAATGTGTGATAATGTAAGTTGATGTCAAACAAAAGGGAAACCACTCAGTCAAAGACCCATGATACTAATCGATGCTTAGCATAAGGTGACCTATCAATAATGAAAATAGGGCCAGGGTGCAGCTCTAGGCCTGTCCTCAGAGAAAGATGTCGTTGTTGATAAGGATAAGACCTACCAGCAAGAAGTCAATGGAGACCTTCTCAAACCGGCACGAGTAAAGGACCAATATAACTGATGTGATGATAGACAAGACACTGACAACCAGGGATGGCCGACTGAAAAATGAGTCAAGAGACACCGTAGAGAGGCCGACTCAGGCTAACTTCCCTTGAACAAAAGCACGACTCAATGTGACTATGTGGTAGCATATGATGACTCTGTATAAGTTCGTCATGCAGGAGGCACGAACGAACCCTCCATATGATTGGAAGAGATAACCAATCGGGGGAGAACTGACTCAATAACAAGGTTAAGGCGTACCTAAGTCAAACTAAATCCCGCCCAAATGGAGGAGACTTTGCTTTGAGTGCTTTGTTCAAGGGTGACACGACTGACTCTAGCTGCCAACAATAAGTGGAAATACTATCCCATTCCCGCTCTTTTTTGGAATATATAAATTTTTTTATCTTTTTCTGTTAAGCTGGAAAAAGAATAAAAGAATTCTATGGTACAGTGGAAAGAATGAGTGTCGGTGAAATAGATGATCTAGTTCCTGGGAATGGAACGTTCCTATGCTCAATGCAGGGAGGTGAAAATTGGTCAATGACACACAAAGGTGTGTCAAGCTGCAGAAGTCAAAGATATGAGAGGTTAATTTTGCAGTCATCATGGTCAAAATTTGGCTTAAACATGAGTCCAAGTGAAGCCGGCTCTAGGCCAAAAGGTGCAAGTAGTCAACATGCAATGTAGTAATACAACTCCACAGAAAGGAGCCTCTAGGGTATAAGGCTAGAACGAAGCGCAGAAGCAAAGAGGAATGAGTCTTCATCACATAAGTCATGGCGGGACTACAGAGGACTCCCGAGCCTACTCAAATCAGAGCAGCATGGGCAACAAATGTCAGTGAGGTGCTAACTACGATGCCCATGTAAAGGATGGCTCTACCATCATGTCATGATATTAAAAATCGGTGAGTGAAGATGGCTTACTAACCATAACACGATGGGATCGACCCTATGGCAAGTGTATCGACAGATGGAGGCTAGTATGCATAACACAACGGAAAAATGGCTTCCCTAACCTATATGCCAGTGAGAAAGAGATACCTATCATGATGGGTCAGCAGTCATGGAACCATCTCGGAACTGTCGAAAAACGTCCAAAATGTCCTGAAAATCAAACCGTTCTTGACATTCCAAGCTCCCAAGTTAAAAGTCACATGAGGCTAAACAAAATAAAATTTTGAAAAAATTTTGCATTTTCAAAACCTATAAAAGAAATTTTGGACTCACCATTTTCACCATTTGAGTTTGAGAGCAAAGAAGTGGAGCAAAAGAAGCAAGCTTTCCATACACCAAATTCAACCGTTCAGATTCTTCAAAAACCTCCACGTAACTCTTATACTTGTCTTGCAATCCATTGTGACTAGTTTTAGGATTTTTAATTAATGTTTTACTATTGAATTTTTTGCCAAAAATTTCACCGCAGTGTATACGCGGGTTGGTAATATTAAACCCGCGTACACGCGGGCCCTATATGCGACTGTGTGCAAAGGGACCTGTGTATATGCCACAAACATTTTAAACAAAAAAACTAATGGTTGAAAATCATTTTTCTTTCAGGATGCCAGTCACTTGGCGAGAAAGATAGCATACCGCAGTGGACGATGAGGTCATGAACGATCCTAATCCTTTGGATGCCCTACGAGGATGTGGTTTGCTTAAATTCTTCAAACTGCCGAATATGAAAGCAAACACATGTTTGCTTGAGATGCTCATTGATTACTGGAATATCGAGGAGGATGCCTTTATGATTGACCAGATGCCACTTAGGATAGAAGTGGAAGATATCTATTTCATCACGGGCCTTTCCCGAAGGGGGGAGGTAGTACATTCCCGGGGCAGGACATGGAGCAGTCTCTCGATCGAGGACTACGTACAGATATATTGCCTGAGACATCCAAAAAAGGTTGGAAGTCAAATTTCCATCACACATGTGGCGAGTTTACCGCTGAGGATAATCCTATTCACCATAGCTCGAGTGAACGGATCAGCTACTATGCACCAGGCATCACGGCTAACCATGAAAGTGGCAGTTGATTGTCTCACCACTGTATTTGACTGGTGTAATCCTTTTCTGGCCAGCATGAAGAGCCAGCTCACTTCTATCAAGAGGGGGCAGACCAAAAGCTTTGGATATGGGACTATTCTGTGTTCTTTCTTCTTTGAGAGGGTCCCAGCACTCCGCCCTAGGGCAGCAGTTTCCATTAGCACCCCACGAGATCCACGCATGGGTAGGTGGGCCGACCTGATGAAACATCTAGGGGGTGGGGACATCCCATGGACTGCCTTTGCCGATGACTTCTTTACCTGGTGGGATCAGAAGATCATCACCATAGATGACTACCCTTATGCTCGGTTAGATTTCCGAGGAGATCCTAATCTAACGTTACCACCGACCGCAGCATGGGGCAACATTGGTAAGTATTTTTTGATTTTATGATTTTTTTGGATTTTTCAAATATAATAATGAAATTTGAAAAATGTTTTTGATGGGATTCAAATGACTAATATGATGATCATGTTACAGATATTGGGCCGGTATGACCAGATGGGTTCCTGTGGCATGGACGGCGTGGCCTAGGAGCAGAAGAGGCGGCTGCTGATACAGAACGACTTCTACATACCGTTCAGCGACACTTGGTGAGACTAAGTCACCGAGTACCAATGGCTGTCGTAGAGGACCTTCCTGAGGATATGCAGCGTCATGCGGTTGGCATGCCATGTGACTAGGTTCGCACTTTTCAGTGTGTGGCCCATGCGATAGCTACCTACTTAGCCGCTCATCCTAAGCCAGGGCACTAGATGTACTAGACATGATTATGGGCATTTGAGTCCCAATTTTGTATATTTTTTGGACAAACTTATGTACACTCGATATGTTTTATGATATATATATATATATATATATATATATATATATATATATATATATATATATATATATATATATAGATATATATACGGTTCGACTTTTTGATGCTTGATTTTATTGTGATGAATGATTGATGTGCCAGTCTAATGCTTGATTAGCGATAGAATCTGCTAACCAATTATGAAATCTTGGAATGTGAAAATAATTAATATAAGTAAATGATCTTTGCAACAACCTCACCCTTAAATACTGGCGATATAAACATGGATCCCTTACCCGATAAATGTTATTTAATTGTGACACTATCAATTGAGAATCAAGATAAACTACCAACCAGTCGATTTCAGGAGAAATTGCCTTGGATAGTAAATTAATAACGGTAGTATACTCAGTCATATTGTTTGAATCGGGACCAATGCATACTCCCCTTGATACCATCAACTGACCAGTTGGATAATAGAGTACCCAAGCTGCGGAAGAAAGATTCCGAGTGTGCCAACTAGCACCATCGACGAACCCAAAATAGACCAAATCATCCATCAACACCTGCCACAGCAGACCAAAAAGTGTTGATATCAAAAACTCTCAATGAAAATGTACAAATATACAAAATGTACAAAGAAGTCACTGCCTAGTTGCTATGCAAAGCGCTTCTTAAGGTAGATTCCATCAGGGGGCTCTTCCCACTCGCTGCTAGGGATGTTTATCGGTACAATTATTGAACCAATCAATATACTTCCTTCAGCAAATGACAGTGTTGGAGCCAAAGGGACCGTACGAACATCGCTAGTCAGACTGGAGGATCTGGATTTGACTTCATGCGAAGGGGAATGAAAACATGACCGACGATGTAAATCTTCCAAAGGTTGATCTACAGTCGTCATTTCTTTGAATATTTCTTCATTAGATGGAAAAACAATATCCGAGCAATCCAACGCAGAAGTGGAATCAAGGGTTCGAGCATGAGCCACATCACCATCTATCTCTTTCCCAGAGGAAGAAGTAGAATTGTTATCTGCAGAGTTATCGATAGATTCACATCTAGGTTCTACTGCAAACATAAGAGATTCTATTCCACCCACCTTGCCGTCATCTGATGTGGTCATAGATGATGATAAGGTTCCAGGATCCGAAAAATGACGAGATTGAACAAACTCTTTCCGTAAAGGGTCCATGGAGGATGAAATTGTATCTATTCTAGCTGTAGGAGGGGGAAGATCAAACGTACCCATCAATGAAGAGTACATCCCGACTCCTAGATTCTCAGTAGGCAGACGGGGGTTATCCACTAAGGGAACAGTAGAGTCCGAAGTTGCTCGAGGATTGACTAGAGAATAATCCAATTGATCAAACTTAACGATTTTCCCTTCATGAGGAAAGCAAATGACATGAAACTGAGTTGAAACAATGGCTTCCATTTCGTATACCCAGTTCCTTCCTAACAGGAGATTATAGTCTAGGTTAGCATCAATGACTTCTACTTCAATATTAACGACCTTCCCTCCAACAAATATAGGAAAGGCCAGGACAATCCTGTATGGCCTGTGAGAATGACCATCAAATGATGTCAATAGTGTATGTGAAGGAACAACCGACGGTGATCCAATGGCCTTCCAGCATGACATAGACATGACACACGTGGAAGCTCCCTCATCTATAACCGTCCGAAAAATATTCGTTTTCTGGTATGTGGACTTTATTTGGAAATCCATATGATGAGGGAGTCACTTTTTGACATTTAACATGTCAAAAGTGAGCACTAAAGAGTTAGTTGGATCAACTGCCCCAATCGCGGAAAGTAAAGCACTTTGTTGAGCCAGACACGACTAGAGAACCTATAAAGCGGACATGGCGCACGGACTCTGAGCTAGATCCTCAACAATGGAGTAGTTCTAGGTGGCCCTAGCATTAGGATTAATAGTTGCGCGTTTAGTAGAACCTTTCGGTATCCGTGGTATAGTCTCAACAGGGGGTCGCTCAATATGAAGGTCGGTATTTTCGGGAGCAGTTTTCTCCTTGGAAGTTTCGGCTTCACCATAATCACGTGAACGAGTAGCCACATGGACATTAGAACCCATCATGAAAACATTTGATGATTTTTTACCTTCCTGGTTGCCCCCTGCAGAGGTTCCAGGGTTTGAATTTGCGCCAGCAACAAGTTGTTGCCCTTGGGGAAAAGGGTTGGTTAACATAGCTTGAGAACTAGAAGTCCCTTGCTGCCCTAACAAACATTGAGCGTCTTCAATCTTGTGGCAGAGGTGAGTTAAATGGTCTCCACCGTACAACTTGCATGGAAACTTGACTTTCTTTCTAAACTCATTTCTACCACCACCAGCATTATTGCTGGATTTATTTGCGTTAGCCTTCCCATCCTGGTTCTTTTTCTTACCTCGTCCTTTCTTTTTCCCATTGGAATTTTGATTTCCTTTAGGGTTATCAGATTGGACGGCATTAATCGAAGAAGGTTGGGAAGCCGGAGGGTTAGACGATGTGACTTGGTTGTTAGGAGCAGTTTGCAAAGACAACTGCTGCAATTGGCTCAACAAGTTCATCGCATTTGTGTCTACCGACCCAACGATACCATCTGCATGGGGACCTGGCTTCGACTTGGGTATGTCAACCTTAGACCTAGGAGCATCTGGCAAGTATTTTTGTAGGATCCCTGACTGAGAGTAGATCAATTCTAATTGCTGGGCCCTAAAAATGGCTTGCTCCTCAGAATAGACTCTCGACATGAAGACATCCTTAGAGATCTCAGGTTGTAAAGATTTCAAAAACCATTTGAGATAGTACTCTGGAGGGATTTTGGCTTTAATGAGCCTCTTTCTCCGTCTCCATTCCTGAATATGGTCAGAAATGTGATTGCCTTATCATGACGAGAAGTGGCCAGAAGTTCCCTTCCAGCATCATAATGGACAGGCAACTGGAAATGATTTAAGAAAATGTTAGCTAAGTCAGTGAAAGATGTAAAGCTGCCCCTTGGCAACTCTATATACCATTTGGCCACATTACCAGTCAAGGTGCATTGAAAAAGTCTCAACCTAATCTAGTCATCAATAAGGGAGTTCGATGAGCACCACAAATGGAATGTGGTTACATGGTCGCCTGGGTCTTCACCGCTCTTCCCTTCAAATTTTGGAATGTCTAAAGGGAGTTTGGCTGGGACCGGAGGCCAGTCCGGATTGTAATTGATTGGATCATTTGTTAACTTAGTGAGATCTGGCAAGTTCAAAGTTGCCAGAAACGGAAGCCTAGGAGGACCTTGGGGATTCCACCCAGACTGGGCGGAGCTCCAAAAGTTCTGAAAAGATTAGCCTGGATTTTGGAAGGCACCCGACTGCCTGAAGTAACCAGCAAAACCAGCTGAACCAAAAGGCAAGCCTTGTGATCCAGCAAAATTCAGAGTTTGACCAACTCCAGCCGCAAAGCCTCCATATCCGGCAAAGCTTCCTCCTAAAGGATTATATGGAGTTAATAACCCCTGATATGGATTCCAAGCAGAAGCTAAGAGAGGAATACTTTGAAATGAACTAACTGTGGAGTACGACCTATTCCCTTGTTGGCCAAAAAATGGATTCCCAGTTCCCATGCCACTAACCGCAGGGTTAGTCCAAACATGGAAAGGATTGCTGCTTTGTCCTGTAGAAGAAAAAGGCATATATCCTACTGTCCAGTTGGAATGTGGTATATGACCACTTCCGAAAGGAAAACCCTGGAATGAAGCCGATCCACCCATCATGGACGTGGCAACACTAAATGGAACTGACGAAATACCCTGTGAATGGGTGCCAAATGGGAAGAATCCAGAACTAAAAGCATTGGTTTGGGAATTTCCACTCGTGGACGGAATGGAGGTAGACCCAACTAAAGATGTGCTAGCAAAAGACCCAAACAAAGAAGCAGAGGAGATGGAAATTGTTCCTCCTCCTTGTACTAATGTTGGAGTCTGCATAGTTGTAGCACTTGTAGTAGAAGCCATGCTTCCAGTAGTGGTCATCTAGGGTAAGTGCGTAATGTGACTTGGACTTGACGGTCTATGCGTCGGAGTCCCAATGTATTGTAATACTTCCGGATGGCTAGATGGTAGGGGGTAATTCGGAGCCGCTAACGACTCTGAGAGTTCTTCTACCTCTATGTTATTCTCTGTTTGAAAGAGAACTCGAGAAAGAAATGGAGTGTTCCTCTCTTGTTTTGCGGAAGTGCCAGGCCTTGCTTGAACAGTAATGCCCCTGAGAGGAGGATCAATCCCCGATACATCAGCTGACGTGGGACAGAACCCACCAGCAGTATTACCTCTGTGCCTTCTAGGAGAAGGCTCTGAACTTGGTGGTGAAATACCACGAAGTCTTCGAGACCGTCTAGGTGATCGGTCAGCCACTTTGAATTTTTTGTTAAGATCTAACTAAAGCCTCAAAAAAAATTGAAAGCTAGGCCAACTAAGAACACAAAGAACACACTATAAAGTCCCTAAAGATATCAACCAATCAAACAACTTCCAAGTATTTCCGCTCTGGGTGATTAGGACCGAACACCAAAATACAAGAAAGTGAATTAAGGGGCCTTCCAAAGATAGTTTGGGATAATGATGGCCCAGTCCTATCAGTGAAGGTAACAGAGGAAGTTACGCTGACCTCCTAACAACAGCCTACGTCGGTGCAAGCCCCCAAGCTTGGCAAGGGTTCCCTCCATTAGTACCGTTGAAAGTGATGCAACGTCAACCTCAGGTGCCATGGGATTCCCCTCCGCAGCCACCTGTGTAGATCGCTAGGAGTAGCAACTATGGATACCAACTCGTCGCAGAAGCTAGGCAGAACAGTCGTGAGGTAAGTTCGGACAAGTAGGATAGGGGGTATCTCTCTTCCCTGTCTTCACAGACCCTCGTGCTTAACTCCCCAATCCGGGGATTTCCTGGTCTTCTTAACGCTATTGGATTTTCACTCACTATTCAGACTCATATGTTTGACAGTTTAAATGGCCTTGGAGAGTTAACTCTCCACTCACCTAATCCAAGGCCTTAAAATCCTAAAACTTGTTGGTGTATCTAACTTGATAATAAAAACGTTTTAGTGAATTTTAATTAGCGCTTGATTTAAAATAGGTTGTTCTTTAAGTCACGGAATAAGTGGAAGTGAAACTAGTGGTGTTTTGACGCAAAAGAAATTAATAAAAACCAAACTACATGCAAATGCACTTGTTTTCGTTTTTCGATGAAAAGAAATTTCTACAGGGTTCAGAGGAACTTCAAATAAAACAAATTTTCCTTTTCTTTTCTTTAATTCAAGCTTCACACTCACAAAAGTTAGCAAAACTATGGATGCCTAAAAAGATGTGCAAATATATCCTAATGTAATAAGTACATGCTGATGCAAGACTCAAAACTACTCTTAAATCAAGAAATGAAAGTTGCTTGTTTATCAACTTTTATTTTTCCGCTTAAAATGTTTAGATGGAATATGAGATGCTACCATTCATTTCGTCTAAACACTGAAAACAAGTTTCAAGACAAACAAAAATGCACTTTCATTCAATAAAAGAAACTAAATCGAAACAAAGTTCAAGAAAGCAAAACCAAGTTTTTCAAAAAGTTTTCTTCAAAAGGAAAAACAAAAATGTCTTTTCAAAAATGCTCTCAACAAGAATGAAACTTTATGATTGAAGAATAGGCAACAAACACTTTTGCAAGTTGAAAACACACAATGGATGAAAACTCAACAAAAATGAATGTGTTTAAAGATGCTCTTAACAATCAAAAGTAGTAATGAAAGCTTTGGCAACAAAGACCAAAAGATCAAAAAGACAAATTTCAAGAAAGTGTCAATCAACAACTTTCATGAAACAAAAAAGTGGATGGTCACAAAAAGCGGTTTTGTCAAGCAAACAAAAAGTCACCAAAAACAAGATTTAACACAAAGATTGAGATCAATCTTCCTGCCCTGATGAATCAGAGCAGCCAACATTCCCAGCAAGCAAACTTGCGTGCTTAAGCAAAAAAAATGATGACGCTTGCAAAAACAAAAACAAGACCAACACTTCTTACAATCAGAGAGAATTTGAAATCAGATACTTGCTGTAAAACTAACAACTGACACTGAAAGTGACTGTTTAGGACTGAATCAAACTAGTAGATAGACCTTCAGAGACAAAAAGATTTTAAAAAATCTTGAAAATTGCAAGATATACGCAACTGTACTGATGTACAGATTGCATGTATACATGACTATGCCTAAGGAAACCTACGTATACACGGGTTCACTTAAGGAAACATGTGTATATACGCCTCTGTAAACAAGAAAAACACCGTATATAAAAGATTTCAAGAAAAAATAAAAAACAGTCTGAAGAAACTGACCAAACTTACAACTCAAGTTCCTACAGGAACAAACTACACAGCAATAGCAAGCAAACAGACAGCTGAGCCCTGATTGGCTTGAACACACCCAGACTAGGAACAACAATCATGTTGTCCCCAGTGGAGTCGCCAATTCTGTTAAGGGAAAATTTCCCCTAGGGTCTTTGGGTTGAAACCCTAGCAGACTGAAAGTTGTCTATGCAGAGAAACACACATACCATACAACCATAATGCTATTATAAGAATACTCTACGATAAGGGGTGTACCTGAGGTCCTACGTTTGAGAAGGTCCTTCCAGGGTCCAAACCCTTCTTGGAGTTCCTTTTGCTCCTTTGACCTGCAAAGGAACCAATTCAAGAAAGTACAGTAGTATATGGACTAAACATTATAAAGAAACCATCTTCATGTTATAAAGAAAGGTAGTTAGTTATGCAATTGAACAACCATTCACATATGAATTCTCACATGAATGTCATAAACATGAAGAAGATTTATATCAGGAACAAAGACATGTGTTTCTTTTATTATAGACAAATAAAGTACAGAAAGGAATAATTTCACCTGAGTCGTCCTTTCGCAGGCTCCAAGTGGAACCATCCTTCGGATTCGCCCAGTCTCAAGCATTTAACAAACTCCTTCCATGACTTACT
This sequence comes from Pinus tabuliformis, assembly GCA_031772625.1. Lineage (NCBI taxonomy): Eukaryota > Viridiplantae > Streptophyta > Pinopsida > Pinales > Pinaceae > Pinus > Pinus tabuliformis. The sequence continues at coordinate 679,011,371 of CM062808.1, read as the reverse complement.
CCATGATATCACAAGTAGTAAATGGACATCATCACACAAGGAAACAAGGGTTTCTTGTAAAAATGGGGGAAGTGCAGGAGGCACAGGGATCTTCAGACCTGGTCAGGGAAATCTCAGCATAATAACCTTTCTCTCTCTTCTCTCCTCCCTTAGGCCTTCCCATTGAAGCCTTTCTATACTTCTCCCAAGGTAGTTGTTTAGTTGGGAATTCATTGGGAACAGTTGGGCCATGGGCCCTAATAGTTGATCAGTAGGTAAAACCCGCAATCTCTGCTTGAACTTAAGGAGTTTTATTTTTTTTTAAATGTTTTAATACATATACGCGGGTTGGGTATACACAGACCCACGTATACACGTGTTTAGCTTAGGGCAATGTCACGTATAGGGAATAAAACACTGTTTTTTAAATTTTGGACCAGGTCTGGAAGGAGGGGTTTCCCTAGGCCATGAGTGAAACATCGCAAACCTTAAGGGTGAGATTTGGAGCTATAACAGGAATGGGAAGAGAGATTGATAGCAGGGTGTTGTCATCTTCAAAATGGCATGATAAGACTCTGCTACTACATTTTCGTGCCCTTTCTTCTAAATTATCTCATAATCATATCCCAGCATTTTGGCCAACCATTTATTTTGTTGGGGGGAGGAAATACGTTTCTCCAAAAAATATTTCAGGCTTTGATGGTCATTGCGGATTTGGAAATGCCACCCCAATAAGTATGGTCGTCAGGTATCTACTGAATGTAAGATTTCCATCATCTCCTTCTCATAGGTAGATTATCCCAGATGTTTCCCACTTAGTTGTTGGTTGGTCAAAGCCAAGGGTTGACCTTCCTAAATTAAGACAACCCCAATACCCGTTCTTGAAGCATCTTATTCAATCACAAAAGATTGGGTGAAGTCGGGTAGTGCCAATACGGGGGTGGAACACATGGCCTGTTTCACAGCCATAAACACTTATTGTGCTTCATCAATCCAGAGGAATGAATTTTTCTTGAGAAGGTTAGTGAGGGGTCTAGAAATGTGACCATAATTGTAGAAAAAATTGCGATAGTAGCCTGTGATACCCAAGAATCCCCTCATACTATTGAAGGTCTTTGGTTGGGGAAAATCTTGCATTGCCTATATCTTTTTGGGATCCATCCACACACCTTCATGACCAACAATGTGACCCAAATACTCGATTTCTTCCATGCCAAAAGAGCACTTGGACAATTTGACAAATAATTTATGCTTCTAGAGTAGTTGCAAGAGTAGGTCTAGAAGTTGAACATGTTTTTCCCAGGTGAGGCTATAGATGAGAATGTCATCAAAGAAAATGAGGATAAATTTTCTGAGATATGGTTTCAACAGGTGATTCATGAGGCTCTGAAAAGTGGATGGAGCATTACAGAGACCAAATGGCATGACAAAGAATTCATAATGGCCTTCATGAGTTCTGAAAGTAGTCTTGGGAATTTCTACTTCTTTCATGCATATTTGGTGATAGCCCGAACGAAGATCTAGCTTAGTAAAGAATTGAGCACCATTTAGTTCATCCAGCAAATCATCAACAACTAGGATAGGGAACTTATCTTGATCGTGAGCTTGTTGAGGGCCCTGAAGTATAGACACATGCGCCATTCCCCATATTTCTTGAGCACCATGACCACTGGTGATGAAGAAGGATTGATGCTAGGATTAATGACACTGGCTTCCAGGAGTTCATTGGTGATTTTTCAATTTCATTCTTTTGGGTGAAAGAATATGTGTATGGGCACACATTTTGCGGTTGTGCCCCTAGGACCAAAGTGACGCTCTAATCATGTTCCCCTCTAGAGGGTGGAAGCTCTTTAGGTTTGTCAAAGACCTGTTGGTGGCAGTTTAAGACCTGTTGCATCTCAGGATGAATATGAATAGTAGTGGGCTCGATGGCCTGGATGGCATTAAATTGGGCGATAACTCCATGATGGCCCTTTTTCAACAACTTTTCCATTCGATGCAAGTTGATGATAGAAGGAGCACCTACCTAGAGTCCACGGAGGGTATGCATGTGATCATTCTACTTAAAACTCATATATAACTCCTGGAAATCCATTGTGATTGGGCCTAGTGTGTGAAGCCATTCAACACCCAAGACAATGTCACAACCACCCACGTTGATGGCAAACATGTGGGTCTTTAGTTGGTAATCTCCCATCTGAGGTTTGATATTTTCTCAGCGGCCTTCACATTTCATTGTCCCCCCATCAACAATCTGGACCTAGAAATTAGAGACTTCCCTGACAAAACAATGAACAACTTCGGCAACTCTTTGATGGATCAAGTTATGAGTGCCTCCACTATCAATCAATACTACTATAGGGCGATGTTTAATAAAACCTCTGATTTTGAGATTTTGGACTGCAGAAATTTCTGCCAAAGCATGTAGCAAGATAACTGGTTCTTCTGGCATAGCTGGGAGCTCATTGTCCTATTTGGTGTTCCCATCTTCCTCCTCTAGTCCCTCAAGAGGTGGGGCTTCCTCAGATGAGTTGTGATTAATAACATCAATTTGAAAGAATTTGGGTTCCTTGCATTTATGCCCCAGGGAGTATTTGTCATCACAGTAGTAATAGAATCCTTGTTTTCTTCATTCAACCATTTCTGCAGGGTACACCTTTCGAACCTTAAGTGTTTGGGTAGTCCCCTGACCCTGGGTGTGGCATCCCTTGGCTATGAAATTTGGACGAGGCGTCTAGGTAGCTAAAGCACATTCCACTTCAATAGCATTGTTGCAAGCGTCCATCTAGGTGGGTGGGTGGTGCATCTTGACATGGGTTTGGATGGCTTCTCTGAGACCACTTATAAAAAATTCCAAGTAAAATGCATATCCCAGACATTCTGTGCGGATGACCAATGTCTCAAAGTGTGCAATGTAGTCTTTTACTGTGCCTGTATGTCAGAGATTAGCAAGACGACCCAAAAAATTAGATTCGTGGTCAAAGCGGTCACAAATGGATTTCGCAAACACCTACTAGGTAATGTTCCTGGGATAGCATTTTTGATGCCACTGCCACCATTGCCATATCCCTTGGTCCAAATAAATTCCTCCCAAACGTATTTTATTTTCATCATATACGATATGATTCAAACTGAAATATTGGTCCATTTGTGCTACCCATACTGCCGGATTAGAGCCATCAAATTTGTGCATGTCCAGCTTGGGTGGTCAAGGGTGGGAATGTTGGTAATTTCCATGGAGGTGAAGATGATGGCTAGATTTTCCTTCAAGGTCTTCATTGAAACCTTGTGCTTCTGATTGCAATGCCGACTTGCTCCTTGTGAATGTGGCCATGAATTGTTGCATCTAGTTCTCTAAAGAAGCCAACTATTTCTCAAGCTCTCGATCTTCTCGTTGGCCATGGCTTGAGCTCTGGTGTCTACCATACATAGATCCTGGTCACCTGTCGTCACTTTGAAAAATTTGGGACCACCCAAAAATTGAAGCTGACAAGTGAATGGTACCACCTCGATCAGCTCATCGTCTTGATTCTTATGGGCTAAGTCTCTTATGAGCGTCTAGGTATCTGCCTACGAAACCCTTACCGCTGAATGTGAGTTGGACTATGGCAGCGATAGTACCCCATCTGCTAGATCTGAATGGTACTGTGGCGGTAGACCATCAACTGGTCGATCTAATTGTTACAGTAGCGACAGAACCCCAATTGCTAGATATTATCTGGAAAAGAAGATAATGGGCGATCTTCATAAAGATGAGGGAACTATGGTCCCAAGGAGTGTCAGGTGCTACAGATCGCAATGTACATAAGAGTCCAACAATAGTACTCGGCCTAATATTTCAGGGCACTAACTAAGGAGGATCAACCATACCCTTAGCTGTACTACCCAACTACCCTATCATACACGTGAGTAATCTCCCCGAGTGCTGTTCTCGGTGTATTGTAGCAGTAAGATGGCCAACGGTTTATCTAAGGCAAGGTTTTAGGTAAGCCTAGGGGCCTTCTGATATACCTAGAGGGTATGTGGAAGACAATCCATGCGCGGTTTTATCTAATGTGTTGCTACTCGAAGGGGTACCCACAGGGCTTACAAGGGAGTCCAATAAGTGTGACCACCTCTTATATTTCCTGCGTGCATGCCTCCCCAAATCGATAGGTTTATGCACTCAACGACAGATTTCATGGTTTAAAGACACCGAAACACATCTCAAGCCTAATTTTTTTTTTCTAAAAATGGAGATACCACCGACCCTAGAAAGCACTCTAATACCACTTGTTATGCTCTTGACCTACAAGAAGATGCTAGAATACCAAATATATGAGAAAATACAACCGAGAACACAAAACAAAATGAGAAAATAGCAAATATTTTATTATTCAGTGATGAAAGCAATGTTCACTTGCCTCTTCGAGGGGGAAACCTCCAACAGAGCAGAGCTTGATTACAAAATAAGACACGATGCTCCTCAATGGGGAGTCTCTATCATTTATATAGGATTCATACATGCAATACCATGGGCCAGTACCATGGTTCTGTCAATACCATCTATCTAATACCATGGTCTATTTTCAGCTAATTGTAGTCCTCTTTAAATGCGTGTCAACCACTTACAATTATTAATACGGGATTTATTGGCTCTTTAGCTAACTATAACTATGACTCAACCCTATTACATAAATAAGGGGGTTAGGGTTGGACCCTAGTAGTGAATAACCAAGGTTGACCTGCCATAGGTGAGATTGGGGAAGATAATATTGAACTTAATGTGTGAGGTGATGAAGGCCTAGAGGAGGTAATGCTATAGGAGGAACAACAAGAGGTGGATGGACTGAAGGTGGGGGATATTAAGAGGAAGATGGTACTAGTGAGGTTGAAGTTGAAGTAGTTGAAGGAGTTACTACTTTAGAATAAATAGGATTAGCTTCCAAATCAACTTCTTACAAAGGAAATAAACGGTTTGTAAAGGTGGTGAATTCAGATGAAACTCTAGGACTAGTTTCTGTTGATGATCTAGGACTGACTTCAGAAGAAGAAGAAATTGTAGCTTTGACTTCATGCCTATGTCTTATCCTTTTATACATATCAAATAAAATAGGGGATAAACATGATACTTTTCTTTGAGATCGAGTATACACTCTCAAATTTGTATTTGAGGATGAATAGGAACGGATGAAACTTCAGATGACCCTTCTAGAAAGAATGTAGTTGTTGACGAAATAGGTTGTGTTTCAATTAGATGAAAAGCTATAGATGATGTATTGGTGTCAAATGATTCTATAGGATGAATACGCTCAATAGGTTTATTTTCCATACAATATCTTTCGCCCTCCTTCTAGTGCCAAAATTTTTGATAGATGGAAAAATTCCTCGTGCAATGAGTGAATATTTTTCTGATCAAAATCCCAATTAGACAATTTCTCATTGAGATGGTTGTATACTCTCTGGAAATAAGGCCTTATTTCCTATTTTAAACTAAGCTAAAAACCAAAAGAGATGAAAAGGAAAACAATTTAAAAATTATAGAAAATATATGACATATTCTAATATTTAAAATTATCTACAGAATTGTAAACTAACTATTGATTGGAAGAAGTTAATTTGAACAATAGTCGGGATGGGGAGAATGAGGTTCATTCAAACATAATAAACCATGTGAAATATTATTTAAATCTCGTTAGGCATCCAGGTAGCCACACAAATAGGTTTTGGGATAGTTTTTATACAAAAAACTCAAAAATATGTTTATCCGGTTCTCATCCTATTGAAACTAATTTTTATTTATTTTTTTGAAATTAATATACATGCATTATGTAGAATAAACAAGAAATAACATTATCTCAAAAATGAGAGAAATTAATATTCTATCTCTTGAATATCAAATTTCAATCATCAAACATGAATATATAAAAGGCAACAAGTCATAAACTTCTACTGATAAAAAATATAGACTACAATGAATCCTAATAAATGTTTAAGAGGAATAATTAAATATTCATTGAAAAATAAAATATGTAAAAGTTAAAGAACAATACTAGATGCATCCATTAAGGAATTAAAAATATGACTATACATTAGTCTCATAGCTCAAAACACATTTCATTTTGAAATTGGTATTCAAAAGAGTTGTAACTTCAAAATTTGATTCAAAAATGCAACTTTTGCGTCTTCACAATTTCTGGACCCCTACTCCAATGTAAAGGCTATATAAGTAAAAACTTTTAAAAATAAAAATAACATCCTTTCAATTGATGATTCCTTAAAAGTTATTGAGATTTTTATATTTATTCCTCTTCCTCACATTTTTTACCCTCTATAAAAATATCATCATATATTTGTTTATATTTTTCTACATCAACCTCCAATTCTTGACCTCTTATGTTCTCTATTTTTTCCCAATGTATTCAAGGGAATTGATAACAGTTCTCTCATGATTATGCATTGTTCTCTTGTCTCCTAACTTCATTGTTTCTGGGTCTTCTTTCTTCTTCTCAATAATTTTTGTAGTTGTACTTTCCTTTATGACAAGATGATCTTTCTTTATTTCTTATCTTGTGGCTTCTTCTTCACCTGTAAAAGAAATGTTTCTTGTTTTTTCAATTTGAATTTCTTGCTCTTCTTGAGAGATAGAGGAAGGATCTGAAGTAATTTGTTTGAAATTAAATTGAAAGAACTCAAAAGTTTTAAGTTCTTCTACAAAGACATTGACATGGAGACTTTTCTATCTTGAGAATCCATCAAAAATATTTTCCCTTAATTCTTGTAATTTGGCTATTGATTCAATATCTAGGAGTTTCCTCTTTCACAAGCCTATTGGAAATCATCAATGGCTATGAAAACCTCATCGAAAGGAGGATCCTGATGAGTAAATATTTTCACATAGCTTACTGTTTTATAATGATTACCAATGATTCCATGGGAGGAATATTCATAATGAGGTAAATAATATATCAAAACATATTGGAACTCCTCTTCTTCTTTGAACAAATGTCCCTCGTCTCTGATATTTATCTCTCCAAATTTAATTGGAAATACATGCCAAATTTTCTTTCGCAATTTATTCAATTTCTCATCCTCGCCATACAAATCAATTGATTTTCTACTTCCCTCAGAGCATGTCTTTCAAGAATGTATCTAGGTAAAAGGTGAGGACCAACCTCACTACCATAGACTCTTATGTAAGAAAATAGTTCTTCAAAAAACCAATGGCCTATTGATTCTATGCCTTGTCTAAGAACTTCACTTATTCTAGGAGGGGCTTTTCCAAAACTAATTTCATGAATATGGATCATAACATAATGAAAAATATCATAATGATGGAATTTGAAATTTCCTTCCCAAAGGACTGGAGCATAATTATGAATTGGGAGTTGTTTATTGGAAGGATAGTTCCATTTCATTAAGAGAAATGGGACTCAGGCAATAATGATATCCATAGAAAAGCATAGATAAAAAATATATGTTCATAGTTGGGAGGAGAAATTAGTGATAATTTCAAAGCATCACTGATGTTTTGTGATATAATATCTACCCAATTAAGGCACTTTGCATCATGTAGGATACTATGGATTATAGGAATCCATTTCATTTTAAAATGTTCTAGATCACTTTCTCCATATAGTCAGGTTAACAATTTGATAAGAAATCTGATGGTTTCTTAAAAATATAAATTGGGTATTCCATCGAATCTTTGAGCTTAAACCCTTCATCTTCTTCTCGCAGCCATTTTTTATCACTTTGTCATAATTTTCCTCACATGGCTTGAAAATTGTATTTCATAAATTGTTGAGGAATTCAACATTGAGATGGATTTTAGGGGAATTGAGCTTATAAATGGAAGATAGGACTTATGCTTTCATGGAGGCTATAACATTATTTTTATGGTATGACACAGTGTGGTTTGGGATGTCCACATATGTAAAAATCCAGGAAAACATATCATAATAAGGGAAATTTGTTTCCCTAGCAGCTACCTAATGCAATTTTGTTTTCCTAATTCACTCCAATAGATTATTATTGGTTTAGAAGCTCTTTCAATTTTCAACCACCCTTTATTCTCAAAGAAATAAAAAATATTCTCCCACTTTATCATACCTGCTTTTTGAGTTTTATAAGTGAATCCAAATATCAGAGATGGGTTGACGCTATATTCCTCTGGTTCTATATTTTCTACTTCTTTAGCCTTTCCTTTTATATTCTCCATTGCTTGTCTCGTTACAAGTGAATTTCCCTTTTTTCCCATTTTATGGCATGTTAACAAAAAATTAAAATGTGAATTATTTCTGGTAAAAGGTATGAAATAAGAATGAACAATATTTTATTAATATAATTTACCTACACAAAATCTTTGAAACTTGGTCTTCTTCTTCCCATTATTCAAATTTCTCTGAGACAGGCCTAATACTTTGAAACAATATGCAAACTAAAAATGAATTGGGAAGTTATGATTTTTGATTAAAAATCGGAGAACGCATAGATTAGTTCATATTACTTGATGATTAATTTCCCATTATGTAATACAAATATTTTTTTCACAAATGAATACAGAATGGGAGAATTTTAATATTGACATTTAAAAAAATTGTCTAAGCATGGAGCAATAGAAAACAAGGTTTCAAATCAATTTATTAACAATAAGAAAGAACAAAATTTTACGTAAATCGATAAACAATTAATATTTTATTAAAGGATTAGGGAGGATGGAGAGTCGGGTGGCTTTTTTATTTGTTTTGTGATTCTTTCATTCCTTTAACTGCAACTATACAGGAGTTAGATGATATTGAAAGGTCAGATGGTCGGATAGTTGGGAGGTATGAGAGTTAGGAGGCCACAAGTGAAATATGATTAAAGATAATTGAAAGATGGAATTACCTTGTAGTCAGGAGGTCATAGTCAATATTGTATATTTGATTTACTTGTGAAGAACAAAAACCCTACCTCTGACTTATTAAGTTATTTTTTGTTTTTCCTAATTATTTCAATTTGTTTTATCTTTTTAGGGAAAATAGGAAAATTTTATATAGGGAGCTTTGTTTTTCTTGTATAAAAACAAAAAGAGGGTTATTTTAATCCTAGCAATAGAGTGACAATCAATTTGTAGCCTGCAATGAGCAATTTCTTGCATCTTTGAGGTTAGTGCCTCAATCAAGTTGTAGCCTACCACAACTGGAAGCTTGCATATTTTGGGGTTGGTTTCCTCTTGCAAGGTGGAACCTACAAATTGATGTAAAGAGTTGAATACTACGTAAAATAAGAGATGGTGTTTTTCTCCCATTTGGGTTTCCACCTAGAAAATCTGTGTCTCCTTGTGATGTGATGCCTTATTGTTGTCTCTAGTTATGTTACTTACATCATGACACATTATGATAAATAGTGATATAATATTTATGATAACTTCTACATGAATGCATGAGTAATTGAGATTGAGATATTTTATAATTGTATCCACAATAATTTATCCTCCCCTCTTAATGTGACTTTTGGGCCAAAAAAATAATAAAATACCAGAATTGGTTAGATCTTCATTTGGTCCAACAAATATTTTATTATTTGACACATCAAATCTAACCTAGCATTTTGTTTTAAATAGATAGGTTTTCTCTTCTCATTTTAAATTACCATTATCATCTTCCAACTTTTGATCCTATGACATTTGAGTGTTATAAACTAGATCCTCATCTATTTTCTTTTTCTTTCATTTTGTGTGTTTGGATCATTCAACCAGTTGTAGAGAGAGGTATTGATTTCAGTTTTGGAAAAAGGATCGCCAAAGAAATCCCCTAAGGAGGAGGCCCTCTTGAGCCATTTTCATAGGGCACTTCTCAATATGTGAAAATAATTTAGTAATAAAGCTTTCTATTTAGGTAATGGATCTGGTAATTACTATGTGATTTATATCTATTATATGCTTCCTAGTCTCTTTTCTCTTTATTTTATGTGAATTTATTAATTACACATGAATAATTTCCACTTAAAGGGTTTAATCCTTATATTTTGTTGTTAGACTACTAGCCACCATAGAAAGGCTCTTCTTTTCCAACTATTGTGCAGAAAGACATCTAACATAAGTCATTCAATAGTTTTACTTGCATTGAAATGAATTACAAATCCTCGTGAATAATGTGGGTCATGGTTTCCTTTCTCAAAATATGGCATTTGAAGTATCAACATGCTTCCTATTGGATTACATCCCCTTGTCATGTGTGGCACATTTTCAAACAACATCAATATTATTTCACTATGTAGGAAACCATATGTTCCTATTATGTGAGGAATACATTAATAGCATAGCCAAAGGAATATGTATAAATATCAAATATTTGGAAGTATGGTAACATGAGGACTAGTGTAAAGTAGATGTGGAGTTTTAGATCCTAGAATGGTTTTTGCTATCACTTAGACTAGGAAAACTTGGCTTTAGCTCCACCTTTGGTCACTTGACTTAAGAGCTAAGCAAAGTGAGAGAACCCTAATATGAACCTATGGTAGAATAATGAAAAGCATATGAATATGTGAAACTATATTAGAGACATCAAGGTTGGGTAGCTATGTATGAATTCGATCTCAACAAGGTTCACATGCATCTAATGTTCATCCATAATGTATCCTAGATAATTAATTTTATGCACACTAAATGAGAATTTCTACAAATGACCATATATATTGTGTTTTTGAATGGTTCCCAACACCAACTAGATGTTTTCTAAATGTTATTTCCATGTTAGACTAAATATAAAGATGTCATTAAGATACAAAACCACAAAAAATTGTGAATGACCACAAGATAGCATACAACATTTTCATGAATGCATTACAACATTATTCAAGCCAAAAGGCATGGCAGACCACTTAAAAGGACCTTCTTTAGAATTGACATTTTTCCGCCATACAATAGCTTATTCTATCAGAACATGGTGGTAGCTTGACATTAGATTAATCTTGTTAAAGAACTTGGAATCCTTAATCTAATAAAAAATATATTCAATCTAGGGGATCATTTATTAGTTCTTAATAATGATATTTCTTGAGTCTTTGTGATCAATATATAGATTTTCCATGTCTTTTCCTTCTTCTACGCCAACATAACTAGGCTACTACAAAGTGAGTGGCTTAGTTTAATGTTTCCCTTTTGGATGAGCTCATGAATTTAATAGATTATTTATACATTAGATAGAAGAAAACATCTTCATATTGTACCATTGCATAAGTATCAATTCAATGGCATTTTTGAACTTCAAGTGTAGAGGCACCCCTATGGCTGAAGTCAAGATATCTATGTAGTCCTCTAAAACTTTGTATACTTGCTTCTACTATGTAAAGAGACTATATTCTAAATTTGTTGAGGTCATAGTGACCTTTTTTCACCTTCTAATTGAACCATAAAGAGGAAAAAGAAATATTCTAAGAGATTGCCTTTCAACTTTGTTTTTCCAAGATTCATGTATTTGTAATAAGTCGAACAACCTTTGACATCCTCTAGGATTTTTCTCCAAAAGGAAGAATTGTGTTGTGGGGCTAAGACTTATAAATCGTGAAATTTCTACATATAGGGTTTTCCTAAAATAACATCACATAATTTAGGTGGGAGAACATCACATAAGATGCCATTTACTGGGCTTCATGTTGTAGTAAAAATGGCATTTTTGGCTAAGATAAGGTTTCTCAAGCTCTAATTAACAATAATGAAATGTAGTGGGACCCCATTCACCCATATTTATGAATGGATGAGGTGTTGTCCCTCCTCAACCTCTTCTAACTATTTTGGATGGATATTTATGGTTACAACGTGTCAGGATAGGAGAGTAAGTCCAGGAATGAATTGTATTTTTCATTAAAAGAGGGCATGGATATATACAAGGAAAGGGACATTATTGGGATTCATCTCCTAATATCTCTTTATCTTCCTATTTCCTTTATTTTCTATTACAATAATTACATGGATTTTCCTAATCCCAAAGATTAGGTGTCAACACTCCCCCCCTAATCTGAAGAGATTTTGGTGATTCCAAGCATCATTCTCAATCTTTCAAAATTTTCCCTTCCAAGAACTTTTGCGGAGATGTCTATAATATGCGCATTTGTGGAACAATGTTGTAGGTGGATTGCCTTGGCTTCAACATGATGTTGAATCGAATGGTATTCTGTATTGGTGTGCTTCGTTTCATCATCAAACTTTAGGCTCTTTTCCAACTTTATTACAAAAGTGTTTTCAATAAAAATATGAGTTGAATGTACTTATTTCTCCTACAATTTTCTAGAATTTTCCTAAGCCACACAATTTATTTTGTTGCTTCATCTGCTGCCACATATTTTACCTCAGTTGTGGAATATGCTAGAACTGATTGTTTGGCTGATGTACAGAAGATAATTCCTAATCCAAGACTCATAACATAACCTGAAGAAGATATTCTAGTTTCTTTATTTCCATCAAAATCTAAATTAGAGTATCCAATAAAGCTGAATTCATCCACCTGCGTATACTTGAGTCCAAAGTCTTGAGTTTCCTTCAAGTACTTTAGAACTCTTTTTATAGTATATCAATGACCCTCACAAGGCTTTCACAAACATGGAGAGGATTCTAACAAAAAATGAAATCTTTGATCTGGTAGTAATTAGATAATTAAGACTTTCTATGAGTTATCTATGCTTTGTTGCATCCTCAAACTATTTTCCTTCAGTGGATGTGAGCTTTATGTTTTGTTCGATTGGAGTAGTAAAAGGATTGCACTCATCCATGCCAAACTTGTTCAACATATCTCCAATGTACTTCTTCTGAGAGAGGAATATAAACTTAAGATATTGAGTTACTTCAATAACAAGATAGTAGTGAACATACCCCAAATCTATCATTTCAAAACCTTTCCTTGGTTCTTTCTTTATCGATGCAATGTAGTTCTCATTTTTCCCTGTCATTAGAAGATTATCTACATACACCACAATTTATACGACTATTTTTCCAACTTTCTTAACAAACAAAAGTGCATCATCAAGATCATAATGTTTGAAATTGAGTTTCATAATTTTCTTCGTCAATTTCTCGTATTAAGCTCGCAATGCTTGCTTGAGGCCATCCAAGGATTTTACAAGATTCCATACTTTACGTTCCTCTCCCTACATAATAAATCCTTTTGATTCAGACATAAAAAAATTCTCTTTCATATATCCATTCAAGAAAGAAGACTTTTCATCCATTTGATGGATATTCCAACCATTCTTAGCTTACAAGGCAAAGTGTGTATGGATTTTAGCCCATTTTGCTATGAGGGAAAATGTCCCCCCACAATTGATCCCTTCCTTCTATGTAAAGCCTTTTGCCACAAGCTTGGCTTCATGCTTGTCAAGTGAGGAATATTCTTTATCCTTGTTCTTGAAGACCCACTTACAACCTATTGGTTTAGCTCCCAATGGAGGATCAACCAGCTTCTGGTTGCCATTCTTTATCCAAGCATCTTATTCTTTCTACATCAGTTCTTTCCTTTAATAACGAGAAACAACCTCTTTCAAGGAAGTTGGTTCAAAATCTGTAGACAAATTTAATTAAAAATCATAACAAACATCCATATCAAAAAGTGAATCAGGATCATCTACATCACCTCCATTTTTTCTAATATAGCTTCTTGTTCTAGTCTTTCCAACCTCATCAGGATGAACACTTTCAAGTGTCTTTGTGATCCATTTTGGTGGACTTTTCTGAGATGGCCTAGGCTATCAGTTCACTAAGATGGTGTTGAATCAAGATTTATCCTCCCAATTTTTTCAATCACATCAGTCAAAGTGTCAGCTTGATTAGTGGTTGGAGCTTCAAGAGTGGGAGGGAGTCCTTCATAAGGAGATACCATAGATTGATCGAGGCTAGGGATTCCCCCTTCAAGATGTGGTATCTTATCATCAAACTATTCAAAGGACTTTACATGTCTAAATCTATCCAAGCAATCAAGTTGTCACTCAACAACATTGTTAGTCTTGGAAGATTCAAGAAAGATCACATCTCTAGATATTATAATTTTCTTATTAACCTCATCATAGAGATTGTATGATTTGGAGGTATCTGAGTACCCCAAGAATATACATTTGTGACTCCTTACATCGTTTTTATTTCTTTGTTCCTTAGGTATGAAGGCATAATAGGTGGAATAGAAAACCCTGAGATGCCTTACCAAAGGAATGTGGCCATACCACATTTCATAGGAAGTCATGTTTTTGATAGCATCATATGGACATATATTCTTCATATACGCAACGCATAGAATTTCATCAGCCCAAAACATCAACTTAACATTCTTGAAAAACATCATTGAATGTACCATATTTAATATTGTCATGTTCATTCCTTCAGCAACACCATTCTGTTAGAGATTATAAGGAACATGTTTTTGATGTTTGATCCCATCTTGGAGAATATAGTTTTCAAATTCATTTCAATTATATCCTTTTCAATTATCAGTATGAATAGAGCCAATATGAGATCATGCATCATTTTCAATCCATGCATGAAAGTTATTGAATGTTTCAAAGCTTTTGATTTGTTCTTCAACAAATAAACCCAACACATTCTAGTGTAGTCATCAATAAGTGCCATAATATATTTATTATCATTTGTACAAGAAATAGGAACTGGGCCACATAAATTGGAATGAAAGAGTACAATATTTCTATGTGCTCTAGAATGAGAATCATGAAAAGACTATTTGTTTTTTTTCCTAAGATACAAGCATCACATTGCTTATTTTTCCTAGGAACTGTAGGAAAACCAATAACACCATTTTTCTTCAACAAATGAAGGTTTTCATAATTCAAGTGCCCAAATATAGCATGCCATAAAAGACTTTATGGAAGTGTACCTTCATGATAGTGAGAAATGTATGAAATGTTTTCTGCATGAGCAAAGGTTCCTTCCATATTCAATAGTATTTCTTCTTCTATCCAAGTCAAGACACGTGAATGATCTGATGCTTTGCTAACCTCAACCTTGCCATCAAATACATGAATGGAGTGTCCTTGCTCGTAGATGTGCACCAAATATAAAAAATGTCTCCTCAGCTCTGGAAGATAGAGTACATCATGTTGAAGAATATCTGGAAGACCAAGTAGTTTGAGCATGATGGTGCAAAGCCCTGATGGTTTAAGTTTTGATTTGTTTGCAAAGTAGATGGCTCCATCAACATTGTCAATGAATTCTTGAAAGAAATGTCTTTTGAAAGTCATGTGGCAAGTTTATCCTGAATCAAGAAACCAAGCATCTTTCTATGAATAAAGTGAAGTATTGAATAAGTCTTCATTAATTCCAAGGTTTCAATGTGCCACAACATAATGAGCAAACTCGAGTGCTTTTCCTTTCCCTATACCATATGTTTTACCATTTTCTTCATTTATTTCCTGCTCAATTTTGTCCCAAGGCACCTTACATGTGGAAGCATCATGTCCATTTCTGTTACACTGTATGCAATGAATATTAGACCTTTCTCCTGGGAAATATCACCCCCTACCTCTAAAATTATTCCTTCCTCGTCCTCTTTGACCACCTCTTCTTCTAGAAGAATAATGTACATGATTATTCTCTTTATGTGCAAGGAACACAACTTCTTCACAAAAATGGGGAGTTTTCTTCTTCCCAAATGCCTCCACTATTTCAAAAAACTTATTCTCAATGGATTTAAAGAAAATCTTCTTAAGTTTACCACTTTCTTGAAATGACTCAAGATAGTGTGAATAAGTGGGATATATTACCTTAACATACGCTATGAGATGAACAACTATTTCATGCATAATGGATATTATTTTTGATGTTAAGGTAAGAGGGTCATAATTTTTCAATAGAAGATTGAACAACTTCAAGCTTAGAGTGTGAGTCATATAGTTCCTTCAACTTCTTTAATGATTCAAAATAATCTAAAAATGGTGAAATATGATGACTTGCCTCTTCATTTATTGACACTGCAATCAAGTCGTATGCCTTGTTTTTCTTTATTTCCCAAATAGCAAGCTACTTATCTAAAGTATGTTTTTCAGGTGCATTGTCTCCTTCTCCTTCACAAATACCTTTCCACAACTCATTAAAATTTAAAGTGTGCTTTATCTATCTGGAGCACTCATGATAGTTCTCTTTTCTAGTGATAAATACTCCTACTATTGAAATGGGTGAATGCATTGTATAATTCTATATTGGGCCCAAATTATGTCTTCAAAATATCATCAATATACCTCCATACATACGCTTTACTCTTCACTATATTATTTAATACTTTAATACCATATGGCATACCATAATATATCACATACCACTCACATTATAATATGCATTCACGTACTATGGTATTCAAATCCCCTTACATAGTTCATATGAAATATATATATATACACCATTTTTTAAAAACTCAATTATTATATATGGACCTCTCTCTACACATATATCACATGCCATGAAACATCAAATACCATAGATCATACTCGTTGCCTTCACATCATATGACCCAACATATATGCACAACCTTCACAAAGAACTTAAGCATGCCATTCATTTTATTTTTTATTTTTTAATCAATGTGGAATGGAACTTCTACTCAAATAGCATACCATACATACCATTGAAACAAAATGACTAACGCACCATGCACCAAGAGATATATCAATGTAGATTCACACTATTCAATGTTGTGTAGTTGCACATAACCAGCGTATAATGTCAATGAGCCAACCATGAATTAAACAATGAATAGAAAATATTGGTTCTTAATTAATGACTTGACCAACGTGCATAGAAACTCAATGGACCAGCACAAATAATGGATACGCTGTCAATAATTCAACTCAACATTCACCAGAACCATGAGTAGTAAAGAGAAACTTTCAATCTCAGACGATGTTTACTGTGAGCAACAAAGAACCAACATCTAGTCTCAATCTAAATGATGAGAATTCAATATAAATGACAGATATTTTATCTCAGCAAGTAGTATTCAATATCAATGCATATAGGACTCAACACTTGATTCAAGGTGTTTCAAAAATTTTAGGACTAGCCTACAAAACGCATAGAAAGCGTACATATAATTAATCACTCAAAATTCAGGCATAGGGATAGACGACAAGAGAACAATTTTAATAGAAGGAAATAGGAGTTACAAGGGTAAAAAAACTAATTTTGGAGTTGGCTCAAATACCATGTTAGGCCAAGAGAGTAACTTCACTAATCATTTTTATTTTGCATTACCAAAGAATGTGGATATATACGAGGAGAGGGATACTATTTGGATTCATATCCAATGTCTCTTTCTCTTCCAATTTCATTTATTTTTATATTTACAATATTTACATGGATTTTCCTAATCCCAAATATTAGGTGTCAACACAATGGAAATAGAACGTTCCGCATCAATGATATATTTTTCCTTATCTTGTTATAAGTTAGAGTGGAAATCAGTGTTTTGTTCTTTTTATTTAAGCTTATCCAACATTGACTATTCTTATTGGAATTCATTAGTGTTTTTATATGGTATTTTATGGAACTCGCACCACTTTCTAATGTCCTTCTTCAAGTTCCAACTACTCTTATTTTCCTATACATTGGATTAGTTATTTTGAGGGCTTTTGTGAGGAAATATCTTTTTGCAAATAGGTTAGTTCCTCTACAAATTTTCCCAATATATATGTTAGAAAATGATATACCATTCAAAAATTACTTCTTATATATATATTCTATTAACTTCTTTAAAAAACACAAAAGGAAAATGGGAAAGTAAATGGCATACCTTGATTGCAAAGTTTCTATGCTATCCTAATTGATGTGGTCTAAAATATTTTTCTCCAACCTCCTAGAGATATTGCTCCCACTCAAAGCACCTATATCCTACACACGAAACAACAACAACTTCATATCTACCTTTCCAAGAAAATATATAATCAGAAATTGACTTATCTAGCTTAGAATAGTCAAGATAAACCACATCCAATAAATATATGTGGTGAACGATATGAAAAGTGAAGAAACCATGAAAACTATATTTTTATAGAAGAATCGCAATGCAATCTTTACTTCTGTATGAAAACCCTCTGTGTCTCCTTCGGTCAATGAATTTCCTTTCTCTTATGCTTAGAAGTAAGAAAACCTTATGGAAATAATAAGAGGATATCCTCATGAATGAGCAATTCTAGAAGCCTAGTCAAGATATTACTCTGCAATAAACTGCATCAAGTGATCATTGTTGCTTGTAGAGAGATAAAATGCAATGCATCACTCCTTTCCAATGTGCAAGGAGGGATGGAGATGATAGTTTTGGTCTTCCAAGGTATAAAACTAGTGTCTCATCCTAATAAGGGAATGTGTGTCTCAAGATGATAGCGAATGTGGAAAATAGCGACATAATATATTCTTATTAATATGTGAGGTTAGAAGAGAAATTGATGGTTGAAACACATTACAATACTATGAATGTCATTGCAATGTAAGGAAAAAGTCAAAGAACAAAAAACTATCTATGACCTACAAGACTTGTTAATGAATTATATATATGATCTATGAGTTAGGTATACTCATGCTTGATACAAGAGAAACAAAGAATGGATTCCAACCAAATACATTGCAAATCCATGACATGAAATGGAAATATATTGCCATGAAATAATACATTGTGGATCCATGTCATTAATAAGGAGATCATAGCCACAAATGAATACAATGTAGATATATGTCACAATACACATCAAGATGACATTGGACATGAATGACAGTTTTCCAAGTGATCTTCAAATAGTAAATTACTTCGTTGAAACTTATTATAGGTAACATGAGTTAGTGAGAAAAGCCACCATGCCCAAGGTATTCATTCCAACCTTCATGAAGTGATTCTACATTATGTGAATAGGTGAGATGATTTCAAGCATGGTAGGAACTATATTATTAATAGTCATTGAATTATACAATTAATGGATGTGAGGGGACCCACTAATGAGGAATAGGACCCCAAGGTACCCAATGTAATATAGGAAGTGTGAAAATCATATATTTGATAGAGTGGGAGTCAATGAGGAAAACCCATTTTTAGTGATGAGGAAGACCACCACTAATGAGTAAAAGCTCCTAGGTACTAGTTGGTTTCTGGATGCATTTCCTAGATATTAAGTTGATATTAATGGGAAGATATACGTTGAAGGAGTGAGTTAGTGTACCCCTTATTAATCAACATGGAACACACACCATGTGATGGCATGAAGATATAGAATCACTGAGTACAAATAATATATGAATGATTAACATTGATCGTCAACAAAACAACAAATGATTAAATCATGCTTAAAAATCCCTTGAATATTTGGAAAAATATAAGATTGTCTTGGGAATATTGAAACAAAGGAACCACACAATATCATGGAAAAATGAATGAGGAGTAGAAGAATGGTCCATCATGACTAAAAGAGTAACTAGTTGTAGGAGTAAATGACTCATATATATAATATGAATCCTAGGAAAGATCCAACCCAAACATAAATAAATGACACAAATAAGTCGCATGTTCACAGGTGGTGTGTTTAATGATTGACACTTCTTAATACATATATCAAATATTTACTCTTTTATTGGTATGTCTTTCATAGCTCAATGAGCATGAAATAGAAGACAATTATGCTTCATAGTATCTCTTTCATATAGTTTTAGCAAGTCTAAAAATAGGTTAAAATTGTACTTAAGATGGTATATTCTTTGTGGTTTAATCAGCTCAAACAAGAGGTATTATTTCGCTCAAAATGGTACCTTTTTCATGAGACTTTAATGATGCAATGAAAGAGGTAAATGATTTATAACCTACCATGGATATTCCATTGGAACAATTAAGAACAATATATCTAATGAAATTACTGAAATCTTTACTATCAATGTTAATTCCCTTTAGATCTCATTTTCTTTATTTACTATTTTTATGATTAAATGAGTAAATTAGCTAAAATGTGATAAATATGGAATAAATATAAATACACACACCTATGAATGAAATGGGATCTTATATTTTAAAAAAATGTACAACTTTCAAATACAGAAGGAAGTGACTTATCAATTTGTTACTCCATGCAATTCTCTATTTTATGGTCTAAATGATTTTTCCAATTTCAATTCTTGAAAAAAAATACTTGACTTCTTATTTGTTTGACTTCGGTTATTAATTAACAAATAAAACTTGTTCTAATAAATTGATGCAATTTGAGCATTGAACCTTATGCACAATGTGATAATGGGAATTGAACTTATGTCTTCTTTGAGGGGACCTTGGTTTTTCAACTCATCCAAGACTTATGTCGATATTTTTGGAAAGAATTTAGTGTCCTATAGTATTCTACTTGTATCCTATAACAATCCACTCATACCAATAGAAATTCCTGTATGATTTTGTATCATTTCTTATAGTATATAGCATTTAAAATCAATATTTATATCGTAGTATCTCTTGTAGTGGTGGCAAGCCTCATTGATAATTTTTAAGCAATTTTGAATGCAAAACATGAAATGGAAAGCTTGGAGTTCTCTTGAGGTAAGTGGATGTTCTATTGGTGGTTGATGAGATGGGTCTTAACATGAAATGAGTGATTTGGTTCCCACCTACTCCTTGTCATCCCTTATACTCCACGTCCTTTTCATCTATAAGCAATAATGACTTACTTTTCAAATCATTCACATTTTCTTCTTAATTTATTTCACTTGTTCGTGTGACTCAGGAAAAAGGTAAAGTCCTCTACTAGATCTGGTTGAGACTCGTACAAGAATAATTTGGATATAAATCCCTCTACCCCTTGTACTTTTATCATTTTATAATTATTCAGATAAGTTCAAAGGGTGAGATCAAGAGATCCATACCTGGTGCCTTACCTTCTAATGCTTCTACATGTGATCTTGATGCTTCAATTTGTGATATTGATGTTGTTGTGGCTAGATAAGAGATCTTATGGCATTCTAAAGGATATTGCATAGTTTCTTAGAGTGATTTTTGAGCTAAGAGTTATATCTAGACATCCAAAGATGCTTCTGAGTTGTGGAAATTTGTGGCATGCAATGATCTCCTTTAAGAGTGGTATACACTTCATCATGTAGGTTTTTTTAAAGGATGCTACAACACTGTGTATTCTCTTTTAGCACTCACATAAACTTGTCATTATCATCATTTTATTCACATGACATACCAAAAAGTTCTAATAAATCAATGAGAATCTGGTGGTGATATTGGAAATGTTGTTGGTGGTGACTATGATAGAAAAGATAAAGATTTTGAGCTACTGTGGATAGAAAATAATGAACAGTGGAGGAAAAATGAAGGGGTGAGACATTTTGACAAAATGAGTGAGTTTAAAGAAGCCCTTGATGCTTTTTCTTTGCTTATAGGAAGAGAAGATATTCAACCTATTTGTTTTTACCAATTCTAGGTTCTCCTCTAGTGTTACAGGACTTTCTTTTATCAACTTAGGGCACTGGACATAAATGCATACAAATAACTTGGGAATGTTGATGTGAGGTTATGGATAATGGGAGATGATGACAATGAGGTAAGGAAATTGTCTAGCCTATTTATGAGTACATGATTGAATGCTTTCAACCTGGTGTGCATGTTGTCTTGTTCAATATTCCTTGCTAATTTCCCTTTGTGATACCTACACATACATCAAGGTAAGATAAAACATCATTATTTTCTTCTTTTCTCTTTCTTTTTAATTTTTCCTTTTTCCTTCAGGCCCACTAGCTGTCTCAGGGAGATTTCATCTAGTAGGTCTGCCCTAGGTGCCTCAAAAGAGTTTTTCACCTGGGGTTCTTTATTGTTTTTTCTATTTCCATAGACTCACCAATTCTCTTGGGAAACCAAACTTGTAGAAGAAGTTCTCCCTAAAAAATTTAGCTATGTTCTACTTTGTTGTTTCTTTTATTGCTTTCACCTTAGACCACTAAGTCAAGTAGTGAGTAAAAAAAATGATATACCTCTTATGTCTGGATGGAGGATCAATAGGGCCTATGAGTTCCATGCCCCACTTCTAAAATATATTGAAATTAACTTGAGGTTGTAAAGAAAGTTCATCCTTTTGAGTATGTTTCCCCATCCATCGAAACTCATCACACTTGTTGTGTATCTTTCGGCATCTTCATAAAGGGTTGGCCAATAGTACTTTGTTTGTGGGATCTTGTTCGTTGTACTTTTGGTTGAAAAACTTCCCCCATAGGGTCCATCATGACAAGCTGAGAGGATTTCATAAACCTCATCTTCCCTCACACATCCTTTTAGGATATTATGAAGCCCCAATTTGATGAGGTTACCGCCAATCCAAGTATAAGGGGAACTATTTCTCACAATCTTACTTTTCTCTTTCAAAGACAAGTGAGGGGATAATTGGACAAGATTTAGAAAGATAGCTATGTCACCAAACCATGGAGATAAATATAAGATGGAAAAAATATTATCGTCAAGGTGTTGGTCATCCACCATTTATGTAGTCTTTGTAGACAAGGTCAATCTCGAAAGAAATTCCACAAAAACATTTTCTTTTCTAGGTTTGTCAAAAATAGTTAAATAAAATTGTTGTAGCAATAGTAACTACCTAACTATGTGATAATTTACGTATGGTTTATTCATCAAATAGTTGATTTTTTCATGGTTAATATGTACAATGACCCAATAGCTATCAATATAATGCCTAAATTTGTTAAAGGAATATACAACAACTAAGAGTTATTTTTCAATAATTGTATAGCTAATCTTAGCTTTAGAAATATTCTTTCTAATAAAATAAATGGCATAATGAATTTTACCCTCATGTTTTCCTAGTGCTACCCCAACCAATTTATTTGATTCTTCTTCATAGATATGGAAGGGAAAAATCCAATTTTGACCTCTAAGGACTATTGCAGTCATATGTTTTTCTTTGATTTCCTTAAATTCCTTCTAACATAAATATGTCTGTCAAAACTCTGAATCTTGCTAAAATCATTGATGAACCTTTAATATCTAGTAAGACCTACAAAAATTCTAACATTTTTCCATTTTTTAGGAACAAGAACCATTTTAATGATGTCTATTTTGTTAGGATATACCTTGATTCCTTTTTTAGAGAGAAATTTCCCTAAAAAAATCCCTTCATTCATAAAAACAAGCATTGCTCATGGCTTAGGGAGAGGTTCATTTCTTTAGACCTATACATGAGATTGCATAGCTTGGAGAGAGCCTCTTGGAGATCATCCTTGCAAGGTATAAAATCATCCATGTATATTTCCATTAATTCATGCATGAGGTCAGATAAAATACTCAACACAACCCTCTGGAAGGTGGAAGGGGCATTCCATAAACTGAATGGAAGAAATATGCAAGAAAAATTCCCCCATGGGCATGTGAAAGTAGTTTTATCCTGATATTCAAGAAAAATTTTAAGGATGGAAATTTATATTAATGCTTAGAAACCTTGGCGAATATTACTTGTCCCTATTATGTAATCTATAAATTGTTTGGCAATATTTTTGTAAAAGTGTTGAAATTTCTAATGATTTTATATTTGTCTCTACAAAATATTGGTGATTTTTAAGTTAAAATAAATTTACACAATAAAATTTGGGAGAATCATTTTTAGAAAAAAGTAGAAATTAGCAATTGTTTTTGTTTAAAGCATTGCAAATTAGCCCACTTGAGAATATTAGCCCCTAAAATTTTCCCTGTTCATAATTAGGGATAATTTGGATTTGATTATACCCATTGAATAAATATAAAAATGAAAAGAACATTTTCCTTGCAAGAACATCCAAAACTTGGTTAATAAAGAGCAAGGGAAAATGGTCCTTTCTAGTGGCTTTGTTGAGTTTTGTATAACCAACATGGATTCTTCATTCTCCATTATTATTAGGGACAATCACTGGGGTAGATACCGATTCGCTATCTGAGATCGTATAGATGAATCTTGCATCCAACAATTTCTCCAATTCATCTCTTACAATGACTTTTAATGTAGCTTTCATTCACCTTTGTGGCTGGTGAATAGATTTATGGTGTTCTTTAATGTATATATGATGAGTGAAAATAGAAGGATGGACTCCATTAATTTCCTTGTAATCACATGCAAATGCAGCAACGTGATGCTTCAAAACAATGAATAGTTGGTCTTCTTGATCAACTAAAGAAAGGGGCTAATTTTAAATGTTTTGGAAGGGTTGATTTCTATGGTTTCACATTATTCTAGTATGAACCAGAAATTATCATATCTTCCCATGAACTATCGAGAGAGAATCCAAGTTATTATGTAGATTCATCTTCTAAGCCATCAATATGCATGGAAACAGGGTATTGTTTTGCAAAAAAATTCCAATTAAATTATCTTCATCCATCTTTATGTTGCCAATGGTGGTTTCTAAGGTATATATGGGGTAGGGTGTTGATAGGAAATAGTCTTATTCTTCTGCTTAGTCTTCTACCCAAGTAGGAAAATCATGCTCAACTAGAGGTTAATTAGGTGGATATAATAAAATTTATTTTTTAGATAACCTATTGGTGATTTTCATATTTCTATACCTATAGCTAATGTAGGCATAATTAGTGGCCAACCAAGGTCTTCCTAAGATGAATGGTTATCCATAAAAATTGGCCTTGGGCTGAAGAACATGGAAATATATGGAATATTTCCAAGAATCAATGGAGACTATGACATCCTCAATGATGCCTTCAGGTACTACTATGGATGTATGAATAAGTTGTAATAATGTGCGGTTCATCCTTAGGGATTCTTGGAGATTGAGTTTGAGAATAGTATCCTCAGTAATGGAATTTATTATAGCTCCCAAGTATATTGGAGTGTTATGAAGTATAATATCATTGATGTGGACATCTACTATTGGGATTCTAGGATCTAGGTACTTTAGGATGAGGAGTTTCCCAAGCATAAGATCATCTCGCTACCCTATGACATTGACAATAGAAGCCTAGTTTCTCCTCCTTCCTCGCCTTTTAGGATATTCCTCTTTGATGAGCTTATTGTAAATATGAACATCCTTAATGGCCTATAAAAAAACACATATTTTTGAATTCTCCCAGAAGTTCAACTTCTTCTGGGGTGCGTGTTCTATGAGTGGTCAAACTTTTAGGATAGAAAGGTTTAGTTTAGGTCACTTGATGTCCAATATCATTGTTCTATTCTTATATATGTTTCATTGGAGGAGGCAGGTGAGCATCCAAAAATACCTTCCCAAACTTACAATTAACTTCTTGAATATCTAAAACATAAGTTGGAAAAGTTTTTTCTCCGTTATAAACTAGTTGGGCCTCCTTATGGTTAGGATTTGGGTTTGGCTGGGTAGGAGTTCGAGGTTTCTTTGGAGGGTTATTATAGGGTATTTGTGGTTTATAAGGAGGAGGAATTAAGGTAGGTGTTTGGGTTTCTTGAGGCTTCCATCTTGAATATGAATTACTTGATTAAGGAGGTTGGTGCTAATATGGCTAAAAGGGGGGAATAGTATTTTGGGGAGATCAATTCCATGGAGTGGGCATAGCCCAGGGTGAAGGGATAGGAGGACACCAAATTTGATAATGTGTATTATAATGTCTTATTGAAAGGAGATGGGTATTTCATACCTTATTGAAACTACCTGGGGCATTTTTTCCTTTTCTGAGTGACAAAGCATAACTCTTCCATGATCCATGTTATCTTCTTCTCTTTGGTATACTCATTTCAAGCCTAGTAAATATGGGAATTACTTATTCGATCTTTTTTCTTCATATACAGGTCATATATCTATAACATATAAAGGGAACTCAATCCTAGGATGTCTCTGAGTGCATTTAGGGAAGAAGTATCTTGATCGGTAGTGTACCTATTTACATAGAAAATGTGTGTATGATCTCATTTTTTAGGTTCTCTAGCATACCTCCTTTCTCATTCTTGGTAATTTTGGAAGGGGAAGAAGGATTTACCAAATGCTTGCTTTCTCTACCTATTTTCTTGGAAACTCTTGAATTATTTTTGAAAACCATTTTGATATTACCATAGCTAAGTTGGTAGATGCCTCCATTGGCTAGTAGGTTCAATGTTTACATTAGTCATTCTCTAACTCCTCGTAGTAATACTAACTTCAAGGAATTTAGGTTTAGAGTGTAATTTTGTGCTCTTCAATAACTCAACTAAAATATTTCCTTAAAATATTATAAGGGTTCATCTTCTCCTTGAGTCATGCTAAATATCTCATCCCTATTGTCTCTTTCTCTATAATATTCCCAGTACTTGGTGTTGAAATTTTGTTGCATCTGTTCCCATGAAGTGATGCTACCCCTTTGTAGACTCATGAACCATCAAAGGGTTTCATATTTGAGAGTGGAATGGAATACTTTGATTTTTTGTTTATCATTCGTTAGTCATGGGTCCTATAAACTACAAAAAAATCAAACATAAAAGTGTCAACATCTTTAGTAGTCACACCATAGAAGTGTGGGAGGGTAGATGGGATGATCCTCTTCAACTTAGCCTATCCATTTGTCTCTATAATATGAAACATTAAATCTTTAGGTTGTCTATTCCTAACCATGGTGTCTGTAGCTTGTAAATGCATCTCTCCTTCTACAAACTCCTCAGGAATCCTCACTTGCTCATGTGAGAAGGCCTCTATATCCTCTACGGGTAGAGTGGAATTATCACAGTCAGAAAAAAGAGGTTGGTCTCTTGTGGAAGTGGGGATTTTCAAAAGTAATTTTCCTATATTATAGATAATTGTTCAAGCCATGAAAAAAGAAACATACTTTTCTATTTTATTTTCAAATATTTATTTTTGAAAAATTCTACTGTAGTACAATTTTATGCTTTTTTTAAGGTTGCCTAATGCGGATTTTGTTGTTTTTGTAGAAAGTAAAGTGATTTAAAGAGAAAATAAACTAGGGAAAAAGATAGTACATACTTTCACACATTGATCTAAAATTGGATTAGGTGATTTCTTCCTCTTCTCCAAAATCAAATAAAACAAAAATTAGGACCATGTCAATGATTTGTAACATACAACTGGTTCTTGAAACAAACATGTTTCCAATGTCTTTTCAAATCATGAATTGGTATTCATATGTAACTTAAGATAATGAAATAAAACACATATTCCATGCATAGATAATGAAGAGTAAGATAAAAGGTTTGTTGATGGAGTCACACCCCTAATTTTATCCTACAAACAACTCTCACAACAACAAAAACTCAATTCCACATTGAAGAACATAATCAAAACTTCATGTTAAGAGAAGTTGATCCTGACCTAAACCCTTCTAGTTACAATCACTGTAGTATCCTTCTAGAAGTGAAAATACCCCTACAAGGTCTTCCCCATGCCAAAATATCTCCTAGAAGTTCTTTCAAACCCTAACTGATCCATACACCTTTTGGATAAAACCTGCAAAAATAATCTGAAGATGTGCTCAAATCAGAAATTAGAGGTTACCAATGAATTCATAACATCCAAAAACTCCCAAGTAGCCTCTTTTTGAGCCCAATTTGGATAATAAATCAAAAATTTATGAGGTTCGAAGCTCTCTCATGAATTTCACTATTAACCATCCTAAAAATTCACCCTTTTGTCTATCAGTTCTACAAATCCTCCCCGAAAATTGCTAACAAAGAGAAAATTTCACTACTTTCCGGTGCATTTTGTTGGATGATTAATTTAGCCTCAGACCCCTTAGTCTGAAAATTATGGCCACATTGGCCACATAGGACCGAGGGCTAGGCCTTAATTCCTACCCTCTCTAGTTAAGCCCCTTAATGCTCAGGATGAGGTTACGATATTCCCACGGGGCCAAGGATTGGGCCAACAACCCACCCTATCGGTCGGAGCCCCAAACTATTGGTGCATGGCCCTATGACCACCATGTGACCCTAGGGCTCGCCCCCTTCCTTGGCACCTTCCCCCTGACGACCAAACTTCACGCCAATAGTCACGTGAAAGGCCATATGGCCTCGGATTGGGGCCATACCTTAATACCCATTGCAAATCTTCTTCGAGCCCCTTAAACCTTATAGCTCAGTCCCCAAACAACAAAACATATTGCATTTAAATATAAATGTGTCACCATGTATATTAAGAACCACCTAGTGGCATGGTAGTAAGGTGTTCAGTTGCTAGACAAGTGATCTCGTGTTCGATTCATATGAGGGAAATTCAGCCCATAAAAATTTTAATGCACCCTTGGGAGGACACGTGGTAGCTTTCCATTGGCCCATGTGACTTCCATCCATTGGACCACCAAACCGAAACCAAAACCAATCATAACTTAACAGAATTTAACCAATCTGGAGAGGTCAAGTGGAAACCTATCATTGACCCACATTGTATAGTCATCCTACCCAGGCACCTTACCTAGTCAATGTACAAACTGTATAGTCAGCAGTCCTGCATCCAACCTACAAATGTTTTTTCCTATTTGGGAAAATGATTAGAACGTGATATCGGGAGCATACGATATCAGTTTTAAGTGATTCAATTTGTGTTGGATTCAGATCGGTGAGATATTTGATTTAGCATAAGTTTCAGGAAGTTCTTGACACTTTCATTTTTAGCTTAAAATTGATCACCTAATCACACCTCCACACTAGGAACTTTTTGACTCCAAAATTTTACTTCCTTAGTCAATATAAAGAGGTTGGAACTCAAAAATACCCAAAAACTCAATCCAAAATGAAAAATTTTCAATTGGTTCCCTTCAATCCCCAATCAAGTCACTTCACTTATCATCCCCAAGAAGACTTGTTGTCTTATTAAGAATTGAGCCAACATTCTTATTATTGTTGCCAGAAAAAAATATTGATTAGTGGAATCTAAAAATTCTCTCTACTTTCATCTTTGCAAGGCCCCAAAAGCACTTCATCTTGAAGTTTAAACGATTGAAGACAAACTTGACCCCATCTAGGAATTCAGAAGCAAAATAAACTTACTTTAACATCTTCAAGCTGAGCTTGTACATGAAAAGTACATTGCTGTAAAATTTTCCATGATATGATTGGCCTTGCCTACAATACATAGTCATCTTATACAATCTTAAAAAAAAATATTAAATTCACATAAGTTTCAAATCGAATACTTGTATCAATGAACATATGACAACTTGTAACAACTTTGAATGACAATATTGTACACTCACAAAATTCCTTGAACATGTGGACTATAACAAGCCAATACATAAATAAATGAAAAAAATCTACTTGTTTAACATAGTGACAATGAATGTTCACTTTAAAAAAGTACCTAAACATGTAATGACAACAAGTATTTACAAAATTTTACAAAACAAATTTACAATAAGTCCACCCAAAATTTGCCTCTCCTAGGCTTATGGGTTCTCTTCTTGCACCACATTTGTCTTGAAGGTCACTTAGGATTGTGGAGATTCCTCTTTATCACCTTTTGTTTCCCTTGCATTATGTAGCATCATCTCTTTACCTTTCTTTGAATGAAGCTCCTGATGCAACTTCCAACATCATTCAGTATCATGTCCATGCACCTTACAATGAGTAGAGAAAAACTTCTTCCTGTTTTCGAACATAGAAGTTCTCTCATGTGAAATAAATTCATTATTCTTGATGCCTAAAATTGGTTCATTATTTTAACCATTGTCATATGTTTTTCACATACAGCCATTCAATGGTCAACCACGTCACAAAATGTACAAGGTTATTGATTCCACAAGTATTCAAAATTTCAATATATTGGAAAACACTCTTGAGAGTTATACCTATCTCTAGAGTTACAACCTTGACGGATGTCACAAGGTGGTGACATTTCATTCTCAGATGTTTGATGTACCTCAAGACATTTGGAGCATTCCCTAAACTCCCTTCAACCATATCCCAATCCCATATACTTTGGTCTCTCCTCAACTATAATTGGATTGGAAATACCTTGGTCATTTATGCCAAGACCTCCACCTTCATAACACATATTGGAATGTATCTTCATACCTATGTCTTTGGTATGTTGCTTGAACATTACAAAAGAGTTATTATGCATATAAATGGAAGGAGTGGAACCTGAGATACTAATTACCTATTTAAACTTGTCACTCATATTTTCACCTTTTGATGATGAC
Source organism: Pinus tabuliformis (assembly GCA_031772625.1). Lineage (NCBI taxonomy): Eukaryota > Viridiplantae > Streptophyta > Pinopsida > Pinales > Pinaceae > Pinus > Pinus tabuliformis. The sequence goes on along the minus strand of CM062808.1, from coordinate 678,981,336 downwards.
GATGATGGACAACCTTTAGATGACTCTAGCCACCCACTCTTGTCCACTGAAATATGGTGTGCTTCTTAAAGATGATCTCAAAATTCACATGCAACATCTTCCACATATGGTGCAAAACCACTATTTGAACCATGACTACATACTAGCCTCATTCTGGAGGTTTCTCTTGCTGGTACTGGAGTAGAGCAATCTATAACTTTCTCATCAAGCACTTGCTACAAAACAAAGTGCATGTGCCTCTTCCCCTCTTGATCGATCTCTAACATCCTTCTCAACTCTATGTTCTCCATCTAAATAGCTAAATTCTCCTCCTCTAGCTCTTGAAGACTCTTTTTGCTGCCCATTCTTGCAACTTGGTCAACTGGTGCTCTGATACCAAACTGATCTGAAATTGGATTAGGTGATTTCTTCTTCTTTTCCAAAATCAAATAAAACAAAAACTAGGACCATGTCGATGCTTTGCAATATAAAATTGGTTGTTGAAACAAATAAGTTTATGATATCTCTTCAAATCAAGAATTAGTCTTTAGAGGAAATTTGAACTCAAAAATACCCACCTAAGAAAAAAGTAAGAAATTAATCAAATAATGCCATGTAGACAATTTTTTAATATATGATTTTTATTCTTTTACTTTTATCGAAATTACCCAAATAAATGTGACGCATATCAAAATAAAAATGTATATAATTTATATTTAAATTAATATATTAGCACAAGATTTAATAAAATCTAAATTTAAATTACCTAAATTTAAATTTAAAAAGTAAATTTAAAATTTAAATTAGTTATGCATCACTAGAATTAAATAACAATATATATAATATTTCAATTAATTTATTAACACAAGATTTAATAAAATTTAAATAAAAAAAATGTATTTAAAATTTAAATTTAAATTAAATGTAAATTAAGGAAATAAATGCACTTTTATCAAAATAATAGTATATATATTTTATACTTAAGTTAATTTGTTTACACAAGATTTAATAAAATTTAAATTAAAAAAGGAAATTTAAAATTCAAATTACTTACGCATCATTAAAAATATTATCGACACTATAAATTTTATAGAATAAGATATTAATTTTATTTTTAATATTTATTGTACTCTTGGCGCATTTAGGCACCATTCATGCTTAAGATAGGTAAATTATATTATTAAAAATATTCTAAGTGCCTAGCTACACGTGTATCTCTTTTGAATTTTAAAGGATTTTGATTGGCTTACACATTATGACATGAAAATTCAATGTTAACCTTTTAAAATCAAATTCCCTCTAAATTATGTTTTTTATGTAACTTAACATAATGAACAAAACAACACATAATCTAGGTAGGCATAATGAAGAAGAATAAAAAAGGTTTGTTGACAAAGTTCAACCCTCCTGGGCTACATCTTTGGGCCTGTCAACATGCTTAGACCACTCATATATTCAGTATCAAAATTAAGTACATAAGCATTTGTTGCAATTAAATATGTGGTTCTTACTCCTACAAGGTAATTTTCTCCTACAAATAACTCTCACAACATAAAAAACACAAAACATCTCCTACAAACATGACATACTTCAACTGTAATGAGCTAAAAGCAACATGTGAACCCTTTAATTCCACATTAAAACACTTAATCAAAGCATCATGTTAAGAGAAGTTGAACTTAAGTTGAACCCTATTGGTGAAAACTACTTCAGTAGCCTTATGGAAGTGAGAATACCCATACAAGGTCTTCTCCTTGCCCAAATACCTCCCATAATGACTTCCAAACCCTGACTGATCCATACACATTTTGTCTCAAACCATCAAAAGGACTTCAAGATTTGCTCAAGTCAGAAATTAGAGGTTATCAATGAATTTAGAACATACAAAATCCCCCAAGTATCCTCTTTCTCAACTCCATTTTGATAAAAAATCAAAAAGTTATGAGCTTCCAAGCTCTCTCATGAATTTCACTATTAAACATCCTACAAATTCACCCTTTCGTCTATCGGTTCTACAAATCTGCCCCAAAAATTACTAATGGAGCTAAAATTTTACTACCCACCAGTGCACTTTGTTGGACAATTAATTTAACCTCAACCCCTTAATCTAAAAATTATGGCCATATCAACTACATAGGGTCGAGGGCTAGGCCTTAACTCCTGCCCCCACCAATTAAGCCCTTTAAAGCTTGGGATAAGGTCATGTTATGCCCCACGGGGCTGAGGTCTAGGATAATAGCCCACCCTATCCATCATAGACCCCAAAAATTGGTGCATAGTCCTATGATTACCATGCGACCCTCGAGTTGGCCCCCTTCCTTGGTACCCTCCACCTAATGCCTAAAATTTGTACCAGAGGTCATGTGAAAGGCCATATAACCTTGGTTTGAAGAAATACCTTAGAAATCATTGAAAATATCCAACAATCCCATTAAACCTTAGCACTCAATCACTATGGCAGAGATATGACGTGGGGCAGGTCCCCAACTTTGCCCCTGAACGGTTAACACATTTGTCTGTTCAGTGCTAGTCTGATGTTGTGGGGTCTCGAGGGTGTTAGAACCATGGATTAGGACTAAGCTCATGCTTGTTTATCACCCACCTGTGGTCCTATAGGTGTGGAGTGACCGGGGGCTAGGGCTTAGCCCTGGCCCCATCCCAAAACAACAAAACATATCGCATTTAAATATAAATGCGCCACCATAAATGAACCACCCTATGGCATGGAGGTAAAGCGACGTGTTTCTAGACAAGAGGTCTCATGTTCGATTCTTGTTAGTGAATTTTAGCCCATAAAATATTTTAATGCACCCTCTAGAGGCCATGTGGCAGCCATCCATTGGCCCATGTGGCTTCCACCCGTTGGACCACGAAACCAAAACCACAACCAATCAGAACTCAACAGAATTTCACTAATCTAGAGAGGATAAGTCACAACCTAGCATTGGACCACATTGTACAGTTAACCTTCCAAGTCAGCGTATAGACTACACAGTCAGTAGTCCTTCATCCAACCTGCAAATGTTTTTACTTGTTTGGGAAAATGATCAGAACATGATATTGGGAGCATACAATATCTGTTTTGAGAGATTCAAGTTATGTTGGATTTAGATCATTGACTTCTTCAATTTGAGAGATTAAAGTTGTGTTGGATTTTTTAGCTTAAAATTGATCACCTGATCACACATCCCCAACAATGGCAACAAAAAGTGATGGCCCTCATTATTGTAACAAGAATACTACATCTCCCAAGGGTCTCAACTTTAATTATCAACCCAAGGCTCATACAAACTTAATAGGGTTTGGTGAAGAGCCCTAGTATTGAAAAAATAATGTTGCAACTCCTAAGGATACAAACTTTAATTATGATCCCGTGGTTCATACAAACTTAAGATGTGTCAACATTATGTGTGAAACATTTAATGTCCTTATTTTTTTTATGTGATGCAATGAAGTGAATTGATATGTGTAGAGGCCATTTTATAAACTCAGAGAAAGTAATATACAAAATATAACATTGCAAGGAATTAAATGATTGAAACATTATTTTTCCTAAAGAATAAGGACATCCTAATCTATTTGTAAAAACAGAAATGCTAGAAAAGAAAATCCTAAATCTATTTTGCAGAAATTAAATGGCATCAATATAAACCTAGACTAGTTGCATGGAATCAAATGCAAGAAATAAAATCTATACTAATACATTAAAATTAAACTCTAATTGATTTGAAAAAACCATCAATTTCTCAAAGGAAACCAATGCAAACTATTTCTATGTAGAAATTTTGAATAATATGACCCTTATTCAAGGAGATTATCCCGATTATACACTATTTGCGAAATGCATGCATAATACATAACCTCCTCTACGTTGATCATCAATTTGCGGGATCAAAAAACAATCGCATGCGCAAATTGAAACATCAATCACACATATCAACACAGTATGTAACTGGGGAAAGCACACAGCTGAAAACCCCCAACTATCTGTATATTATAATGATAGAGAACATGTAAGAATACATAGTACAATACTCCTCACAAGTACTCAGTACTATCTCCACATGTTACATACAAACTAGCTCAGATCTGAATCAAGTCACAAGTTCAAATCTACTCCTCTGTCTACCTGCCTCTACTGTGCAATCCAAAGTAAGAATAGGAATGATCCAATCTTGTTTTCCTTGGCTTGTACTGCGCAATCCTCATTGGCAATCTCAATCACTGATTGTGCAAATCTCATGCACAGCTATAGTCACAACTGATAGTAGTCTCCACCTCTAACACCTGTCTCCACTGAACTGTCCATGCACTAAGTTAACTGATGTATTCTTTAGTTGATTTATGAGTTAATAATTAATTCACATCACTCATCACTAGTGTATTCTATAGTTAGACTAAATACAACTAGTTCAACCAAATCAAACTGAACACAACTCCATCAACTCCTCAATCAACTCCACCAAACTCAATCACTTGAGTTCTAACTGAAGTCCATCATGCAATAGCTCAACTAACCCATAAGAAAAGCGTATTTCCTTCTGGCAGTTGCATGTGCCACATCTGTAGCTCGAACTAAAGTGCTCCAAGAGGATAAGATAATGTTCATAGTCCAAATATTATTAAGAGCTAATAATATTCGACTGTTCTATTTTTAGCCTGGCAGTCTAAAAATAGGCTCCGCCCATATGTCTAAAAATAGAAGTCCATCTATTTTTACCAACATGACCAATCATCAACAAATAGCATCCTGCAACTCATAGACCATGATCCATATGTCTAAAAATAAACATAGTCTAAAAATAGACTTTGCACCAAAAATAGCCTACGGGCCCACTTAGTGAAGGAGAGTCCTTTCCACTAAGCTCCATCATCTTGTTGCATTTTCAACACTCCCTCTCAACAAGATATGGATTATCTTCAACCCCTATCCTACCTCGGTGGTATTCGAATTTGCTCTTGGTGAGCACCTTCGTCAAGATATCATCATCCTGATCCTTCGTTGGAATGTATGAAAGTAACATCATTCTCCACTGCACACAATCTCTGATATGATGGTATCTGATGTCAATGTGCTTGGATATATCATGAAATACTAGATTATCTAAGAGTTTAATGCAACTCTGGTTATCACAATAAATCACTGTAGGCTCCAAGTGTGACCCGAACAACCCGTCCAGGATCTTCCTCATCCATATAGCCTCGCATGTAGCCAAACTTGCTACCATATACTCAGCCTCTATTGAACTGAGCGCCACGGATCTCTGCTTCCTGTTGTACCAAGAAACTGTTGTCGACCTGATATTGAAGATCCCTCCAGATGTGCTCTTTCTGTCCGTTGGGCTCCCTGCCCAATCTGCATCTGTGAAGCCACATAGATTCACCTCATCTTCCTGTCTGTACCACAATCCATATCCCGATGTGCCTCTGAGATAACGCAATACATGCTTGCCTACCTTCCAGAAGAACTTTGTTGGCTTAACCATAGCTTGTGAAAGCTGGTTAATAGCATAGCATATATCGGGTCGTGTATTGACTAGATACATAAGGGACCCCACCAACTGTCGATAAACAGTGGCATCCACTACCTCTGCTGAAGTAGCATCCTCCTTCCTCCAACCTCCAAGAAGAGGAGTATCAACAGGCTTGCAGCCATGCATGTTGAACTTCTCTAGTATCTCCCGGGCATAATTACCCTGAGAAACAAATTGTCCATCACAACGCTGCCAAATTTCCAATCCCAAGAAATAACGAAGGAGGCCCAAGTCCTTCATCTCAAACTCTCTAGCAAGATCATCCTTGCATGAAAGTATCAAAAGCTCATCTCCCGTCAAAATCAAATCATCTACATAAAGCACAATGATAAGCAACTTACCCTCCACCACAATCTGGCATAGGTTAGGATCCATCTCACTCTTGGAGAATCTAAGTCCAGTGAAATAATTTTCTATCTGTGTGTACCAAGCACGTGGTGCTTGTTTCAACCCATACAGCGATCTCTTGATCTTGCACACACGCGACTCGCTGTTGAAGATCTCGAAACCTTCAGGCTGCTCTATGTACACCTCCTCCTCAAATGACTCCATTGAGGAACGTAGTCTTCACATCCATCTGATGAATGTGCCACCCCATTTGTGCTGAGAGAGCAAGAATCGTCTATATGGAAGAATACCTTGCGACAGGCGCAAAGGTCTCCTCATAATTGATCCCCTCTATCTGTGAGAAGCCTCGGGCAACAAATCTTGCCTTGTACTTCTCCACACTCCCGTCAGTTGCCTGCTTCACTTTGTAGATCCATCTCAAACCCACCACTGATTTCCCCTCTGGTCTTGGGACAATCTCCCGTGCACTGTTTCTGACAATCGAATCATACACTTCCGCCATGGCATCTACCCATGCGGGATCCTCCATAGCTTCCTCGAAAGAGGATGGCTCAGTCACAACACATTTGCTCACAAGAGCCATGTATCCAGTGTACTGATCAGGTGACTATCTCCATCTGCATTGTCCTGTAGGTGGTCCTACAACCTTCTCTGTATCTTGAGCTAGTCGCTCAGCTTCTATAGTGCACTTTCACCCTCTGATGGTTGGCGCTGCATGAGTGGTCTCTTCCACTCCATGAACTTCATCTTGTGGATGATCCACATCTTGAAGCTCATCCTTAGGAACTAATATCTCCTCATCTGCATGCAAGTGTGGCTCCCTCTCAAGCAAACACTTCATGGCTTTCTCCTCCTGAAATTTGATATCCCGTCGCACAACAGTCTTGCGACTATCTGGCAAATACACACGATAGTTGTGGGGCGTATCAGTGTACCCCACAAATATCCCAACCTCTGCGGTCAACTCCAACTTCTTCCTAGCATCCTTTGTCACATGCATGTAAACGTTAGAACCAAAAATCCTCAAATGAGAAATATCAGGCCTCTTACCAGAATAAGCCTCCTCGGGTGTACTCATGCCAAGTATCCTGTGAGGACAACGGTTCTGCACATATATTGCAGTATTGCATGCCTCCACCCACAAGTGAAGCAGTAGGCCTTGATCATGCAACATTGCCCGTGCAGCACCCACGATCGTTCTGTTCTTCCGCTCATCAACCCCGTTCTACTGTGGGTTATAGCGCGGTATGAGCTCTCTTCGAATCCCTTCTGCGCTGCAGAAGTCCTTGAACTCGCTAGAGATGAATTCACCACCATTTTCACTCCTGAGAGCCTTCACCTTCTTCCCCGATTCCTTCTCGACTAGTGCTTTGAACTCACAGAACTTTGAGTATGTCTCGCTCTTCTTCTGCATGAAGAAGATCCAGCACTTTCGAGAGAAATCATCAACAAAGATCACATAGTACCTGTGCTTTGCTATCGAAGCTACTGAGAAAGGTCCACACACGTCTGTGTGAATTCTCTCAAGGATCATCGTGGCGCGACTATCCTTCTCGTGAAAGGTGGCTTTCACAAATTTTCCCAAAGTACACCCCTTGCACTGATCTGACTATGCAAGAGTGCCTTTAGGAAGCCCTGTAGAAATCTGCTACAGTATCTTCAAGGCTCCATGGTGAAGGTGGCCCAATCTCCTGTGCCACAGCTCGCCATCATCCCAACTAACCAATCCTTTTGCCTTGCATGCCATTGTTGTGCAGCCATCTACATGCAATTGATAAAGGTTCCTGACTCAAACCCCTATCTTCTAGGTTTCTCCAACTGTCTTACTGTGCAAGAAAGCCTTTCCCTCGCTGAAAACAACATCATATCCCTTGTCTTCTAAAATCACCACAGAGATAAGATTCTTCTTCAATCCTGGAACATGCATCACTTCCTTCAATACGAAGGGTTTACCAAACTCCCTCTCAAAGGAAATGGTACCGATACCGGTCGCACTGTATCTACCATCATCGCCCATCTCGATGTGCACTCCAAGATCTTTCTCATCCAGATCAGAAAACAAATCTCGATCTCCTGTCATGTGAAAAGACGCACCACTGTCCAGGAACCATACTGATCCCATCACACTTGATACCAAGCATGTGATCAATGAAAAATCTAGCTCAAACTGCGAGGCTAAGGCCTCTCCCATTGCAGATCCAGCAGCTTGCTTATTGTTCTTCTTCTGTGGACAATTTGTGGCATAATGTCCGTGTTGGTGACAGTGAAAGCACTTCACCTTGGACATGTCCTGCTTCTTGCCTTTTGCACTTGAATGAGAAGATTTCTTGTTCTTCCCCTTCTTTTCTTTGGCAACCAAAGCACAATTTTCTTCATCAGGTGCCTTTGATGAAAATCCGTCCCTGGTATTCCACCTGATCTCTTCTTGCACAAGATCCGACCAAAGTCTCTCCCATCCTGGCAATTTCTCCCGACCATTGACAGAGTCCTAATAGGAATGCCAACTCTTCGGAAGACCAAGAAGAGCCAAGCTCACCAAGTCCTCATCATCGACAGTCACCCCCACACTTCCCAGCTCATCCTGGCATTGAGTGAACTTCGTGAGATACTTGGGCATACTGTCTCCTTTCTCACACTTAATGTTTCTAAGTTTATCCTTGAGCGCCAACTTCCTCTGGTCACTCTTGCTTTGGAATAAATCTGTCAACGCTTTCCACATCAAGTATGGAGAAGCCTTTCAATGCAGGTTGGACACAATGTGATCCTTCACGCCCTCCAACAGAAGCCTTCGACACTTTGTTGTATTCTTTTGCCAAGCCTCAACATGAGCAGCATTAGTAGGCTTTGGGACCTCAGCCTTTATGAAATCCTTCAACCCATTGTCATCTAACACCGCCTCCATCCTGTCTTTCCATGCAATATAATTCAAGTTGCCTTCAAGGGCATACTCCAATCGCAATCCGTTGAAAGACATTTCAACTTTGACACCAAGAAAACACTGCTACAAATTCGAATTCCACCAGCTCAAAACTCAACCGCTTCTGATCTAAAATTTGTGAGAACAAAGTATTTCTCGTACAAAGATTGACTGTATGGGCTTTTACCGGATATCTCACCTTCCAAAAGAAGGATGAATCCAGAGGCTACCTGGCCCGATTACAGACTCTGCCTGAAGAAATAAAATGTAATCACTTTCTGAATAATAGTTCTGATGATCAACTCTGCTCTGATACCATGTAGAAATTTTGAATGATATGACCCTTATTCACAGAGATTATCCTGATTATACACTATTTGCGGAATGCATGCATAATACATAACCTCCTCTGCGTTGATCATCAATTTGCGGAATCAAAAAACAATCGCATGCACACATTGAAACATCAATCACACATATCAACACAGTATGTAACCGGGGAAAGCATACAACTGAAAACCCCCAACTATCTGTATATTATAATGATAGAGAACATGTAACAATACATAGTACAATACTCCTCACAAGTACTCAGTACTATCTCCACCTGTTACACACAAACTAGCTCAGATCTGAATTAAGTCACAGGTTTAAATCTCCTCCGCTGTCTGCCTGCCTCTACTATGCAATCCAAAGTAAGAATAGGAATGATCCAAGCTTGTTTTCCTTGGCTTGTAGTATGCAATCCTCATTGGCAATCTCAATCACTGATTGTGCAAATCTCATGCACAGCTATAGTCACAACTGATAGTAGTCTCCACCTCTAACACCTGTCTCCACTGAACTATCCATGCACTGAGTTAACTGATGTATTATTTAGTTGCTTTATGAGTTAATAATTAGTGAATTAATTAATAATTAATTCACATCACTCATCACTAGTGTATTCTACAGTTAGACTAAATACAACTAGTTCAACCAAGTCAAACTGAACACAACTCCATCAACTCCTCAATCAACTCCACCAAACTCAATCACTTGAGTTCTAACTGAAGTCCATCATGCAATAGCTCAACTGACCCATAAGAAAAGCATATTTTCTTCTAGCAGTTGCATGTGCCACATCTGTAGCTCGAACTGAAGTGCTCCAAGAGGATAAGATAATGTTTATAGCCCAAATATTATTAAGAGCTAATAATATTCGACTGTTCTATTTTTAGCCTGGCAGTCTAAAAATAGACTCCACCCATATGTCTAAAAATAAAAGTCCATCTATTTTTACCAACATGACAAATCATCCACAAATAGCATCCTGCAACTCATAGACCGTGATCCATATGTCTAAAAATAGACTTTGTGCCAAAAATATCCTGTGGGCCCACTTAGTGAAGGCAACTCCTTTCCACTAAGCTCCATCATCTTGTTGCATTTTCAACATTCTATGTCATTTAACTCATAATGAAAATAGTAAATCCTAATTGCAGATTTAAAGCTATGATGATCAAAAGATGATACTCAAAAGCTAGTCGATCTCTTCCAGTTGGACTCCAATGCTTGGGGGGGGTTTCTAAGTGATGAAAAGTGAAAAATAGGCCTACGAGGAAATTTTGGTCAAGTTATGATCAATTATGTGAAGTGCTACAAGATGCTACATGATTGTTATAGGATCCTATAGGATTGCATCCGAAATCATTCTAAGGACTCTAGAAGTGATCTGAAGGTGGTGAAAAATGGCGGATGGTTGTATAAGTGTGTACAAGACCTTATCAAGCTTAGATATACTCAATATCACATCTTGCACAATGGGAAAAGCCAAACTAATGATCGAGGTAACCAAATTTGCAAAATAGTGAACTAGTAAGCTTATCTAAACACCCAAATGCCTAAGCTAATCAAGTGAAAATTATATGCAGTAAATTTTTTTATTAATTTGGATGTTTATAGGCTCTAATAAAAGTAAAATAAACTCATATGAGGCTCACTAACACATACTAAATTTTAGAAAAAAACATATTACTTAAACCAGACATTTTAGAAGAATGAACTAGTAAGCCAATCTCAATATCCTAGTGCCTAAGATAATCAAGTGAAAATTTTGTGGGAGACATTTTCCTATTAATTATAATGTTTCTATGACTCAATCCAATTGGAAATAACTCAAAATTTCAATAAAAATTTAGTACTATGAAAACTAGGAATTCCATAACTATGAGCTAGTAAACTAATCCAAGCATTCCAATGATGAAAAGGACATTGCAAAGCTATAAGGAGAATGAATCACACTTGTAACTATATAAATTAAATAATAACAAGATCAATTCTATCATTTATTAATCTAACCTACATCAATGGGAGCATGAATAGTAAACTTAGCAATGCAAACTAGGAACTAAGCAGAGAAATGTTGAAAATGAAGAGAAATAAAAGAAATGGTACACAATAGGGCTCTAAGGCTCTTGGGATGTCCAAGCCCAAGGAGGCTCAGGGTCCCATGAATAAGAGAATGCTTTAGAAGCTGAAATGAATTTTTCTTCATGACTAAGAATAAATCAATTACATCATTGTTGGAGGTGGAAGTAGAATTGTTGGATATCACGTGTTTATCATTGAAATGTTGAAATATTCTAACACGTAGAGGATAATTTGAAATGATACTTATACATAATGATGGGGAACTAAACTCCTTGAATTGAAAACTGGTCTCCCTCCAAAAATCCCTCAAATAGTGGATATGGTCCCTTGCAATAAGAGATTTCATTAAATGACAGGGAGCACATTCTTAGATTCTCGCAATCATTGGATCTCCAAAATTTGTTCAATAATTTGATAATATCTTGTTCATTTATTACCCAATATTCATCTAACATGTAGTAGGGATAAAGATCTTAATTTTTCTCCTTCCAAATCTTCAGAATCTACCTAATATTCTCACAATATTCTACAAAATAAATAATATTAGGCACATAATAAGCAAGGATAAATAAAATTCCTAAGGACCCATTAATACTTTGAATTAACTCTATGATGGGAAATTAAATGGGGTCAATTATATATTTTAAGTGTCTAGAAATAATATAATGGGCCTAATAAAATTATAATATTATAGGGCCCATCATCGCCCCCCTACTAGAATTGTTTATTACCTATGAGCAAGTCAATCATTTTCCTCCCAAATGTCCTTGAATTGCCTCTATTGTTCTGGTGTCATTATCTACCCTATATACTTCTCTATCTACTCTGATATCTTCACATCCACTCTTTTCTACTCACCAACATCTCACTTTAAAAAAATTCTTATTCAATGTTGCATTACCCACATCATATTTGTTGTTGTTTTATAAAAACTCAGATTGTAGAATTTACAAAGTTATTTCTTCTTACAATTGAGGGTTTTCGTTTAATTTTTATGTCTGGTGATGAGATATTGCACTTACCGTCTATCCTAATGATTTCCTTGGTTCTTTGAATTTTTGGGAAAAATTATCCTATTGTAGCACTAGTATTCTTCATATAACACTCAGTATATAATCCTGCAGTGCTTTGTATTCTTCCCATAGAACTATGTACATAATCTTGTAGCACTGTGTGTTGACTCCTTACAAAAAGAAGCCTTTATTAGCACTCATTTCTTTCTCATTTGTCCCAATGCACTAATATAGGTAAAATGGTGATCCTATTGATATCACTTTCATTGAAATGTATTTCCAACCCTCTTACTGTTGTCACAAACCCTTAGCCACTTGGATTCTTTAGGTTGATTGTAAATTCCAATGAAAGTTCAACATCATATCTCTTTAATTTTTCAAGAAATCCCATCTACATTAGGGGAATTTTTACGTCTAAAATGAGCCTCCTAAGGAAATTATAAAATAATAGTGGAAATAATAAAATAGTATTAGATCACATCATCAAAGTTTAGAAGGAAAAAAAAAAAGAGTACTTTTTCAATTCATATTTTCAACTTATCTCCGTATGGGTTTACTCAAATTTCGAGCAAGAACACTCATTGGATGCATGGTATAATTCATAATCCAAGGAGTACCCATGTTTCATATTTTCAATGGACCCTGCTACATGAAAAATGAGAAATGCATGAAAAAGGTGATTGCAATCACTTTTTTTCATGTATTTCTCATTCTTTGTGTAGGAGGGACCATCAAAAGTATGCAACATGGGTACTCCTTGGATGAGGAATTAAATTTTGCATCCAATGAGTACTCTCACTCAAAATTTGAGTAAAACTTTATGGAGATAAGCTAAAAATACGAGTTGAAAAAATAGTTTTATTATTTTATTATTTTTTAATCTTTTTACTTTTTAAACCCAAAAATGGTGAATCACCTCCCATGGTTGACATCATCATCTTAAATCCTATTGATTCTTATAAATTTTATTTTGGTTGTACATTTTTCTCAGGAGGCCCCTTTTAGACCTCAAAATTTCTCTAAGGGCTATAATTTTGAAACATTGTGAGTAATATATGGTTGTTGAATCTCTTTGGATTCTGCTAGGATCACATAATTGTTGGCCCACATAGGTCTAGGTGTCCCTTATGCTTCCCACAAATCACTCTAAAGGTTCCTCTTGATATTTATTCCTCCCAGCCTTTGTGAAAACTCCTTTTAGAGAAAAATTAGTTAGGGGAAGAAAAATTGCATACCCAACTTGAAAAACAAGTCCATTTCCCTACTATAATGATCAATTCACAAGAAATAATCATACTCCAATTCCATTTTATTTTCAGAGTTTTCTTATAGGATGTTCTATGGGGAAAAAATGAACAATTATGCAATCTTATTTTCCATAAGAGGTGAGGAAAGTAGGTACTTACCCTTCCCTTATTGGCTCCTTTGTTAATCTAGGGTTTTGCGACTAAAATTCTCAAGATTGACCACTTTCACACCACTTTGAACAATCTTGTAGCACTTGAGAGCGATCCTATAGCATGCAGTTTGAATCTGTAGCATGCATGTTTAACCCATATCTCTCAAATGATTGATTTAATTCATCTCTATTTTTTTTATCATGTTACCATTATCCTTATGCATCTCCCCATAAAATTCTTGGCCAATGGATGCACAAATATTAGGAAAAATGAAAAATAATTATAGGTGATGGTGGCCAATTTTTTGAAAAATAAGCAATCAAATTCATTGATTTTTTTTAAGCATGTTACCATCATCCTTATCCATTTCCCCAAAAACATCTCAGCCAATGGATGCATGGCTTTTGAGATATGGTCATAAATATTTTTTCCCCATGTTTTATTGCAATTGTAGAATATCATGTAGCAACGCACGACTTTCCTAGATAAATTATAGGAAAACGAGAAAAGAAATGGGAAAGGTTTCAGAATAATGGATGAAGGTTGGAAATGGATGAGGGTGATTGAAATAAGGATAATGGTGATGAAAACAAGGTTGGTGGTGATAAAAATAAGTTTAGATGAAAATGAGATTAATGGGAGAGAAAATGAGGCTATCTAAAGATAGAGTTTGGCCAAGAGTTTAGCTTGTGGATGGTTTCCTTTACTGACCCCTGATACTTAGACATATATAAGAGAAATTTCATATCACTCATAAACCCAAAGGATTTGATTCCATACATTGCCTACCTTTGGATCCGTTTAATGGTGTTGCTTCTTTGGATTGAAGACTTGTTTTGCAGGTGTTGTTGGAGCCAAATACTATGTTGCAGGTGTTTCATGGAGGCCTGATTCTTAATTGATGACTATTGTTAGAGGTTTCCTTCTTCATGGATAGTTTCTTGGCTCCATGGTTAGATATTCTTGTCCTTCTTACATGGTTGTCCAATCTTCCCTTTTCATATTGTTGGATTCTTCTTCAAATGCAATCGATTATGTCAAGGAGCTCCTGGCCTCTTCTCTTCAATTCTTGATAAATAGTAGTGTTTTTGTTGGGACCTTGAAGGCTGCTACATGAAACAAAGTTTCCTTTAGTAGTCACAAAGACTCCATAAAATAACCATTTCTTGGATCTCTTGTTGTTTTGGATAGTTAATGGAGATTAGGTGAGGTTATATTAAAGGTATCGATGGATAAAAGCAAGAACTAGATGGATTAAATGCTGACTGTGATGAGGAGGTAGAACCGGTGCATGGAAAAATGCCAAATTTTAAAAGTAGTGCAAATAAAATGTGTGTGGTTAGATTGGTGGGGAAGGTAATTAGGACTATCAAGATGCCATTATTTTCCTCAAATCATGGAAAAAAATCCAGATATAATTATTTTTTGTAAACAAGCTAGACATGTATGGAGAATTTTAAGCTAAAAAGGAAAGTGCTTGGATCCCAATTTTTAAGTGGGGGATGGATAGAATATCAATTTATAAGGTCAATGATGCCTTGCTAAAATATGCCTATAAATGAGACTACAACGATCTTTAAATGATGGAATAGTGTGGCAGGAGTGGAGGTTTGGCACTTGTGATAGGTGGTAATAACTTTTTTTGAGTTCAAGGATACCATCTTGTTGGAAACCTTTAAGCACTACTAAGTTGGGGGGGATGAATTAGTACCATGTCTTATTGCGAAATTTTAACTTTTATTAACTTTACTGAATCACACACTTGTTAGAAGCTTCCCATAGACATCAACAATTAAATGATAACATATGAGCAACATGAAATAAAAGAAAATCATCATAGTACAACCACAAAAATCATCAACACACATGAGACACAAGAATTCTGGTGGAAACCCTTTTATTAGAAAAACCACCCTTGTTGTTGTTGCTATGCTATAAATTTCTATTATGTCAAGCAATTTTTATTTTACATAGTTAGCTAACTCTGATCACCATGGAGAGCTGACCTCATATACAATAGGCCAACACCAATCATCTCGAAGACTCAATTCTACTGTTCATCTCAAAAGCATATGTTCTCACACAAATCTACAAACTATTATCCGTTGAAGGCCACCACGGTAAATGATGCTTGCCCAACTCCGTTTTGATGGAGAAATTGTCCCTTTCACTAAATATTTGATATCACTGCTCCACTCTCATGAAGTCACTACTCCTTTATAGTATGTGGACCTCATTTCTTGTATTTTCAAACTAGATCTAAGACATTATTCTCAATAAGAATTCAGCTCTACAATCCAAGTCTTAGTAGGAAGACTCCATCAATAAATAAAATAAAATACCACCAAAAACATGCTCTCTGTTAAGGTCCTATAATTTATAGGATCTCAAGGTGATTAAGCATTCCATGGTTTGCAGGTTTCAAATAGTCCATAGATTTCAATTTTTGATTGATTTCATAAAAAAAGAGGAAAAATAAAAGAAAAGAGGGTATATAAAAAGAAGGAGAAGAAAAAGAAGAAAAAGAAAGCCCCAAAGATTATTCAAATCATATAGTTTACATGATTGAACAAATTTCAATTTATGTTGAGAGGTTAGAAAATAAAGAGTTGCCAAACAATTAAATCTTGGAAAATTAATAGCTAGGTAGAAATGGAATTTGGTCCAACTATATAATCTGGATCAAAGAGGAGAAATAAGTGATAGAGTAGGCTAGATCTTAAAAGAAAAGAGATGAAAAAGAAAAAAAATAATGAAAGGACAAAAAATGCTAGGATAGAGAATAAGGGTAGGTAGAATCAGAGAATAAAGAAGGGATATCAAAGGACCTTCTTAAAAGTTGGAAGACATTTCCTAAGGTTAGAAGAAAATTTGATCTTTCTAAGGTCGGATAGCTAGATTTGTAAGGAAAAGGGGCTTATGACACATTGATAACTACCCCGCCCCTTTAAACCTTACTTATTTGCCCTTGCATATTCCTATAGTCCTCCCCCATTCATAATCTGACCCCACTACGCACTCACCTGTCACGTCATCGTTAACCAACCCACTATATTACCCCTCATATCTGCTCACTCCACCCGATCGAGTGGCCCACATATTTTTTCGACCCCACTCACTATCCGAAATTTAATCCCAGGGGTGGTCCGAAGTCAATGGTTTTTGCTCCCCTATGTGTCATGCTCTCATCAGTTTGCACCCCCCCTCTCATACTGCCTACCACTCCACAAGCCCCTTGAAAATTTCTATCTAGTATCATCCAAACCACTCACCCAAGCGACCATTGAACACTGGCCACCTCACCACACCAACCTGTCCCATCCATCCAATCATCCCCATTCCCGTCATTGAGCCATAAATGAGGTCGGGCCATTAGCCAACGACCCGCGCCAAATTAAGCCAATCCAATGACCAGATTTCAAATCATAAAACCACCAAAGTCACAACGAGTTCAAAATTTAAACGTTATTCTTCACTTGTAGGTGCTTCCTCCCACTCCATTCATCTATAACAAAAAAAGCAAAGCAAAGCCAGAGAATAGCAACACAGTCCAAGATTATTAGTTTTCAAGCAGTGATCATCAATTCCTATTCTTGAATCCCATTTCTGTTCAAATCCTTTCTCTCTCACTCACTAATTCCCACTTCTTTCATCCTTTTCTATTACAGAGTAGATAGCAATGGCACCTAAGCAGAAATAACTGGAAATCTTCAACCCAATGGTGCACCCACCTCTGGATTTAGATCATTTACCATTAGCAAACACGGATTTCAAGATCCATGAAACCCTCTCAAAATTTCATCTGTTTGATGTATATTGCTGGTGGGAGGGAAAATTCATGAAAGAAATGGATGACTTAGGCCTATGGGACACCAACCTACCTTCCTATATATTCCCTAAAACACAAAATTGTCAAAAACTGATCAAGAAATTCCCTTCTTGTTACAACCCATAGCAAGGGGCAGTGATGGCCCCAACAGGACATATTTTATTCACAATTGATGCTCAATAAAGCATATAGATGATGAAGGCCCCCATTATTAAAGGATCTGTTCCTTTTTCACATGAATTTTTTATTGAAATGTACCAAAAAATTGATTTCTCCAAAAGAGAAAAAAAATTAGAGCTTTCCATGACCGAGAACACACCTCTGCTAGGAAAAACCCTCCTTATTCCTCCTTTGTTCTCCCTGACAGAACTAGACATATTGCCTCAATTATTTCCTACCTACTTGGCTATTATTCTAATCAATGGCTTGATGAAGCTATTATAGATTTCTTATCTATCCTCTCCACTAAATCCAAGCCCCAATCATTTTCAACATCAGCGAGTTTCTAGCAGATGTAATTCATGAACAGCTTGTCAACTATTTCAAAGAATAAGTTTTTCATTATTCCTTAGTGTTGGTTTACATGTTTGTGTATTTTCAGGTAGACAGGTTTTAGTTTTCATTGAGAAAAATGAATGATAAAGGTGAGCCTCAATCAGTGATATTTTGGACAACCTTGGTTATGAAAGATCAAAAGGTTTTTAGTTACAAGACATTTTTGGAAATTTTTGTACACCCAACAATGAGCCTCACCAGTGGAACTGTAGAAACAAGGATAAGTGAAGACATAAAAAGAATTATACATCTGTCTGATCAAGCCAGAACTGGTGATTGGTACTTGTACCAAAACTACACTAAAATAAGAGTGTATCATTGTGAATTGGCCCCCTACAAGCTGTCAAAGTTCCTCCCCGTGAGGATCTTTTCGTTAGAGTATATTAAATAGATGATCAGCGCACATGAGATGCATTTTGTTGTAGACATGAAGAAATCCCAATTTAGGATCAAGTCCCGAATTGGTCCCTTCATTTGCAATAGCATAGTTGTAGGAGAGGAGGCAGATAGAAGACTAAGAGAGATGAATTTCACCCATAACATCACTTCGCCTTATGACCCTTGGAGTATTATTTCTAATAAGAGGGTGGAAAATAAATCCACAACCTACATCCACACTCAAAGACCTAAAATCGAAAAATACATGAATCAAACATAGTGGATGCCAGATACATTAAAGGAGGTCGAGGAGCAGGTAATCTCCTCATTCGGTGCACAAACTCCAAGGCCACAAAAGAAAAAAACTAATGGAGAAAGGTTTGAAAATGGAAAAGAACCAGAGCAAGGAATAACATGGAAGAGATCCAGAGAAGAGAAGTCACTAGGAACTGATATTTCCTTAAAAGAGTTCAGATTGAAGTATAGAAAGAAAGCCAGAAAATGACACATGGATATAGATAAAGGGTTGCCACCATAGACAGTGATAAAAAAATTTGATATTCCAGATTCTTCACTAGCTGGAGGAAAATCATTTCCTTTTACTCCAACTTCGGAAAGACAACAAACTCTTCAAGTGTCCTCATCTACAAAGGTGGCTAAAGAGAAAGACAAACCTATATTTTACACCTTCACGAAAATCAAAATTGGGAACAAAATGCTCAAGAAGAGAACTTATGCTTAGTTTTGGAAGCAGAATGAAACTACACAAGGCAAAGTTCTCTCTGCCTTTGACTCAAAGAAGGGTAAGATGCATATGGCATTTTTGGAGGCACAAACATCAGAGCCTAAAACTCTAGCAGACTACAAGTAGACTTCATTTGAGTTTGATGTCAAAAATGTGCATCCAATTGATCAATTGGAGATGCATAAGTAGACAGGTGAAATGATTTCATCTACTTTGACCAGCACTTCAATGAATTTGTTCAAAATGTAGATATCCCTTTCAAATGCTCAGTCTCAGTTGAAGACAGAGAAAATTTCATCATTATCAAAGGACACGAAGATTAAGTCTTTGGAAGACTTAATAATAAAAATTGGGTATGACCCCTAAGATACCAAGGCAACTGAAGAAGTGAGAAAGAAAAAATAGCTAGACATCGTAGCTCTAAAGAAGCAGCTCAAGATGCCTACTACACATGACCCATTGACTAAGGAAATAGAGGAAACAAAGAGCATAAAAACTGACATGATGAAACTTATATTAGAGTAGTCCATCCAAATGAAATAGATGGAGACAGAGATGGAAAAGATGGTGCAGGAAAAAGAAAAAGCAACATAGATGGCTATCACCACAATGGAGACCCTTCCTTTAACGACCCTCCCCATAACTACTCTAGCAGATATAGCAATAGAAGTAGGAAGCAGTACAGAACAATTGACAAGATTTATGGAGGAAATGAATTTACAAAATGAAGAAATCAAAAGGCTAGAATCTCAAGTTAGTGTGCTACAAGATCATATTAAAAGGGTTGAAGATAACCACTTAGTAGAGATATAGAGAGAAAAGGCATAGATTGAGAAACTTCAGAAGTCCGACAAAGAGTCCTCCATTGGGAATACTCTAGGGAGGGTTAAGGAAATCATTTGGCACAATATCATAGATCAGATTGCCTAGCATCCAAATTATCTTTTAGCAAAAAGAGTTGCTAGAAAAAGCCAAAGAAGCCATTTCAACCACCAACACGGAGTTGGGAGATATGCCAGAGACAACAAACAGAATTGCCAAGTTCCTGAATGCAAGAAACAAATATGAGCTCGAAGACTTCGGAGTGGCAGATAGGATAGAGACAATACTACAAGTCAAGAAGGTGCTGACAAAGAAGAGTTTAAATGTGCAGCTGAAGGAAAAGTGCCAAGTTTTTTAGTTGACAATAAACATGTTTTTTAACATAATGTATCCTTTGCACCAAAAGGGTCTTCCCTCTATGTTTATTATAAATGAAAAACTCATGGACATAGGGGATTATTTCCATAAGCTTCAAGGCATAGCCACAGATGCTGCAAATCTGTCAAACATCAAAGGAATCATAATAGGTAAAGCTTTACTAGAAGTAATCAACAATCAGATTTACATGCAACATGAGCTGAAGCATGTATTTTTGGTCATGCCATCATTTTCCATATACAATGATGCTAATGAGGTGTATTGAAGGTTAATCAGAATTAAGATCCCTGAAGGAGAAGCGTGACGTGACTTATGTGACTACTAGGAAGAACAAGACAAGGATGACTAGAGTAGTCATACAAGTTTGAGTCTGCAAAACCACTCCAGTCTAACTAACACTTCAGGCAATAGCATTCCAGAAAAGGAGGGACACCTGTCCCAGTCTTCTCAACGTGACTACTCTTTAGCTACATTAGTCAACTTTTCCTTCATTGTAATAAATAATAGATTGCTAAGTGTACAAGGAAAATAATTGTAGTTTTTGTTTAAATACTTCATGAATTGGGAGTATCATGGGTTGGACCCTAGTAATCTGAACTATTTTTTAATTTGGAGCATTGTAATTTCGAGTTAGAGCATTAATAAAAGGATAGTTTACATGATACTTGATCTGTTTTGACCTGGTGATATTTTTCTCTCTATGTATAGTATATTTCTATTTACTTATCCATGCCTTTTCACTTCTCATTCAAAATAGAAATTATAGTTTAAGATATGATATTAGAGCACCTTACGGATATCTGTATTTATAATCTCTGTGTTTTCTTCTAAAGTATGATTACAAAATAATTAGATGCTTTGTAATCCTAATTGATATCATTATTTGTCATTCCATTTATCATTCTGCTTTAAAAGATCTGGTGAGGACAGTTAGCTTGCCCTGTAAGCGCTCTGTAAAATTGATGTTACCACCCAACCTGGGACTCCATTTCCCAATGGAAAAGGTTTAAAATGATATTTCTCCAACAAAATGAACAAACAAACAAGCAACCTCTTTATTCCTAATATCTAGGATAAAATATTCTAGCACTAAAAACAAAGTTAAAGCTAAATCTCAAAGAGAGAGCCCTCTCTGAGTCCAGGAAGGCTAGGTCCTGCACTCATAAGTGGTTTGATGTATCTATTGTGACTTTTGTCTTGCCAATATTCAAAATCATAGAATGATAACATAGTGGTGACCACACTAGGGATCATTGAAAATAGATCATTTCATTCAAATTCAAAGTACCTAGTTACATAGCTTTGTATGATATTATAATTCCTAATATTGATTTATCTCCTTTTTTTTAATAATCAGTTTTTTAATGTGTTAGATCTGAACACTGGATCCTAAAAGAATCTCTACTAGATCTCATCCAGATCCCAATACTCCTACCATAGTAGATAATCTTGAAAATATCCTAAGGAAAACTCCTAGAACTGAGAGTCAGACAAGTAGTAAATTTCTTCACATAGCCAACTCACTCCCTGAAAACTTTATCACCTTTCAAGAGATCCAGTTTGATTTACAATTTTAACAAGGTTTATTCAGGACTAAATCATAGAATTAGAAAGACCATATCATCTTTGATCCACCAATCTTACCTAAGAGCCTAGTAAGATAACTTTCCTCATAGACTGAATCAGATCTTCAACTCTTACAACATTTTGATACACTATAAGATCTAATGACAGACCTAACCTCAGAAATTGATGATGCTTACCTTCGACAATCAGTATAATTAAGTGCTTTAAACCTCACAGCTTCCTCCTTCACATATTCACCTGCATATATTCAGTCGCCAAGTCCTAGTTCCTCCATAATTCCCACCCCTTCTTTCATCCTTCAACATAAGGTTGCTCAGATTCCCATACTCTAATTCCCACCTAGCACTAGTCCAAATCCATCCACTATTCAATCTACTTCATCGACTGTTCAACTTCCTTCAAGTGGCCCTCCACCACCACCAGCAATCATGGCTGCCATATATGCTCCTTTGGTGCTACCTGCACCATTGGCCAATATTCCACAAGACTATCAATCCAAAATTGTATTGTTTGATGAGGCAGGTCCTTTAATAGCCGAACAACATGTGGAAAAAATGAATGAATATTTTTACCTACAAGAGGTAGATGATGAAATTATTAAGCTGAGAATGTTTGCTCAAAGTTTAGGAGGAGAAGTGAGAAAGTGGTTCAAATCTTTACATGAAAATAGTATAATTGATCTCCCTGTATTTCACAAAACTTTTCTCAATAGATGGGAAGTCAAGAAGAACCCTTTACAATTCTATCAGAATATGAAAATATTAAAAGGGAGGTAGGTGAAGGTGTATAGGATTATTGTTCTAGACTTAGCAATACCTATAATGCAATACCTGTAAATCTAAAACCACTCAAGAATTTAGCATTGATAAAATTCCTAGATGATTTTGATGCAGATATGTCGTACTAGCTTAGGGAAAGAAATTCTCCAACATTAGAAGTAATGCAAAGAGACGCTGTGAGTGTAGAGGCCAATTTACAAGCTAAAAGAGCTAGGATGAGAACTGAAAGACAAGTGACTTTTATAGAAGAAGCATCCACTTGTGCAGTAGAATCCAAGATTGATTCTCTGGTAAGGACTGTGGAAAGAATGATGGAAAGGATAAATATAAAAAAAAAAAAACACACCTGCTCAACATAACTGAAATCCAAATCCTAGAAGAAATCCTCAACAGAACAAACAAAGAGGAGCAGATCAACAAATTAGGCCTCCATTTCAAGAAAATTATGCAGAGGAAGGCAGGGAGGTGATCGAAGAAGTTGAGGAAAATCAGATAAATTTGATGGGAACTAATGAAGATGATTCTATTTTTCTTACATAAGAAGAACAAGAATTATTTTTATTGACTCAAACGGATTTGGAATTTGAAGAATCTGATGATTATAAACATGGTTTTGAAAATGCTATATTACAAGTCCACACACAATATAATCTCAGGAGCAAGAAAAACAATGATAACTCCAACAAAAAAATCTAAACAATTATGGAAACATAACTTTGGAATCTGATCCTAAGAAAATATCTCGAAGCTCAAAGAGAAATGACAACAATGTATAAAAGAGAAATACAAAAATATTACCAAGAAAACGATTGATGTCTCAACGAAAGCTATCCAAACAGAAATTCCTACTACAAGTAAACAAGTTGAACTAATAACAATGACTATAGCTGATAAAACAGATTTCTCAAACTTGCTAAAAAGTCAAGCACCCTTGAGTATTGAGAATGAAATTGTAAAACTCAAGATATCTATTCCCCTTACTAAATTGGTGAACAAGAATGTTTATAGGTCTCAAGTTTTAAAAGCATTCAATGTAGGAGAAAAAACAGATACAATGAATTTAAGTGATGACAAACCACAACTCTTGTTTGGACCAAAGGTGGATGGCAAGCCTCAAGAAGGAGGTGTTCCTCCATTTTATGTCAGTCTTAATATTCATGATAAGATCCTTCATAATGCCATGTTAGACTCAGGTGCATCACATAATCTCATGCCAAGAATTGTTATGGAGAAAATTAGATTGGAAATCACTAGACCATATAAATATTTGTATTCTTTTGACTCCAGTAAGGTTATATGTCTAGGTCTAATTAAGGACCTTTGTGTCACACTAGCCCAGATAATAGCCAAAAGTTTAGTGATGGACATTGTAGTAGCAGATATCCCTCCTAAGTATGGTATGTTGTTATCACAGCCTTGGGGGGCTAAGTTGTAGGGAACACTTCAAATGGATATGACATATGCCGAAATACCAATATTTGGTCAATAAAGGAGACTATATAGAGAAACATTAATGAAGTACATGGTGAGTAGTCAAGAAAGGCCAGACAATTATCCCCTCTACTCAGTCCACACTGATCTTGATTCCTTCATTCTGTATAATGAAAATGTTGGAGACATAAATACTCAGGTGAAATAGGCAAAAAAATGAATCTGATGAAAAGAATAACATTCAAGTACCCACTATGTAGCAAAACCTTGAAACAGAACCTCTATGGAATATGACATTCGATGGCTCATGTGGTAAAATAGGATCAGGGGCAGGAATTTGGTTATATAATCTGACAACTAATCAAGCTCAAGATTACTCTTATAAACTGAATTTTCTATGTACAAACAACATAGCATAATATGAGGCATTATTATTAGGCTTATAGTTTCTTAAAAAGATAGGTTCCAAAAGGATTTTTGTCCATGGAGACTCTAACCTTATAATTAGAAAAATCGAAGGACAATACTCGACTAAACACCCCAAATTCAGAGAATATCGAAATGCTATTATTGATTTCCTCAAAAAAATTGAAGAGTATGACCTTGTTGTTATCCCTAGGCTCCAGAATGCATTGGCCAACGGACTAGCTTTTTCAGCCAACACTTGCAAATTACCCCAACCAAACAAACAATACACAGTTGAAGTAAAGCATCACCCTGCAGTGCCTGATAACATGAGATATTGGCAAGTTTTTGTGAATGACAAACAGATTGAAAGCTTTTTGCAATCAAAAGATGAATTTGAAGACTACAACATAGATTTGGAAAGTGAAATAGACAGTCAAACTGATGTACATAGTGATTTAGAACAAACTGTTGTCTATGAGGAGAAATTTCCTGTAAATAGAATAGTACAAAAAACTAAAATACATAAGGACCCAGAAAAAGAATAATTTAAAGTACTAAAACTTAAAGATAATGTTCTCCCTAGAGGACTCACTCCTTTAGAAGAACTATTTGACTTTAATGATGTTGCTAGAAAACCAAAAATAGAACACACATGGATAAACATAAAAGAATGTAATGTAAGTAGTGAATTGAACCCCAAATCATAAAACTGTAAAAATCACTACCCCTCATGGCTAAAAGAAAATATATATCCCTATTCAAAGAATTCATAGATGTGTTTGCTTGGAGTTATGAATATTTGAAAGCTTATGATACTAGCATTATACAACACAAAATTCCACTCAAAGAAGATGAAAAGCCATTTAAACAGAAGCTACACAGGATAAACCTTGTTTTAATGCCTTTGGTTGAAAAGGAAATCAAGAAGATGTATTATGCTAAGATCATAGTCCCGATAAGATATTCTAAATGGGTATCCAATACAATGCCTACAAGAAAGAAAAGCAATGAAATAAGACTGTGCATTGACTTTAGAAATTTAAACAAGGTTTCTCTCAAGGACAACTATCCCTTACCAAAGATGGATCATATATTGCAAAGGCTAGTGGGTTCTAGTAGGATTTCCGTGTTATATGGTTTCTCATGATACAATCAAGTCTTATTACATCCTGATGATCTAGATAAAACCGCTTTCACTACCCCTTGGGGAACTTTCATGTATGTTAAAATTCCTTTTGGATTAATGAATGTAGGTGCCACTTTTCAGAGAGCAATGGACACTGCTTTCTCAGAAGAGATTGGATATTTCATTGTAATTTATCTTGATGACATCACAGTATTTTCGAAAATTGATGAAGAACATTTGGCACATCTAAGAAAGGTATTGGAAAAGTTCATAAATTTTGGTATTTCACTTAATCCTAAGAAATCACTGTTTGACCTTGAAGAAGGTGACCAGGGTTGCCACTGAAGTTATTTACATATGAAAGAACTGAAATTACATCAAATTTATACATAAAAACATAAAATACTCTATTTTTCCTCAAAACAGGGTTTTGAGGAAAAATCAATCACTAAGTGAGTGGTTATGGAAATTATTATTGCTGGAACTTTATTTTACCTCCCCATGTGCCTGCTGACCATCACTGAGCATTTTGAGACCTTATTTACAAAAACCCTAGACCTAATGAGACCTAAAACCCTAAAAAAATATCTTTTACAGATTTAAAGATAAAAATTGACTGCAAATGATCTAGATGAATGAAAACAAGCCAGTACATGAGGGAAAATGTATAATAAGCCACTACCATTAGATGATCCATGAGCCTAACAGAATGCAGCTGATCGGGTGAGACACCTAACATGCAATGCAACAAGATAATTTGATCATTGACGGAGGGATGAAGATACCAACACTAACACACACTCTCCATCTGATCCATGCCCTACAGGTCCCCCAAACCTCACCTTAATTATGCACTAGTTTCCTGCAATTTTTCATAGAACTTCTTCCTCTCTCCTTGAGCAAATCCAATCATATTTCTATCTCCTGGTGATTCTTGGTAGACCTTAGGCACCCTAACACCTCATTCCAACCTTCATCCACCTTTTCCACACACTATCACACCCTCAAAGTATCAAAAATTGCTCTCAGCCTCTTCCTGTAGGCCTCCTATAGTTTCCCTATTTTCCTCCTGTAGTTTCCCTGTGTCCTCCTATAGTTTTTCCTGTAGGATTTATTTTGAAGTTAGAGTGTGGTAAAAGCCTCCAAAAGGCCACCTAAGACCTCCTAGGACCCATCCACACCATCTTCCATCCTCCCAAGCTCCAAAACTACCTTCTAACGCCACCTGTTCGCTGCCACACTCACACACAATAAATTAGATGCATGATTAAATTCACATAAAAACACATAAAAATCCAAAAATATGTTTTTGTTTATTTACTTCCAGAAATAGCATTGTTAGATGTTGTTTTCTTTCTTGACTAGGTAATGGCATTTCTTTCATGGTTTTCATAGTGTTTTTGGCAAAAGTAGAATTAGCTTGTTAATTAGGGTTTACTAGGTCTTACTTTACATTCCAGTTTTTTTTTCCTTTCTGCAATTAGAATAGCTTCTATAGAGTAATCTTTCTTTCTTTCATCACACATAGAGCTTCTTCTCCAATCTATAGAAGATGGCTTGAGCTCCTTGTGATCTTGTGACGACTGACCAAGTGACAACCTGGAGTGAGAACTAGTACTTGTGCATACAGCACTGACGCTTCCAAGCTT
Source organism: Pinus tabuliformis (assembly GCA_031772625.1). Taxonomy (NCBI): domain Eukaryota; kingdom Viridiplantae; phylum Streptophyta; class Pinopsida; order Pinales; family Pinaceae; genus Pinus; species Pinus tabuliformis. The sequence continues at coordinate 678,954,046 of CM062808.1, read as the reverse complement.
GTTACAAACTACCAAGTTGATAAAAGTAAAGTTGGTAGCCTAGGAGTTGCAGCATTCTTGCTGCAATATTCGAGCTCACGACTTTTTGGCACCATTGCTGGGGAAGCGTTAGAGTATTCTGGGATTGCTTCTTTCTTCTATTTCCTATTGCAACATTCTGCTAATAGTTTATTTCAGCAAAAGTAGACTAGTCATTTATTTTCTTTCAGGTTCTGTATTTCCTTGCTTTCCTTTTCAATTCTACAAATTTCATTTCAGAAAAAGTAGACTAGTCCTTTCTTTCCTTTCAGTTCTGCATTTCCTTGCTTTCCTTTCAATTCTACAAATTTCCATTCAGCAAGTTCATTTCAGCTAGTTGCAATTTGTTTTGTTCAATCAATTTCACTTTCTGTAGGTACTATTAGTGGGGGGGAAAAGAAATACAAACCAACCAAAAATATTTTCTTTCATGCCTCGTAGGAATAGAGATAACTCAGGAAAAAATTTTCCCAACACCCCCACTACTTCACACATCCAACCTTTTCTCTTCTTCGGTGGCTGCGATCAAGAAGAACCCTTAGGTGAATAGCCAGACATCTTTGAAGAATGTATAGGGGAAGAAGAAGAAGAAAACATTCCTCTGGAGTCAATGGCTAAAACCAGAAATGCTAAGGGCAATAGAGAAAGAATAGAGGGTACCTTTCCCATTCAGGAGACCAATGGGGACACCAAAATGAAGAATATAAGTCCTTCAGCCCTACCTCATTTCCATGGTCTGACTACAGAATATCCTGACACCTTCTTGTTCGAGTTTGTTGTCATCTATCGAACTTATGACTACGCAGAAGATGAGAAAAAGTTGAAACTATTCCCTTCTACTCTCAAGGATGCGGCATTGCGCTGGTTCATGGGATTACCTGACAATAACATCACAACTTGGGCTCAGATGCAGCAGGCATTTAACAAGTATCAAGACTATTGTAGGACAAAAGATACTAAAGAAGAAATCTTACAAATGACCATGGGAAGTGATGAGTCCCTGGAAGACTATGAAGAGATGTTCTAGCTCAATTAAAAATGGCCGGGTGTACACTTGACCCTGATTCTCTGAAATTGGTCCTGCTCAGGGGAATTCGAGAAGACCTTTTAGACACCCTCCATCTACTGGCCGTGGGAGACATCTACCAACTATCCTATGAGGACATAAAGACTATTTTTAGAAACCATTCTAGAGAAACCAGAAAGAAAGGTAGGGGGAGTCAACCCATAGCCAATTCCTCTTCCTCTAATTCATCCCTTAAAGGTGAAATTGGACACATGCTGAAAGACTTCAAGAGTGAGATGTTGTAGACTCTTGCCATGCAAATGGATACCTTACATATCAAAAGGAAACAAGAGGAAGCAGAGGGGGATTTGGCCATCTTTTGTCCTAGATGCACCAGGAGGCATCCTCAGAATGAATGCCCATTGAACTCTATAGAGGTTTGTTCAGTTTGTGAAGAAAATCATTCTACAGACAAGTGCCCTCCCTTGCCCGGACTTAAAGCTATATACCAAGGGGCTGAAGGAGGCACCGAGAAGATCTATTACATAAATCAAAGGAAGCCACATGGACCCAAACCATACCAGCAGGGGATGCAAGGGACATCTCAGGCATACTACAACCCCAAAAAAGTCACCTCCATACCTTCTTGGGGTCCCCCTGCTAATCCTTCCTAGTTCACTCCTCCTCCTTAGTCCTTCACATCTCAATATCATGCCCAACCAGCCACACATTCATTTCAATCCTATGCTCAGCCGCAACCTTAATGAAATGCATCTCATCAGGGGTGGAGGCCCTAATACAACTCTCTTCCCGATCTTTTGCCTCCACCACCTACCCAACCATAACCGTTACCTTCTGCTCCACCAAGGCAACCCCAAATGCCTACCTAGCCAAATCTGAACCCGAACAATAGACAGGCTCAACAAGTGTATAGTGGGGAACCATCACGCCAAACTTATGCTGTGGAGATTCAAGAAATTAACTTATGATCTGGGAAAGTTCTCCCAGATAGCCAGCCTCCACCCAGGGAGGTTGAGGAAAATAAAGAGGAAAGAGAACCTAAAGCAAATCCACCCTTTCCTGAGATACTATCCATGATAATCCAGCCTACTCCAAAAGAGACTAAACTCCTGGGAGAATTGAAACATTTATGTGTGAAGATACCACTTCTCCAAGCCATAAAAAATGTGCCCATCTACAATAGGTTGATCAGAGAGAAGTGCTTTAGGAATCCAGGAAGGTGCAAGAGAGATGCCCCAACCATCAATGTCATAGGACAGTTGTCCAACCTAATGTTGGTGTAGATAATCTGTCCAAAATATCTGGAACCTGGAGTCCCAGTAGTTAATGTCCACATCAATGGCACAATGGTCCCACATACCTTGGTTGATCTGGGAGCTGCCATTAATGTGATGACAATGGACACAATGTTCAAACTTAGCCTCCAGGGCTCCTTGAGGAAGACCATGACAGTGCTACAACTAGCAGACTGCTCCACCATGACCCCTGAGGGGATTATGGAAGATGTGATGGTCTCCATTGATTCTTGGGAGTACCCTACTGATTTCTTAGTTCTCCAGCCAAAGTCAAAGCTCACTGGGTATCCTCTCATTCTGGAAAGACCTTGGTTGGCTACAGCTGATGCCTACATTAGCTGCCAAGCTAGGAACATGACCATAAAGAACAGGCACATGTCCAAGCAATTAACCCTATATCCTCCTACTCAACCCCTTCTAGAACATGATCTACCTCTCTAGTTGGAGGAGGAGGACGAGGATGAAGTTTATTCTGCACCACCCTATACATTGGAACTCGCCATGGGGGAAAACCACAAGATGAGGATGATATGATTGAGAAGTTGATTCAGAATCCACCTCCCAGTGTATCACCATTAGAAGACATAGTAAGAGAAACCCAGAACAACCCCTCAACTGATCTCTGTATGGACAACCCTACTTCTCTCCATGTCAAAAATATAGAGTTCATCCCAGAAAGAATGTTGAAAATCAATCCGTCCCTACCTACCTCCCAGGAGAAGGAGCTATGCATCCTACTGAGAAAACATCTAGATGCCTTCGCCTGGAGTTATAAGGAGATGAAGGGAGTGCACCCTTCAGTATGTACTCATCATATATACATCAAGATTGCAAGCCAGTCAGGCAGCCTCAAATCAAGATGAACCTAGCACTTAAAGATATTATGAAGAAAGAACTACAGAAATTGCTTGATGCAGGATTCATCTATCCCATCTCTGACAGTGAATGGGTCTCTCCTTTGGTGCTAGCGCCAAAGAAAAATGGTAAATGGAGAATTTGTGTCAACTATCAGGAATTGAACAAAGCCACTAAAAAGGACCACTTCCTTTACCCTTCATAGATCAAGTGTTAGATAGTCTGGCAGGGAAAAAGTTGTTCTCCTTCCTAGATGGGTTTAGCAGGTACAATCAGATTCAAATCAGCCCGGAAGACCAAGATAAGACCAATTTCACGTGTCCTTGGGGTACCTTTGCATACCGAGTCCTTCGTTTTGGCTTATGCAATGCTCCAGCCACTTTCCAAAGAGCGTTATTGACTATATTTTCTGAACTAGTTCATGATGCAGTAGAAATATACATGGATGATTTTACTCCTTATGGCTCTGACTTTTAGGAAGCTTATCTAACCTAGGAAAAGGTCTAGATAAGTGTATTGAGATGAACCTGTCCCTCAGTCCAGAAAAATGTGAATTTTTTATCACTGAAGGGACCTTTCTAGGTCATGCAATATCTCAACAAGAACTGCAGGTGGACCCCAATAAAATTGTCATCATCCAAAGGGTCCCACCTCCTCAAAAGGTGAGAGATATCAGAAGTTTCCTAGGCTTAGCGGGATATTACAGGAGATTCATTAAGGACTTCAACAAGATAGCCTCTCCTTTGTTTGGCCTCCTAGGCAAAGATGTTGAGTTCATATGGTCGGAAAACTGTTAAGAAGCCCTAGATACCTTGAAGAGCAAGTTAGTGACTGCCCCAATTCTCAGAGGCCCAAACTGGGCCCTACCATTTCACATTCACTCAGACTCCTCGAATAAAGCAATAGGAGCAACCTTAGGACAAATAGATGAAAAGTTACCTTATGCCATATACTTTATAAGCAAAAACTTGTCAAAGGCAAAGTTAAACTATACAGTGACCGAGAAGGAACTCCTAGCTGTCATGCATTCCTTAAACAAATTCAGATATTATATCGCAGGCTATCAAACCTTTGTGCACACTGATCATGCTGCAATTAGATATTTAATGAACAAACCAAATGAAAATGCTCACATTATTAGATGGTTTCTTTTACTACAGCAATTTGATTTGACCATTATTGATAAGCCTAGTAAAGAGAATGTTGTTGCTGACCTTTTGTCTAGAGTAAATTTTCCTGCAGGTGAAGAAGGAATGGCGGATGACCAAATGCCAGATGAACACCTATTTGCTATATCAATACTCTCTCCATGGTTTGCTGATATAGAAAACTACTTGGTTTTAGCACAGTTCCCACCACACCTATACTCAAAAGAGAAGAGTAGGATAGTAAGGAAAATCACCCCTTTCACCTAGATTGGAAGCAATCTCTTCAAACTCCAGATCAGATCTTGAGAACATGTGTCAGGAAGGAGGAAGTCTTTGACATCCTCCTGACCTATCATGACGGGCCTTATGGAGGTCATTTTGCAACAAAAAGAACCACCTTCAAGATATTGCAAGCAAGCTACTATTGGTCCACTCTTCATCAGGATGTGAGGAGATACACGAGCCAGTGTGATTAGTGTCAGAGGATGGGGAAACCCACTCCAAAGGATGAAATTCCCATGCAAATAGAAGTGGGGCATGGACTTTGTTTGACCTATCAACCCCTCTTCAAAGCAGAAGCAGTACATCATTGTGTGTATCGACTACCTGATAAAGTGGGCAAAGACAAAAGAAATCAAAGTAGCAACAGAGGAAAAAGTAGCTGAGTTTTTGAGAGAAAACATATTCTACAAGTTTGGATATCTGAGAGAGTTGATCACAGACCAACAAAGTCAGTTCACTTCCAGCCTGATTAGAGGCCTGCTCACACATCATAAGATCAAGCACAGGACTTCAACCCCTTAACATCCACAAGCCAGTGGGCAAGTGGAGGTCACTAACAGAGCATTGGAAGGGATCCTGACCAAGGTAGTGAGAAGCAGTAGAAAATACTGGGTAGACAAATTAGTTGAGACCACTTGGGCCTACAACACAACATCGAAGACCACCACTAGGTTCACACCCTATGAACTAGTCTATGGGAAGAAGGATTTGTTGTCAATAGAGTTTGAATTCAAAACCCTAAGGATTGCAACTTAGTTGGACCTAGACCTCAGCCATGCACAAAAGGAGAGATTACTTTATCTCAATGGATTGGATGAATACAAATTACAAGCCCTTCTCCATACAAAGGTAGTTCAGCTTCAGAGAAAGATATGGCATGACAAAAATATCAGTGAGAAGCAATTCCAAGAGGGAGATTAGGCACTACTCTACGATTCAAGATACAAAGATTTCAAAGGCAAGATGAGGATGAGATGGTTGGGACCCTACACTGTGGAGAAATGCAATGACAATGGTTCAGTTCTGATCAAAACCATTGATGATGAAGCCATCCCCATGCTTGTCAATGGACATCGGTTGAAAATCTACAAGAAACCGCTCTCCAAGTGAGAGTTTATTAAAGATTTTAATAAAACAGTGAAGGTAGTGTAGCATGTCTTAGCCTCCACTTCACCCACTCACTAAAGAAAAAGAAGAAGAGAAAAAAATAAAAAAATAAGGACTCCAGTGAAAACCTCCATGAGGTGCTTGAGTCCCATCATTGGGTTGAAAACCTCTTCTGAGGCGGCCCAGTGAAGTCAAAAAAATGGGAGAAAAAGAATAAGATCCTTGGGTGAAAACCTCCCTTGGAAGTGCTCAGGGCAGGAAATTAGGCTGAAAACCTCTCTAAGGCACCCTAGTTGTTTTCAAAAAAAAAAAAAAAAAGTGACAAAGAGAAAGAAAATTGAATTTTGTTGCATTGCAGGTTTGCAGGAGGACTACAGGGAGCAAAAAAAGGTGCCAAGGGGACCCTGACATTCACCCCAACATCCATCTCAACTTCTCCACACCTTCCTCCATCATTTTTGGCATATCTTTCTCCCCACTGTACCTATTTTTTTCCAAAATTGTGTTTTCTACAGGAGGTTCTGTGTTTTCTATAGGAGGCTCCTGTAGGAATTATAGAGAGCCAAAAGTGTCTCCAGAAGGTAGTTTGAGGGACAAGAAAAGCTTCATGAGGAACATATAATCCCTCTTACTAGCTTCAAACCTCCTTGCCATCATTTCCAAGCCTACATCACACCCCAAGCAAAAAACACATAAAAACAGGTTTTAGGTTTTGAAAAAAAAATAAAAAATAAAAAGAGGACAAGACACCAATACCCTTACTTGAAGCCTACCTACCATCCCTCCATCATTCATGACACCTCTAGAATTATTCTTGAGCTCCAAGCATAGGGAAAAGCTGAAGTTTCCAGGGGAGAAGTAGCTACAGGAGCTCTTGTAGGAATTCCTGTAGCAGTTGATTCCATAGAAGTCTAGCACCAGCAGCAAGAGAGTGCACATGTGTAGGTTGAAAAGTCACATGAAGCTTAGCTCCAGCAAGAGAAGAACCTGTACAAGAATAAAACCACACATCAGCAACCAGAGACAACATGCATAAAGTGAAATGAAGGCATGTAGCAAAGAAAGCCATAACACCTCATAGCCAATACACTCGGATCACAGGTAAGTAACTAAATCACTCCTCTATTTGCATTTGTGTAATTAGAAGTCATACGAAGGCAATGAGATGGTTGAGATTGAACGAGAGAAAGGTGGCCAGTTAACCTGGCCACCTTCATTTAGTTGACTCCACTTATCCGATATGTCACCCACACATGTGCACAGTCAACTCAAGTACAAGATGCCAAGGACAGGTAGTGGGAGGAAGTGTGAACTCTGATGCAATAATGACGAATGATTACAAGGAGGGGCCATGATGACCAAGTAGGTGGGGACCAATGGTTTGAATATGGCCAATGTACACCTTGCCAGCTCAACACTCATAACCAAAAATAGCCATAAAAAGAAATGAGCACTCCTCCCCGTGCATTCTCACCACCTTTTCTTCGTTTTCTTCTCGTAACTCAGCCACAATAGTCTTCTTGTGCCCCCATAGCCTCGTATTCAGAATCCTCCATCAAATTCCTCCCTATCTTCACTCTTGGCATTTTCTACAGGAGCACCTATAGGAAATCTATGGTAGCACCTACAAGAAATCTATAGGAGGGACAGCGGGCTTCTACAGGAGGGGCAGTGAGCTATTTTGATGGGAGAAAACATGATTTTTGGCACAAATTCCAGTCTGAGGAGGTAGGGTTAATGCATGCCCCCTGGTGAATAGAAATATATGAAAGAAGTGATCTCAATTTGAGGATGAAATAAGTCTTGAGGAGGGCAGAAAAATAAATAAATAAATAAAAATAAAAATTCTTTGTTTATTTAAAAAAACCATAGTCTCCTATTTTTTTTTTTTCTCCAAACTCTTTCTCTCCACCTCCATATTTGGGTTTCAAAAAAAGTACAGGCAGTATGACAGGAGGGTTTTTGAGAAAGGAGCCCACTAACTCCACTAGGCTCCATGCACATCCTCAAGTGGTGGACATATTCACAAGGGCAAAATGGATGAATTTCTTTGAGAAATTTAGAGGGTTTGATGATGAAATTGCCCAAGAGTTTGCTCTCTCTCTGGTCCCTCACATAATAACACATGCCATTGTAACCATTAGAGGCCTCTCCATCGAAATAACCCCTGAATTCATTAGTAGGGTCACTACCCTTCCTCTTGGGCTGCCTTGGAGTAAAGATGAGAAAGGAATAGGCCAAGCTGCCAAGAATAAATTATTTCAAGGTAATGAAACCCCTGTGGAAGACAAAAATGGAATTAGAAGGGCTAGTATACCATATCCCTGGGATGAGGTTAGCTACCAAATAATCAAATACATTTCTTGTGAGGGGAGGCACAACATTGTTTATGGATACCATTTTAGAATCCTCCATGACTTGAGGTATGGCATGGATGCCCCAGCACCTCAAAATCTCAGTATCCCTTACTTTCTCCTTCAGTCCCTCATTGACTCCAGCACCAAAGTACAAGTAGGAAATTCAGGGTAGTTAGCTCACCATGGCTTAATCAAAATCCTAGTAGAGGAAGCCCTCCATACCTTTAAACTCCCTATATCATGGGGAGTTTTCCAAAATATGACAGCTAAGGATGAAATAAAGGCATTAACCTATGATGTCAGTCCTACTAGCAGTGGGCAGGAAGAACAGCAAGGAGGAGAAGATGAAGCCAGTGGGGACATAGCAGAGCAGGAGAGGGAGGAGGAAAGAAAAGAAATAGAGGAGGAAAAAGCTGAAGAGACATAACAGGAAAAAAAAGAGACAGAACAGGAGGAGGAAAAAGAGATAGAAGAAGGAGAGAAAGAGGCAGAGAAGCCAGAGCAAGGAGAAGAGTCCCCTGAGACTTTGGAAAGAAAATCAGTAGCTGCCCTCAGTACATTAGTCAAGCCAAAGAAGAATATGAAAAGACAGACCTCCATGTATTTACGGGCAAGGAAGAGCACAAGAATTAAAACAGGAAAACCTCAGCCCTCTTCAAAATTTCCCATCACCATTGAAGATTCATCATCTACCAAGGTGAAAGAATCTCCTTCCAAGACACCTATATCCTATGAAAAAAGGACTCCAAGATCTTCTACATGGAAGGGAAAGGCAGTACTACAGGACCCAAAATCAGACCTACAGGAGGCTCAGGCAATCCTATAGGAGACACTGTCCAAACTACAGGAGACCCAAAAGCTTGAGAAAAAGATAGAAGGATAGCCAGAGATGAAAGGGGAATTGCAAGAGTTACAAGAACCTAACCTCCAGCCTAGTCTTGCCTCCTATTACAATTTGTTTAAGGGAGAAAAAATAATTCCACAAACATTTGCAGTTCCACTGTTTTTTGATTTGGAAAAGGAGAGAATAAGAACGCGTAGGTGGCTACAGATAGCCAAGTCCAAAGGAGTTGAGTACATTGGCCACAAGGAAAACAAACTCAAGAAAATGGGCAGAGAATTGAGTGCTCTCAGAGAGAGAGAAGCCATTACAAGAAGCCACCTTGAAAATGAAAATGAATTACTAAGGAGGTAGCTGCAGGAGAAAGAGTCTCATTTGGCATACATGGCCATCTTATCCATGGAGGAATTACAGTGCAGAACACCAACAAAATCTTATGGCCTCTATCTGAAGGATCAATGGCTCCAATTCCAAATAAAAACTTTGGCACAAAGAGACACAATGCCTTTCCAAGATTACAGGTAGTTCATGGATTTGTGTGACCAAAGCACCTCAGAGGATAAACAAAAGATGGTAGATTTCTACCTACACAACATGGCCCCCACACACATGAATGTGTGGGACCCTAATGCCAAGCTAAGGGATATGTAATTAATGGCCATTGCCTCATGGATGAACCATGAAGAATTGAGGGTAACAGAACTGAAAAGATTAATCATAAAAGAGCAGAATAAACCATTAATGATAAGAGTTGAGCCATCAAATCCTATGGAACTCATTAGCACACACAACCTTCTTGCCAATGACCCTTAGATTACCCCTAAATATCTAGCCAATCAAGAACAAGCCATTACACACTTTGAAGATATGTTTAGGCCACTTGGGGAGGACTGTGTGCATGCATGTATGAGAAGATGGAACACCCCACCCCACGGTTTGTAGATCAGAGAATACCATTCCCCCATGAGACTGAAGGAGACATTGTGGAGGGTTCCAATGTACAAGCGCTCCATGCAAAGGCTGAAGGTCAACTAGATTGGCCTCGAACTAAGTCCTCGACTCCTATTAGGCATGCTGGGAGGCAGAACAGAAGAGGAAGAGGAGGAGCAGTGGAAGGACATAGACACAACAGCTGGATTTTATGGCAAACATGAGCATGCCACATCAGAAGCTTGGGATGCTAGGGAGGCCACCAGGGCCATAAAAGATGAAGAGATTGACTAGGTTGCTCAGATGATGAGCAACACCTTTAGTAGGGGGGTGATGATGAGCCTCATAAATGGGTAATTATATGGGGTCATTTTATCTCCTAACCCAGTCAAATCAACCATTACCTTTTCCTATTGTATGATTTTCTAATTATATTTATGCTTATAGATTGAGTTGAGTTAGTTATTATGCCATGTGGTCTAACATGTATTTAATGCAGATTATTGATGTATTTCTAGGTCAAAGTCAAGGAATTAATGGCTAAATGATAAAAACAACTCAAAGTAGATAGAGGAGAGGACTCATATGAGGAAATCCCTCTCATTTATTACTCCTCACTTCGAATTCCCCTTCATTTAGCTTGGAGTACAAGCAGTCGAATCATGCACTAGAAGGCAGTTGAGCAAGTGGAAGATGATTGAGAGTTATCTCAAGTTTTGGGAGCCAAGCCTCCCTGAGTTTAAGGAAGTTGTTGGTAGCTTCAGATGTATAAGTAGAGAGGCCTATGGCCTCACTAGGGTTGGATTTTTTGCTTATGTAAACTTTGCTCAAATTTTGAGCTTATTATCTTGTGACAGTTTCATGTAATCTTGCTATTTTTTTTATAATAAAGATGGAATCCTTTTTGAGCTATCACTGAGTTACCTCAGAGGGCTTAAGCTCTTGGGTTAGGGCCTAATCCAAGTAGCCAAGATCCTCTTTACTTGTATTTGTATGCTTACTTTAGTTTGTAGATTAGTTTACTGTTAGATGTATTTCTCTTATGATTAAAAATAGGTTGCTTTTGATGATTTAGGAGTTTTCTTTCATTTGTGTTTTCTGTAGCAGGTTGAGCAGTGATCAGAAATTATTCAAAAGGCTAGAAATAGTTCCTTGGCCTCTCTTCCTTCCTCTAGGACCATGATTTGAGGCAAAGACTCTCTTGTTGCCCCAAAAACACAGATTTTCCTCATTCATAGGACTTCTAGTGTTTGCAGCTCTTTAGTAGGTTAATAGTCTAGTTTTTCTTTGCTTTAGATCTCCTTTATCATGTTCACTTCCTAATTTTCAATAGTCCTCTTTCATTCTTTCCTTTCTTACAAAATTTTTCAACATCTCCTTTCATAGATCTTAGTTTAGACCATTTTTATGAAAAACTTTGTTTTCCTAGGATGCACTCATTTCATTTGTTGTTTGATGTTCTTGGTTGATTGTCAGTTTCTATGCAATAGATATCTTCCAGTAGTAGGCCTTCTCTCCAAAAATCACAACCTCCATCTTATCCATGCCCTACAGGTCCCCCAAACCTCACCTCAATTCTTCCCTAGTTTCCTGCATTTTTTCATAGAACTTCTTCCTCTCTCCTTGAGCAAATCCAATCATATTTCTCTCTCTTGGTGATTCTTGGTAGACCTTAGGCAGCCTAACACCTCATTCCAAACTTAATCCACCTTTTCCACCCACTCTCACACCCTCAAAATAGTGGAAATTTCTCTTGGCCTCCTCTTGTAGGCCTCCTGTAGTTTCCCTATTTTCCTCCTGTAGTTTCCCTGTGTCCTCCTGTAGTTTTTCCTATAGGATTTCTTTTGAAGTGCGAGTATGGGAAAAGCCTCTAGAAGGCCACATAACACCTCCTAGGACACATCCACACCATCTTCCATCCTCCAAAGCTCCAAAACCGCCTTCTAATGCCACCTGTTCACTGCCACACTCACACACAATAAATTAGATCCATGAATAAAATCACATAAAAACACATAAAAGTCCAAAAATATGTTTTTGTTTATTTACTTATAGAAATAGCATGGTTATATGATGTTTTCTTTCTTGAGTAGGTAATGGCATTTCTTTCATGGTTTTCATAGTGTTTTTGGCAAAAGTAGAATTAGCTTGTTAATTACAGTTTACTAGGTCTTGCTTTACATTCCAGTCTTTTTTTTCCTTTCTACAATTAGAATAGCTTCTGTAGAGTAATATTTCTTTCATTCATCACACATAGAGCTTCTTCTGAAATCTATAGAAGTTGGCTTGAGTTCCTAGTGATCTCGCACCGGCTGACCAAGTGACAACCTGCAATGACAACTAGTACTTGTGCATATAGCATCGATGCTTCCAAGTTTGTTACGAACTACTGGGTTGATAAAAGTAAAGTTGGCAACCCAGGAGTTGCAGCATTCTTGTTGCAATAATGGCACTCACCAATAGGTGGATGGGTTTCCTACAGTAATTTCATCTTATCATCAGATATAAGAAGGGCGTACACAATAAGGTTGTAGATATGCTATCAAGACCAATCATAAATGCATCTACTCTACTTAAGCATAACTCAGTAATGCATGAAAGCTACATTGAACAATATGCTCAAGATGTAGATTTTAAAGATATATATGCAACTTTAAGTCATGGCAAGCAAGTAGAAGAATTGGAATATTATGTTAAGGACCAGCTCTTATATCATTTGGGAAAGTTATGCATTCTACAAATTCAAAGAGTTAACATAATCTAAGAAGCACATACTTCTCTCATGTCAGGTCATTTTGGGGTAAGTAAAATAGTTGCACAGCTGCAAAGGTTCTGTTATTGGCCAAGAATGCATGAAATAGTTTCTAGATATATTAAAGGGTGTACTATGTGTACTAAAAGCAAGCCCAACAATAGAAAAATAGGCTTGTACACTCCACTTCGAGTTCCTTCTCATCCTTGGGAAAGTGTTTCCATGGACTTTGTTGGGGGATTGCCAAAATCTAGAAAAGGTGATGATTGTTTGTGTGTTATTGTGGATAGGTTCAGCAAAATGTGTATTTTGATACCTTGTAACAAGCAGGTTACAATTGAAAAAATAATGAAGTTGTTCTTTGAGCATGTATGGGTTCATTTTGGGTTACCCACTTCTATTGTATCTGATAGACATTCTCGATTTGTTGGGATGTTTTTCTCAAGTCTATGGGAGTTGATGGACACCATATTGAAGAAGAGCACAACATTTCATCCATAAATAGATGGTTAAATAGAGGTGGTTAACAGGATAGTGATCCAATTGCTCAGAGGCTATTGCAGCAAGCATCCCAAGCTTTGGTATGAGCATTTTTGTTATGTACAACATGCTTACAACCATGCCAAGCACTCTTCTACTCAAAGATATCCTTTTGAGACTTGTTTTGGTTTTATACCAAAGCCTCCCTTGGATTTTGTTTTTGGTAAAGACATAGCAGTTGTTGGACAAAGTGATGTGGACAAAGCAACCAATTTCATTGAACAGATCCAAGAAATTCACCAGGTAGTGCGGCAACAACTAGAAAGAAGTTAGGCCAAGTACAAGGTAAGGCATGGCAAGCATCGAATTGAGCATAGTTTCCAAGTTGGTGATCAAGTATGGGCCTTTCAAGATACTTGATAAAATTGGTGAAAATGATTTTCACTTTAGTTTGCCAGCTTATATGCATATCTATTCAGTCGTTAATGCAGAAAACTTGAGACTGTATGAACCTTCATTGATTAAAGATCCTGAAGAGCAAAGTCAATTGCCTTCTATTGATGATCTGTTGCCTGAATATATCAATGAGTTGGAGGAAGACACAGTTCTAGATAGGAAGGTGATAACTACACACAGAGGGGATGTTGAGTACTTGAGAATCAGACTCAAAGGTTCAAGACCAAGCAGTGCATGATGGATAGAAATTGCACAAGTGAGGAAGTTGTATCCTCACTTGATCAATGCCTAAAAACCTACTTTTGGTGGTCCAAAAGCTTTTCAGTGGGAAGGCGTGATCTGAAATCGATCCTAAAAACCTCTAAGTCTTCATATACTTAAACACCATCACAAAGGAAAAACCTTCACAAATGGTGGAAAACACTATCGCATGGGAAAAACATGAAGAAATGGTGAAAACAGAGTCTATCAGAGGCTTAAGAAACATTGCATAGGAGCCATTGGATTTGGTCAATCAATGGTCCAAACCTAACGAGCATATCACAATCAGAGGTGGCAAGCAGAGTCAATCAGAGGTGGCCTTATGGAAATCACGATAGCGATCAGTGCGATTAAACGAGGGTTGTTGATCAAGCGCGCAGATCAACGGTCCAAATTTACCCGTGCTATCGCATCGCTAATATACATACAAAATGACTTAACCCGCGGTTTGAAGGATTGGTAATATGCGACTGCAATATATCGCATCACAACTATCTAAGGGGTGATGCCAAAGGCCAACGGCCATGTGATATGTAAATGTGTCAATAGTCGATAAGGTCGATCAGAGAAATCAGCGATTGGGGTTCAAGAAGGATATGCAACATGCGATATAGTTGGACCCGATGGAGTTATAGATGTAAATATATATTTTTTGAAGTCCGATATGAAGCTATTTGTCAAGTTTTCCTGTGTATTTGGGGTCTTTCATTATAAACCCAAATACAAAGGAACCTGTGGCCTATGATTTGCCATAGTGATGTCAAGGTGGACCCGATGAAGTTTTAGGGCGGATTCAATATTATTTCGAGTCTAATAAAAGGCGTTTTGGCGTAATTTCAGTTTTTTCTGTGCATTTCTCTGTGTAAACAAAGAAACGATATTTTTGGGGATTTCAATGCACCAATGGTCCTTTCCATTTCATAACAAGTGGCCACCATACTTGAAGGCTTTTAACAATTATTTTTTAATGCTTAGAGGGGATTTGAGCATACAAAGGCTGGGAGCTAGAGAGCCCAAAAGGGAAAACGAATAGACAAGTGTCGATAGGCTTAAAAGCCACTCAGTGTTAGAGACAGAGCAGGTAGTGTTGAGACAGAGAGAAAGGAGAAGACAGAGAGTGAGAGGGAGAGTTAGTATACTCAGAAAGACTTGAGGGATGCAAGTAAAACCCTGTTGCTTATTCCTGTTGTGTTGAGACTCGACATCAGCTCACACTTGTAAAAACTCTGCTCTTGAAGACATAATAGAGAGGTCACCAATTAAAGCTAGACTAGGAGACCTAGCCCAAGAGTTTTGGGTGAACTACTTGATTATTTGCTGTGTTGATGTGTGTTTGTCTATTATGTTTTTCTAGCTACTCATTGTCTATATTATTCGCAATATCTTCAATCCATTGCAGTAAGTAATATATGCATTCCCGCACATGAGTCTGTAATACCTTAATATTAATCTAAGATCTTCATTCTCAGATCAAGCCACCATTTGCCAAATACACTGATGCTGATGAGGTGTACCGAAGGCTAATAAAAAATAAGATCCCTGAAGGGGAAGCATGGAGTGACTTATGTGACTACCAGGAAGAACGAGACAAGGATTACTAGAATAGTCATACAGGTTTGAGTCAGTACTAGCCACATTAGAAAAACCACTCCAGTCTAACTAACACTTCAGGAAGCAACATTCCAGAAAAGGAGGGACACCTGTCCCAGTCTTCTCAGAATGGCTATTCTTTAGCTACATTAGTCAATTTTTTCTTCATTGTAATAAATAATAGATTGCCAAGTGTACAAGGCAAATTGTTGTAGTTTTTGTTTAAATACTCCATGCATTGGGAATATTAGGGGATGGGCCCTAGTCATCTGAACTATTTTTCTATTTGGAGCATTGTAATTTCAAGTTGGAGCATCAATAAAAGGACAATTTACAAGATAGTTGATCTTTTTGACCTGGTGATGTTTTTCTCTCTATGTGTAGTGTATTTTTGTTTACTTATCCATGCCTTTTCACTCCTCATTGTAAAACAAAAATTATAGTTTGAGATATGTTGTTGGAGCACCTTACTGCTATCTGTATTTACAATCTCTGTGTTTTCTTCTGAGGTAAGATTACAAAATACTTAAATGCTTTGTAATCCTAATTGATATCGTTATCTTTCATTCCATTTATCATTCTACTTTAAAATATCTAGTGAGGACAGTTAGCTTGCCCTGTAAGCAATCTGTAAATTTGATGTTACCACCTGGCCTGTGACTCCATTGCCCAATGAAAATGTTTAGAAATGATCTTCTCCAACTAAATGAACAAACAAGCAAACAATCTCTTTATTCTTAATATCTAGCCTAAAATATTCTAGCACTAAAAACAAAGTTAAAGCTAAATCTCAAAGAGAGAGCCCTCTCTAAGTCCAAGAAGGCTAGGTCCTGCACTCATAAGTGGTTTGATGTATCCTTTGTGACTTTTGTCTTTCCAATCTTCAAAATCACAGAACGATAACACTCTCAACACAAGAAAAATAATGGCTCACATTTATGCATCAAAACTATCGCCATACAACAGCATAATCTCTACTCCAATCATATAATTAAAAACTCTACTATAGCAAACTAAAATATTATGATATGAATATTTATGCACTACTTCATCAATATGCTTCATTCACTGCCATTAAGACTCATACACTAAAGCATATATGCTCTAAACAGATTTTGGAGCATTCCTTCTCTATGCAGTCTTCTTTGACTCACTCTCATACACAACCAACCAATCCTTAACTTGAAAGTGAACTACATAACATGAGAGGCGAAATTGACCTTAGGGTTGGGATCAACAGTGCACAAATTTGACAAAATAAATCGACTATCACCAATACTTGTGCACATAAGGTGTTCACATCATTGGAGAACATTTTCAACAATTCCCAACATTTACCAATTAATTTTGAAGATTCTAGGAATTACCAATTTGAAATACTTTAGATGTGCGCAGGGAATCTAGAGAAAAATCACTTCTATGATGGATATGCGGGTTTCCTTCACAAGGCCTATGTATGTACTCGATTTTCCATCATGAAAGTAGCATATACCCCCTAAAATCTAAGTTTCCAACATGTTTTGGAAACCATTTGGAAAACAAGTTTAGGAGTGTGTGAGGGACACCATGACAAACCTTCAACACCTACACAACCTACTCAAGCATCTTCCAACACATGCAAATCCTCTCCAAATCCTCTATATCATATCATCAAGAAGACCAACATCTCTAGATCCTCAAGTAGTAATAAATACCTATCCAAACACCTCTGGCACTTGTAACAACATCTCTATTACATGTAGTAGCATCTCTAACACCTATAATAGCAACATCAAGTCATCCAACTGCCTCCAATCATCCAACACTGATAGAGGCACCTCCACACATGTAGAAACATCCCTAATGCTTCTAACACATGTAAAAGCATATGAAACACCTGTAGTAGCAATCCAACCACCTGTAGCAGGAACATCTCCAATACCTTTAGCAACAATTACATCTATAACATTAATAGAAATGCCTCTAATCATGTCAACACTAGCCAACATCATAAAGCACAAGGCAATACCTCCATGAACACCACACTACCCTCAAGCTACATCATCAAAGGTTAACATCAAGGGTTGACATCAATTCCAGCATAACCATATCAATGCCCACTCAAGTAGTTGAAACTAATCAAACATATGCATGCTAAAAAATCCTGCAAGACATGATACAAGGATGACATCAATGTCAATATATACCAGTTGCAACTATAGAAGATATAATTCCAATAATCCCCCCTTTTGGCATTGATTGCAACCTCACATAACCTGCAAATCAAACTTCTCTTCTATCACTCCCCCTTTTTCATCAATGGCAAAGGGTCAGCTCCATATGATGAGGTAACAAGAAAACAGATACAAGTACTAAAGCACGTGACATCCTCATGGCTGAAAAATAATTCATGTCAATAATCATCCATGCCTCCATACAAGTAGCAAGCAACACATGAACTAAGAAACATTCAGAGCAACATGCCCAATCAAACACCTCTAGCAACAACAACAATATGCCAACATGAGGCAACCATATAAGCATCATATGAAGAATCATACATCAACATGCACATAATATGCACATCAAGGCATCAACCAACACTCTCCATGGAAAATACATAGCAACAACTACCAAATGTCTCTACTCAAAACATGAAGCCAAGAACCCTAATAGTCATAACATATCATGAGGTACACCATGAACACCTCCAATCAGATCATAATTCCAACTATGATGGTTGAAGTAAACAAAGAGAAAGTAGATTCTCCCCCTAAACATGTGCCATCTCCAAAATCATCTACATCCTGAAGTGAATTAGTTCCGCTGCAACATTTGCTTCCTTTCTGAAGGAAATAACCACAAGGTGGAACAAGACCATGATTGATGACATATACATTATATATACGTGGTTTTAGCAGTGATACAAAAACCTCATGCATGACTATTACATGACCTCATGACTTACTTTTACATGAATGCCCAATTCTAGAACAAAACCACTAGAAGACCCAATGATGAAACAATACAAGTATAGGGCATTATTAGCATTTTACATGCATTTTACAATGAATTAAATTGCTACTATCATCATTTCCTATGGACCAATGACCCAAAAACACGATATATCATGACTATTACATCATCATTAGCCCATACATGTGGCTACAAAATGACTCCATATGACTCCTCCATAACATGCCTAACACCATGATGAGTCAACATACTATTGACTGGACTCTCAACCAATACATATGAAGAAATAATAAAATGTGCATGGTTGTAACAAACTACATATGACAACCTACATATGGCTGGTCCAAGTGTTAAGTCACATATGCATGTCATTGCTACACTGTCCCCATCCAGAATAGTTGGAAGAAGATAAAATAATGCTGCAACAATGCTGTTATACATATATTTCCACTCATACACTATAAATACATCAGCTACAAAAATAATGAGTGAATATAAATAAACATAACGAACAAGCCTTTAAAAACGTAGCTCCCCCTTATCATGATATACCTCATGTGAAGTGACCTCGCTGATTTGAAAATGTATGGAGGAATTGGTTCAAAACTCAATACTTCTAGAACTCCTCAAGCTCCTAAATCATCCCCTAAGACCATGCTAGTCTCATATGAACCTTTGTATTCAAGTAGACCTATCATGCAATAACAAACTGTAGTAGGGGTTGATCTCTCCTACTTTGAATTTGATGAGGAAGAGTATTATCTTGGTCTCTTCTTACTCTTCACTCTTCCCTTCAACACATACACATTATCTAGGGTCTTGACCCCTTTTGCAATCACTCTCTTTGATCCTTCTTTCTGGATGATGCAACCTTTGGAGTTGAAAACCAATTCCTTTCCTCCATCAACAATTTGGCTCACACTCAAATATTATTCATTAGACCTTCAACGAGCCAAATATCACCTACATTTGTCTACTTCTCACAAATATTGGATTTACCTCTTCCCAGCACTCTGGTTGTTTCATTTCCTTCAAACTCAATGCAGCCAGTCTTGCTTCTAATGAGAAAATAAAATTTTCTCCTATCTCCTAACATATGGCATTAGCACTTCTATAAATATACCACATGTCATCCTCATCACATGAACAAAGTGAAATTCCACGTCTTCCTAGATGTTTTTCCTTCTTCCAAGTGTTCCTTCGTCAGTTACTTGGTTGAGCATTCTCTTATGTCCACTGATTTTGAACTAAAAGCCTCAACGATCTAGGAATCTTACAGTCATTAAGGATATCTCAAAAATTATGACACATATAACACTCTATATGAACAAGATATGTAGCCAAAGGATTTGATATTTTTCTTCTCATACTGGACCTCCATCTTCTGATGCTAGATCCACAATAAATGGATTTATGCCAAAACAAGTTACATGCAAAACAATATTCATTAAATGAACTTGTATACCTGAATGTAGATCATCCACTTGGTTGATCATATTTCTTCATAGATGTGTGCATTCTCCTTGTTGGGGAAAATTACGGACTTATAATTTGATAGACATAAATTTTCAACCAGGGGTAATCATAACCTTGCGAGGTGCAATGAAAAATATATGTAGGTTCATACTTCATTGCATAAAAATTCACACACAGTTTAAAACCTCTCTTTCTCTCTTAACACTTAGCAGCAAAGGTTATGGAATGGATCAATCATCCCTCGACAACACTTAAGATTGTTGATGGAGATCAAGAAAATATATAAGATCAATCAACAGGAAGTAAACCAACTCATTCCCAATCATTCACAATGTACATTGAAACATGAAATGCATAACTCAAACACATTCATGAAAAAATTCTACCATTGATCATTAAACATGCGTTGCTATAACCAGTAAAGAGAAATGGAAACTGTGTAAATAATTTATGTTAATACATAAAAGACAAATTAAATGAATACAAATCTACAACTACTTGGAGTTGCGAGTAAAGGGGGCCCTCCCTTACTCACAACCTCTTAACTACTAAAGGAGCTTACAAAGGAATATCAACAAAACATCAAACTTTCTATTAACCTAGAAAATGATTACATAATTATAGGTGTCTGATACATCCTGCATCCCCATACAAATCGAATGTAATTGTCTTTATACAAGTGCCCAAATTAAGAAAAAACTAAAATATTACAATTATTTGCTAAAATTAACTGGAAAATATAGTAAATCGACATCCTGGGTTTGATCCATGACTGAAAGCATGGATCAAACTAACTTTGTTTCATCATTGGAGCTATTTTCCTAATTCGGCCAAACATGAAAGTAATAATGATATGGGCCATTTTGAAGGCTATTCTGGAGCAACCAATAGGATAGCATCCATGTAGATGGATTTTCTATAAAAACCCATGTTCCTGTTCCTTTTATGGCTAATCGGAACATACCTGACCGTCATGGTCTCTGCAGGAAATCAGTTATTCTATAGGAAATTGATGCTTTTGTAGGAAATTGATGCTTCTACAGGCAATCGTGGAACTGCCCCAAAAGACAGTTGATCTACATGAAATTTGATTAGTACCCTCAAAGTTGTAGATACGTTAATTAGGTAGCATTTAACCTCAAAATACTTAAGCATAAAATGAAATGATACATTTGGAGTTATCTTCATACCTTAGAGTCCACAACACCCTTCTATTCAAAATGAGGTATTAAATGGAAAAAAGAGGGTGATCGGAGGTCAAAAACGAGTTCTGGAGGGGAAAGAAAAGCCTTATAAGTGTTGTCAAAAATGGCCAAAATCTAGGCTCAACATCTCCCCCATGTCTAGCATCTTGCATGTCCCTATGCAAGAAAAATTGGTGTAGCCTTAAAAAGAAAATTTAGTTTTTGCCTTGTGCCGTAGCCACTGCAGCCTGATGATCCAATTGTGCTATGTTAGACTCAACCTTTTGAACCCTATTCCCTTATTCCTCATTCCACTTCTGTAAATGGTCTATTTGGACCTGGTTCTTTTTCGTTTTTCTGCATGCTTTATGATTCTTTGTCTTCCATTCATCCAATTCCTTCTGAAGGAACAAGATTTTTTCTTTCAAAGTCTCATTCTCCCTCCAAAGAACAAAAATGTAAACTTTGAAATGGGAACTCTAGCCAAAAAACCCCGAAAAAACATAAAAAACAATGCTAAAAACGAAAAGTGTGTATACTGGAACGATGATTTTATTTTTTAGGGGTCAATTTTGAACATGTTTTAAAAATGGCAGTGACTACGAAATTTACTACGAAATTCTCGTGCAAAATATGGCTTCAAAATGAAAGTGATGATACTTGAACAATGATTTTTTTTTTAGGGTCAATTTTCAAACTTTTTAAAAAATGCTAGTAAAACCAAATTTTTATGTGCCAAACAAAGTTGTTTATGAGGAAAAAACACATTAATGTTTTTGGTAGAATATCAATTTTATTTCCTAAGTATAAATTCAACATGTTTTTTGGGTGGGCGAATGGGCTTGGGCGGTTCTCAGAATCCCCCAACCCCCGCTGGAGGGGGGTGCGCTGGCCCACCCACCACACCCCCACACCCTCACCCTGGCCCCCTCCCCCCTCACACCCACCTCCACCCCTCACACGCACCGTCCCCCCTCACACCCACCTCCCCCGACACGCACCCCGCTCACATGCAACTGCCCCCACCTGCCCACCTCCCACACACCCACATGCACCTACCCCCTCACACGAAGCCCCTCCCCTCACACCCACCTCCACCCCCCGCTCTTGCCCACCCTCACCCCCAAACCCCACCCCACTCTCGCCCACCCCCTCACACACGCATTCCCCCCCCCCACTCTCCCCCACCCCCTCACACCCACCCTCGCCCCCACTCTCGCCCACCCCCCCTCACACGCACCCTCCCCTCCCCTTACACCAACCCACCCCCCCCCACACGCACCACCCCTCACAGCCATCCTCCCCCCCCCCCTTCACATGCAGCCTCCCCTCTCACCCACCCCCTCACACACCCACCCACACCCTCACACGCACCCGCCTTCCCCCCCCCACATGCACCTGCCCTCCGCCCCCTCCCTCACACGCACCCTTCCCCCCCCTTCTCGCCCACCCCCTCACACACCCACCCACCCCCTCACCTACCCTTGCCCTCGCCCGCCCCCTCAACCCCTCACCCACCCCCTCACCCACCTCCTCACCCGCCCTCGCTCGATCCCTTGACCCCTCACCCGCCCTCGCCCTTTCCATCGCCCACCCCACCCCTTCACCTGCCATCCCACACGCACCCCCCCGTCACCCACCCTCGCCTGCCCCACCCCCTCACCTGCCATCACCCATGCCCACCCCAACTCCTCACCTATCCACGCCCACACTTGGGGCGCGCCACCCTAGACGCCCGCTCGCTAGGCTGGTGGCTAGGCGATTCTGGGAATCGCCTAACCACTGGCCGGGCGGGCGAGCAGGCGGGCCGCTGGGGTCGTGCCAGCACTGGGCGCGCCACCCCGGGCAGGGCTGGCGCCACCCCAGCAGCCCGCTTGCCTGGTGGCTGGGTGATTCCAGGAATCGCCCAGCCACCAGCTAGGCGGGCAGGTGGGCCGCTGAGGTAGCACCAGCCCAGGTCGGGAATTACCCAGCCACCATCCGGGTGGGCGAACGGGCTGCCAGGGTGCTGCGACTAGAGCTGGCGCCACCTTGGCAGCTAGCCCGCCCGCCCAGCTGGTAGCTGGGTGATTTCGGGAATCGCCCAGCCACCAGCCGAGCGGGCGAGCGGGCAGGCTGCCTAGGTGGCGCCAGCCTAGTGGGCTGGCGCCACCCGGGCAGTCCACCTGCCTGCCTAGCTGCTGGCTGGGTGATTCTCAAAATCGCCCAGCCACTAGCCAGGCTGGGCGATTCCGGCCGTCGAGGTGGCGCTGGCCTGTGTTGTGCCACCCCAATGGGCGGGTCGCCTGGGTGGTGTGGCCTGGGCTGGTGCCACCTCGGCGACACGCCCACCCGCTCGACTAGTGGCTGGGTGATTCTTGGAATCACCCAACCACCAGTCGAGGTGGCGGTGGCCTGTGTTGCGCGACCCCGGCAACCTGCCCACTCGCTCGACTGGTGGCCGGGTGATTCCGAGAATCACCCAGCCACTAGCTAGGTGCACGGGTCGGCCGGCGAGGTGGCGTGGCCAAGGCTGGCACCAAGCCGGCGGCCCGTACTCCTGCTCAACTGATGGCTGGACGATTCTGGGAATTACCCAGCCACCAGCGGGGCTAGGCAATTCCGACCGTCAGGGTGGCGCCGGCATGTGCTGTGCCACCCCGACAACCCGCCCGCCTGCCCGGCTGGTGGTTGGGAAATTCTTGGAATCGCCTACCCACCGGGCAGGCGGTGGGCGGGCTGCCGTGGTGGCACCACCCAGGCGAGCATGTGGGCCACCGAGGTGGCGCACCATAGGCCAACACCACCCTGACGGCCAGAATCGCCTAGCCCTGGCTAGTGGATGGGTGATTTTGAGAATCACCCAGCCACCAGCCGGGTAAGCGAGTGGGCCGCTGGGGTGGCGCCAGCCCAATGGGCGAGCAGGTAGGCGGGTCGGGCTGCCTGGGTACCAACCCTGGTCGCGCCACCCCGGCAGCCTGCCCACCCGCCCGGCTGGTGGCTTGGCGATTCCGAGAATCGCCCAACCACCATTCGGGTGAGTAGGTGGGCCACCGGGGTGGTGCCAGCCCAAGCTATGCCACCCTGATGGCCTGCCCACCCGCCCGGCTGGTGGTTGGGTGATTCCCAGAATCACCCAGCCACCAACCAGACTAGGCGATTCAGGCCGTTGGGGTGGCGCCGACCTATGCTGCACCACCTCGCCGGCCCGCCCGCCCGCCCGCCTAGTGTCTGGGTGATTATGGTAATCGGATGACCACCAGCCGGGTAGGCGGGCCGACCGCCGAGGCAGCGCCAGCACTATCCGCGCAACCTCGGTGGCCCGCCCCTGCACTTGGCTAATGGTCCGGCCGCCGAGGTGGCGCGGCCTGGGCTAGCACCACCCCAGTGGACCACCCGGGCGATTCCCGGAATCGCCCAGCCACCAGCCAGGCTAAGCGATTCCGGCCGTCGGGGTGACGCCGACTTGTGCTGTGCCACCCCGACGACTTACCCACACACCGAGTTGGTGGCTGGGCGATTCCGGGAATTGCCCAGCCACCAGCCAAGCAGGTGGGCAGGCCGCTAGTGTGGCACGGCCTGGTCTGGCACCACCCCTACAGCCCGCCCGCATGTCGGGAATCACCCAGCCACCAGCCAAGTCGGCGGGTAGGCTGCCGGTGTGGTGCAGCTTGGTCTAGCACCACCCCTATCGCCCGCCCACCTGCTCGGCTGGTGGCTGGGTGATTCCCTGAATCGCCCAGTCACCAGCCAAGCTGGGTGATTCTGGCCACCAAGGTGGCGTAGCCTGGGCTGGCGCCACCCTGGCGGCCCGCCCGCCCACCCGGCTGGTGGCTAAGCAATTCCCAAAATCTCCCAGCCACCAGTCGGGTGGGCGAGCGGGCCGCCGGGGTGGTGCGGCTTAGGCTAGCGCCACCCTGGTGGCTGGTTTGCTCGCCTGACTTGTGGCTGGGCAATTCTGAGAATTGGCTAGCCACCAGTCGGGCTAGCGGGCTGGCCGTTGGAGTGGTGTGGCATAACTGGTGGCTAGGCAATTCCTGGAATCGCCCAGCCACCAACTGGGTGGGTGGGCAGGCCGCTGGTGTGGCCGGAATTGCCCAGCCACCAGCCGGGTGGGTGGGCAGGCCACCGGGTTAGCGTTGGCCTATGTCGTGCCACCCCTGCGGCCCGGACGCCCACTCGGCTGGTGGCTGGGTGATTCCGAGAATCACCCAGCGACCAGCCGAGCAAGCGAGCAAACCGTCAGGGTGGCATGGCCAAGGCTGGCGCCACCCCAGCGGACCACCTAGTGGTTGGACGATTCCCAGAATCGCCCAGCCACCAACCAAGCGATTGGGAGGGCCACTGTAGTGGCACCAACCTATGCCTCGCCACCCCGATGGCCTGCCTACCCACCCAGCCTCCCCTTCCCGGCCTACCCAACCACGCACCCACCCACTTATACCTGATTCAAAGATCTATTAGAGGAGTAAAATGAGAAAAATGAAGCAAAAAATATTGTGGAAGAAGACAATGATGAAACTTTAGAGGATGAAGAGTTTGGATTACGTGACATTGTTGATTAAATTTAAGTTATGCTTGGAAATCAAGCTTTGCAATGTTTTGACTTTGACATTTTATGAGAAGAATAAACACTCAATTAAGGTTGTTATGCATTCAATTTTTGTAATATGTGATTTTCACATTGATTTTTAAGTTAATCATTACTTTTTGAAAAAAAATGATTATTATTATTTTTTTGACGTGAAATTCATTAAAAAAACTATTATTTAACCATTTTTAGTTAAAATTTTCGTAAAAAATTGTGATTTTGACATGTCAATTCTAGGAAAAGATTATTAAAACGTGTAGTTTTTTAGTTATATTTATGTTAAAAATGGTTATTTTTATGTTCATTGTTAAAAAATATTGTTTTTTAGAAACAATTATTTCATGTGGATTGAAAAATTAATTAAGGATGTATAAATATGTAGAATATCGAAAATTCAAAATATCGACCTTCTAATTTAAAAACGAAAAGCAATAAAATCCTCACTACAAAAAAATTAAAATTAAAATAAAAATAAAGAAAATATGAAGAAAACGACCACTTCAAGAATGATCAAATTTACAAAATAATTACTTACGTTTCATACATTAGAAAATTTAAAGCCAAAAAATAGGTCTTTTAAAAAAAGGGTCTGATGTAGAATACCCACTTTTAAAATCGGCATGAAAATCACTACCATTCTAAAACGTAATGTACATAAAAAAAATAAAGTGCCAAAAACTATGCTTTAAAAAAAACATGTGTGTTCTGCATCACCCCTTTTCAAAATCAGGTCACCCTTTTGCTATCTCTACAAAATGGGTAACAGTATCAGTTCCCGTTTCACAGTTTACATTACTGAACTCTTTCAAACATGGTAAGCTCAATTATAGCCTCCCTCATCTCCTTACACGGATGCCTTTTCTTGGAAGTTCCTTCATATCCTTGCTATCCTTGAGGGGAATGAGAAAGGCTTTGTTCCTCTCATTCTTGACGGTCTTCCACTGTTTTATCCATGCTTTCTTGAAATTGTTGGGTTTGAAAAGATGTGGCCTCCCATTCTTCATTATCAATGAACTCGGCCATTTTAATTTGTATTTGATTCCCCGTAAATACTCCCAATGGTTTCTTAACATTCTGACTAGTCTTTGTCTATTGTACACCCCCCTCTTTAGTTCCCTTCATAACTACCTTAGAAGCTTGGATTCTAGTGAAACGCCTGACAGGAGGAGTGGCACCCATTGATGGATTTGGCCACTTTCCCATAGTCTCCCCAATCACCAAGACATCCTATTCTTTATTACCTTCTTCTTTTGGCTGGTCACAGGTCTAAGGTTTCTTCTTCAATCTCTCTTTTGGCTCTGCCTCCCCGATCTCTGGTAAATCGAGTACTTTCTCATCATCCACAAAATAATTTTCCTCTAAAAATTCTTCCAAGGTCTTATTTTGCTTCCTTAAAACCTCTATCATAATAATTTTGGCAAGGGCATGGTGGTAGAGGTTTTCCCTTATGTATGTCTCCCTCTCTTGAGCAGAAGTGTCCATTTTAAACTAAGACATCCTCAAGTAATATGGTAGGTTCAATGGTTTTTCCCGAAAATGACTAAGGAGTCGAATATGAAAAGAAAAGCCAATCCAAATCGACCCTCATAGATAATATATTTTTGCAGGAGAAAAAGAAGACAGTGATACTTACTTCAAAGATAGTCTTGTAGAATCCCTTTGGCCCAATTTGGATTTGCATGCTCCTTCCTTAGGAAAGGTCTACATATTTCCTTGTTAAATTGTTGGCTTTTCAAACAAAATTCTCCTCCCTACGGAATCTCACAATCTTGAGCCACGAAATCTGCAGTCAATTTAAACTTTATGTTGCCCACTTGCACCTGATCTCCATTCAAATTCGGGGCAATGGACTTGGTCACTTCAAAATTATTCCCATCAAACTTTAGAAAAAACACCAACGACCCCTCCTTCTCCAATCTCTTCTTTCTTTTTGGAGACATTCCCAACAATGCTGGACCCTGTGGTTCAAACCGGACAACCAACCGCATGTTTGACAGACACTAAGAGTAGGGGAGAGAAGAGTTCGATTCAGCGTTTCAATGTCCTTCAAGGCTATTTCAAGTATTTCAAAATTGATAGAAGTGAAAATGGCTCAATTAAGAAAGGAATGGTGTAATAAGGCTAGCTTATATGATGCAGGACGTCATCATGATTACAATCATGATCCGTTCTATGGAATTTTCATTGAAGAAATGACAATAGTTCACATCAAGGTAATTATCGGGAATGGGAACTCATGTCATGGCATAAAACGGCTCATAGCCGCCTTATTAATGAAGGATGACTATGAATCGTAATAACACAAATTTAAAAAACTCGTACCATTACTTTTTACCTCAAGTACTTGACGTCAAACATACCTTCTCAACTTACCTTTCAATGGTCAGGTACCTGGAGATGACGAGTGCACTTTCTTTAAAATGATAAGCCACTTTGAAAACCCATATTGCATGCAGGATCATAAAATTACATGTCCTTGATTAATTATGAAGATTTTGGACATCAATTTAGTACTTGCCAAATTTCTTGAGATGATGCTTTGTTGAATTAGTTCTACAAGAAACAAAAAAATTTGTTGCAAGAGATTCTTCTATAGGAAAATATGTCCCCCTGTATAGTTCACTGCCACATGAATATATGTTTTGAGGTCAAATGTGCAGTGATCTCGTTGGATTACCAACCATCAAGGTCATTTGTTAACCAATGGAAGGTCCATCACCAATAATGAGAGTGATGAACAAGGTACATCTGATGCATCCAAATAGGTGTGAATAGCTACATTTTTGTCAAACCCCCTGAAGGATCCAGCAGTTAAGGAGCCTTGATGAATATCCATTATTGTTGATGAGATAGCTTTTCATTGATGTATACAAGCCTCAAGGCATCACATATCTCTGATATTTTACTCAGATAATGTACCAGTCTCGATGGGCCAATATTGTTGGAAGGAGGGCCTTAAGGAATCCCACATCAGTCCAATGCAAGAAAATCAAAGATTTATTGAGCTAAGAAACAAAATTTATTTGTGGACCCTGAAGGATCTAATCTCCTACAATTTTAACAAGCCCAAGGCAATTCATGCTCACCAGATTTCAATTTTAGAGAGTTTGAAATAATGAAAAGGAAAACTCCAATTGGGTTCCTTTTCTGTAAATAGTCTACTGGAGCCAGAAAAGGAATAAACCTATATCCAATATACGCTCCTCTCATGGTTTACTAAGCACAAGAAGGAACAAAGTAAGCTCAATTTATTATGGTAGAAAGTCAAGAAGAGGTAGTGAAAGAGATAACTCCCTTACCCACCATTTCTATCTCTTTCTTCTTCATAATCTCCTCTAAAAATTCCTCCTTAGACTGGGACCTCTGATACAACTTGCGTCTATGCCTTTTTATCAAGAAGGTGACATTTTCATCATCTATTGTATTGCATCGAACAAAAACATTATCAAAGACTTTCTCAATCTCACATGGACCAAGCCAATGCATGTTAAACTTTCTTTTAAAATTATTGAATTTTCAATCGAGCAGCAATGCCTAGTCTCCTTCCTTGAACTGCTTCTTCTTAATTTATCTGTCATACCATTTAGCCCTTTGTTGCTAGATTAGGTTAGTATGCTTAAAATCATCCTGCCTAATCTCATCTAATTCATTAAGCTGCAGGATCCTCTATTGTTGTGCCTCAATGAGATCTATGCCCAAATCTGCTACCATTTTAAAAGTTATGATCTTAAATTCAATTGGTAGTAAAACTTGCTTTCCATACACCAACTCATACAGCATGAAGCCAATAGTGTTTCTCCATGTGATTCTGTAGGCCCATAAGGCCTCGGGAAGTCGATCAGACCAATCCTTTTTATGTAATTACTCTATCTTAGTAAAGATTGTCTCCAACACCTTATTTGTTGATTCCGCTTACCCATTGGCCTATGGATGATAGGCGGTGGACTTTTGATGAGTGATCTGATATTTATGCTCAATTCCCTGGATAATATTTGATACAAACTGAGTATCTAGGTCATTAACAATTTCCCTTGGTACCCCAAATCTTACAAAAATATCATAAAAAAGAAAATCTACCACTACTTTCTCCATGGCTCTGGACATTTCTCTCGCTTCCACCCACTTCGTAACATAATTAATACAAACTAAAATATACTTCTTAGATTTTTGCATGGGATTAATGGAGCCTACAAAGTCAAGAGCCTGCCTATTAAATGGTTTTATGAGAACCTGTGGCTACAAACGAATTTCATCTTCTTCAACATGTCGCCCTATTCTTTGGAAGCTATCACATTTACGAACATATTCCTTTGCATCTTTGAAAATACCTGGCCAATAGCAACCTGAGCGGAGGATCTTATTGGTTGTCCGCTTGTCTGCGAATTGTCCTCCACAGGGTTCATCATGGAAAGATCTCAAGATGTCATATAGCACGTCCTCTCTAACACACCTATGAATAATCAAATCAAGTCTAGTGAAAAAGAGGTCTCCTTTTATCCAAGAGTGATCAACATTTTTCTAATAATTCTCTTTTTATGATTAGATGAGAAATAAGGTGGTAACTTTCCTCTAACAAGATAATTGGCCATATCTGCAAACAAAGGTGATTTGACAGAAATGGCAAACAAATTCTCATATGGAAAGCTATCATTAACAGGAACATCCTCACCTTCATGGTTAAGCCTAGAAAGGAAATTAGCTACCTGATTCTCTTTTCCCGGCCTATCCAATACTATGATGTCAAATTCCTACAACAACAAAAGCCATCTAGTAATCCTACCATTAGTAACTGGTTTATTCATGAGATATCGAATAATGGAATGATTAGTATGTAAAAAAACTTCGTAGCCAGTGATGTAATGGCTAAACTTATTAATAGCATAAATCACAGCAAGGAATTCTTTCTCAATTATAGTATAATTTAATTTAGCAGGAGTTAAATTTTTACTAACAAAATAAATAGCGTGGGTTACAAAATTTTCCATTTTGCCTAATACTACTCCTATAGCTAAACCAGAAGCATGAGTGGAAATATGAAAAGGAAATTTCCAATTCGGTCCTCTTAAAATAGGTGTTGAACAAAGCTTATCCTTGAGTATGTCAAATGCATTTTGGCATTCATCATTCAATGAAATTCAAATTATTTTGTCAATAATTTAAACAGTGGCGAGGCTACCTTAGTAAAATTTTCAAAAAGACTTTTGTATTATCCTACATGTCTAAGGAAACTTTAGATTGCCCTTTGACTAGTTGGTGGAGGCATCTTTACAATCACTTCAATCTTTATTGGATCAACTCTAATTCATGAAGCATAAACATGATGACCCAAAACAATACCTTCAATCACGATCATAAAAAAAATTTCATTTCTTAATGAAATATTAATCTCTCTAAATCTTTTAAAAACATTTCTAAGATTATTTAAAGTCTCTTCAAGAGTATCACCCATCACTGTAAAATCATCCATGTAATCATCTACACAATCATGTAAAAGATCAGAGAAAATACCAAGTATCGCCCTTTGAAATGTGGTTGGTGTGTTGCATAAACCAAATGGTAATACCTTATATGCATAGGTACCCTAGGGACATGTGAATTTTGTCTTCTCCTAGTCCTCTAGAGCTATCCTAATTTGGTTATACCGGTTCAACCCATCTAAGAAGGAAAAATACTTCTTTCCTGCTAAGGTGTCCAGCACTTGATCTATAAAAGGAAAGGGAAAGTGGTCTTTTAATGTAGCTTTATTTAGTTCCCCATAATCTACACATACTCTCCATTTCCAATTCTTCTTAGGGATGATAACCAATGGAGATACCCACTGGATGTCTGAAATAGGATAAATGAACCTTATGTTTAATAGTTTCTAAAGTTCATCTTTCATAATTTCTCTTAAAGCATGATTCATTCTTCTCTGTGGTTGCCTCACAAGCTTGGAATTTCCTTTTATATAAATATGATGAATACAAGTGTCTTTGTGAATTCCCTTCATATCCATATAATCCCAAGAAATTGTGTCAGAAAAGTCTTTCAATGTTTGTCTTAATTGATTTTCTTGTTCATGGGTTATGGCAGAATTGATATTTAAAGTTTTTCTGGGAGAAATCTCAATTACCTTGCCTTCACATTTAGTCATTGAACATGAAAGAAATGCGGATAGGAGGGTTGAATGTAGTTCATTTATTGTGCTATGTTTTTGAGAGTTATGCAAATGAGCAATGACATCTATATTATAACCAGATTGCCCTAATAAATGTTGGGAAAAATCAGGGTTCGAAATATAGCAATTTATCAGGTTTTGTTTTGTGTTTTCATTAAGGCTCATGACTTGGGCTATTGTCAAAACTAGATGGGTAATTTCTAAATTATGCTCTTCATCAACCCAATGAGTATTTTCTGATCTTAAGAGGGACTTAGTAGGGGGTATAGATTGATGTGTTTAGTTTTCTCCCCATGAGTGATGGTCATGTTTCCATAGCTACATCCTATGAAGGCATTTGTCATGGCCAACCAAGGTCCCCCACGATCAAAGGATGCCCTTCTAAATTCATCTTAGGATGAAGAACATAAAAATATGTAGGATACTCCTAGGAATCTAATGAAATGACAATGTCTTCCAATGCACCCTCTGGCCTTACTTTAGATCTATTTGCTAATTCTAAAATAGTAGGGGTAGAAAGTAAGTCAAAGGGTCCTATATGAGACAGTGTCTCCATCATCATTACAGTGGTGACCACACCTAAATCGATTAAAATATTTCTTATTGGGTATCCATTGATGAAGGTGGTAACCATAGGGATTCCAGGGTATGCATATTTTTCAATGGCAAATCTAGTAGACATAAGGCTTGAAACTTTTCCTCCTACTTGGATTGTAGAGGGTTCCTTCTTTTGCCTCCCTGGATTTTTGGTGAATATTTCCCTAACTATTTTGGCATAAAATTGGATATCCATAATTTTTTGCGGTAAAGGAATATTGATGCATACATTTCTTAGTTTTGACACTAGATCAAACTCAGGTTGTTTCATTAGTTCTTTCATCTCCAACCTCTATGGGAAAGAAGGCTAGAGAGTTTGAGATGAGGAAGGTTATTGTGATTTAAAATGTTTTGATTTGTTATTTCTGGTATGTTTTCTATTTTAGGTGTATCAGGGGTATCTTCCTCTATAATATCTTCAATCTTTCCTGGTTTAGTCACCACTCTTCCTCACCTTAGTTTGATTTCCTACAGAGATGTAGGAAA
This sequence comes from Pinus tabuliformis, assembly GCA_031772625.1. Classification (NCBI taxonomy): domain Eukaryota; kingdom Viridiplantae; phylum Streptophyta; class Pinopsida; order Pinales; family Pinaceae; genus Pinus; species Pinus tabuliformis. Next base: position 678,921,222 of record CM062808.1, on the reverse strand, counting down.
TTCTTACAGAGGCTGGGGTGCAATGTAATAAGTAGGATAATTGGGATAAGTGGCCACTCCAATATTGTGAGTAGGTTAGATGCATTTATCATTGGGATTGGATACTGGCTGGGCAGGAAGTTGTGTGGGACGTGGTTGATTTGGTGGGCAAGGAAACTGAAGTTGTTGTTCTGGTTGAACCATTTGTTGTGGTATGGGTTGTGGTGAATAAAAGTTTTGAGGGGGATAATTTGGTGCAGCAGGGTAGGGATAATTTTCCTACGAAGGTTTTTGTAGGGGCCAAGGCTTCCAGGGCATTGGAATATTCCACATTTGATTTTGGGTATAAGGAAATTGAAAATGTTGTTGTGACATACGTGTAGGATGTGGTTGCCATGGCCTTTAAGGTGGCATTGCATAATGCGCATTGAAAACTTCTTGATCTGCTAAGTATGCTACTTTAATCTCTATAAGAAAATGATATTTATCAATAGAATGATCAACTTCACAGATTTGAAATACCTCTATGCTGGATGTAGGATAGTCTCTCAAGGAATGTTTCTTCCTACACTTGGAGCAAAACATAGCAAGGGCCTTTTCCACTTCCTCCCGTTTCTTCTTAGCCTGTAAAACATCCAACTGTGAAGACAAAGTGCTAAGAATGTCAGTTTACAATTTTCAAATAAATTACCCATTTCAGCTCTAGTTACACTAGCCCCTGCAACTTGTTTGATGAACATAGAAGAAGTATCTCTTGATCCTCTCCCTACCTTAGAATTTCCCCTTTAATATCATCGAAAAAACTTGCACACATCATCATAACTCAATTTTGATACATCACATGCTCCCATCAAGTTCAAAACCTCTAGAGATTTTGGTATTATGGCCCTTAGAAAAATTGTTCTCAAGGTTTCTTTGTTGAGCTAGTTCATCTTGGATATTTGCAAATTGTATTGGAATCTTTGCAGGAAATCCTCTAGGATTTCCTCCTCCTTCTGGGTCATGCCAAATATTTCTTCTCTAATGTCCCTGGTTTTATAGTGATCCTAATACTTTCTCAAGAATACCTTCTTCATGTCATCCCATGATGAAATGAAGTTTGCACTCAATCCCATAAAGCACCTAAGGGATGCATATTTTAATGTGGCAGGAAACAAATTCAACTTTTTAACATTTGAATAATAATCATAGCCCCTACACAATACATCAAAATCAAATAAGAATGCATCAAGATATTCGCTAGAAGTACCATGAAAATTAGGCAAGGTAGAGCAAGTAATGCTTTTCATATGATTGGCTCCAACAAAATATTTGATATGAAATTCAAATGTAATTGGTTCCTCTTCACTCTCATGAAAGTCCCCATCTATAGTAGTACCAATACCCTCTAGATGAGCCATATTGAACCAAAAGAGAGTGGGACCCTCATGAGCTATAGATCCTTTAGAGTTAGTTGTCTGGAACTCTGGTTCTTGAATAGGATTGAAGAGGAATTCCTCATCACGTTGACCACTAAGCAAAGGTTGTTCCCCTGATAAGAGGAGACTCTTGATGAGTGGCAATAAAAGATTCTTTAACAGAAGGATCCTTCTTTGTTGTGGGGGTATTGATCTACTTAGAATCAATTGTCGATCCTTGTTCAAAACTATCAGTATTTGGTTCAGACTCCCCTTTCTTCTCTGCCTTGTTCCTTGCAGACTTCCCTTTATCCAATTTCCCTACCATATTATTAGTGTATGAGGTGTTTCTCACATCACCACTAGAAATTCTTGGAAATCCAGTCCTAGTATATTGGCCCTTATTCCTATTCATGCAAAAAGAAACATTCAAAACTTCTACTTACCAAAAAATTAGGACGTGGCTTTAACGAATTCTGATCTTTGCAGGTGCGTAGGCCTTACCCCATGTCTTACCACTTTGACTTCCTTTCAGTATCATCCCTTAGCACCTCCCTAGAAACAGAGCCAAAATGTTGAGGAAAATTATAAACTTATAATTTGAAAAACATAAATTATCAAGCAAGGGTAATCGTAACCTTGTGAGGTGCAATGAAAAATATATGCTAGCGAATATATTAGTGCATAAAAATTCACACACAGTTTAAAATATCTCTTTCTCTCCCAACACTTAGCAGCAAAGGCTATGGTCTAATGGATCAATCATCCCTCTACAACATTTAAGATTGATGATGCACATCAAGAAAATATATAAGATCAATCAACAACATGTAAACCAAAACATTCCCAATCATTCACAATGTGCATTGAAACATGAAATGCATAACACAAACACATTCATGAACAAATTCTACCATTGATAATTAAACATGCGTTGCTATAATCAGTAAAGAGAAATGAAAACTGTGTAAATGATTTCTTTTAATCCATAAAAGACAAATTAAATGAATACAAATCTATAACTACTTGGAGTTGTGAGTAATGGGGGCCCTCCCTTACTCACAACCCCTTAACTACTAAAGGATATTACAAAGCAATATCAGTAGAACATCAAAATTTATATTAATCTGGAAAATGATTACAACATTATAGGAGTTTGATACATCTAGCATCCCCATACAAATTGAATGTAATTGTTTGTATACAAGTGCGTGGGTAGAGACTTTGCCCAAATTAAGAAAAAACTAAAATTATTAAAATTGTTTACTAAAATAATCTGGGAAATATAGTAAATCAAAATCCTAGGTTTGATCCATGACTGAAAGCATAGATCAAACTAAATTTGTTTGATCACTGCAGTTGTTTTCCTAATTCAGCCAGAGATGAAAGGAATAATGGTCTGGGTAGTTTCGAAGGTTATTCTAGAGTAGCCAATAAGATAGCATCGATGTAGATGGATTTTATAGCAAAACATGCATTCTTGTTCCTTTTATGGCTTACCGAAACATATCTAACTGTCGCAGTCTCTGCAAGAAATGGGCGTTGCTGCAGGAAATCGACACTTTTGTAGGAAATCAGCGCTTCTACAGGAAATCTTTGATCTTATGTAGGAAATCATGGAACTACCCCAAAAGACGGTTGGTATGCATGAATTTTATTAGTACCCTCAAAGTTGTAGATAAGTTAATTAGGTAGCATTTAACCTCAAAATACTTAAGAATAAAACCAAATGATACATTTGGAGTCATTTGCATACCTTAGAGTCCACAACACCCTTCTAGTCAAAACGAGGTATTAAATGGGAGAAATACGGTAATTGGAGGTCAAAAACAGTTCTGAAGGGGAAAGTAAAGCCTTAGAAGTGTTGTAAAAAATGGCCAAAATCTAGGCTTAACATTCCTTTTACACATAACTACCACATGGCTATTATTATGACAATTAAAGCACCCAATCTAGTCCATCAAGGGGGGAAAGGATTTTTTACTTCTCTTTTGAAATTTTCTACCTTCAACTATAGGAGTGGTATATCATCATTCAACACTCATGTGGACCTTATGCTCTTTTATGGACCTGGGTTGTCCCTTTACCCTTGTAGATTTGACTTTATATTAAAAAAGCCTATTTCAAATTCCATACACGACTCTGCCCACACAAAAGCGTGTACATACACATGTCCCAAAAAACTATAGCAACGTATACATTTTTGAATATGAAAAAATAAAATAAATTGTTATTTTTCAGGAAAGGTTTATGGGTTTTACCAAAAACCTATCTACAAGAACTCATGGCCTAACTGAAATAACAAATTTCAGGTGATATATGTACACCCCTTGGGTAGGCCTAATTCATATGACAAGAGACATACAACATTATACTTGATTTCCCCCTAATCGTGTCAATGTTTCCTATGCCTCTTGCACTCTTTGTCTCTAGGAAGCCCTCATTTTCTTGGAAGATATGCTCAGTCTCCTTATCTAACATCTTGGATTTATTAGAGAGGTTGTCTTCATGGCTCGAGATAGATGGATTCGAAGGAAGGCTTTGTCAACTCCTTTGGCATGGATTAGGTTGTATCTGTCCTGTAGTTATTGTTATTCATCAATAATGAAGCTCATGTCTTGTTCCCGATATATGTTTTCAACTTATGAATGATAGTCTAATCTGTTATATATGATGATCTAACATATTCTTATGCATGCACTTTGAATTATATATTTTTTCTATGCTTCTCTTATATTTGTAAGTCTGAATATCTTGGAGGAAGTAGAGGGTTTGGACTCTACAGGAACATCTTAAGACATAGGACCTCCGAGTATGTTCCTAAGTCAAATTTCGATAATGCGAATGTTTGGCATCCTTGATTGAATTTTCTTTGCTGATTGTAATATTCTTCTTTGTTGAGTTTTTCAACCCTTTCCTTAGGGAACTTTTACCACCAACAAGGAGCAAATGGTCTTCTGGATATGAAAGCTCCTTTTGGTTTGCTACTTTGTTGTTGCTGGTGAATATCTTTCTCTCTCCTTTCTTATTGTTGTTGTTGGTCACATTCTTTGCTACAGAATTGTTTTGTTCTTCTTTATTATTATTTCCTGCATGCATGCTTATCTCACCTTTTTGAAGATTGCTGCCATATTTTCTTACTGCTATGGTACTCTTCACTTTCTCCAGCTGTTGGTCTTTTTCCTCAAGTTGGTTCCTTAATTTTTCAATCACGCCTTCAATCACTTCAACATATTCTTTCTTATCCTTTTGTTTGATTTAGTTGACTTCTTCAATCCTTTTTTATTTTTCCAAGTGTTTCCTCAAGGTAGTGACCTCTTTCTTGAAATTTTTCTCCTTTTCCTCATAAATTTCCAATTTTTTCACATGCTCCTTGCATACATTTGTTATTCTACCAATATCACTAGAAAATTCTTCAGTAGCAATGATGGAAGATTCATATTTAACCTTAAGGAGCATATAACTATGATCATCATCTTTTTTACTACCCAGATCTAAATTATTTTCACCACTGCTATTAAAAATATAGCTCGAAATTAAATCAATGTGACTTACCATCAAATTTGTTGTGCTCTTGTACAATTGGTTCAGCTGAAGCTTTGTTCTTCTTCTTCAAGGATCTCTTCTTCTTCTTCTTCTTCTTGCTTCTATTCTCAATCTCTTCATCACTGCTACCGCAACTTGCTCCAAATAACATATACAATGTGTTCCAAATCTCCTTGGTAGATTGTAAATCTCCAACTTTCTCCGAATATGCATTATGGATATTTTTGAGAATAATTCGCATTGCTTGAGAATTTAACTTATTTTCCTTAGATAAAGTAAAATGATCATCATATGCTTCACAAACCAAACTCCACAATTTAGGTCCACAAGAAAATAACTTATACTTCATTTATTGCCATGGCTTGAAATTTGCAACATTGAGAATGGGTATTCCTTGAGAACTCATTTTGAAAAAAATGCAAATTTCTGCCAACAAACAAGAAATCTACTCTCCAATGATCAAGTTTCAACCAATATCCCCACTCTAATACCAATTGTTCGAAAAATTTGAGCACTAATATGGGGGAGCGGGGGTGGGTGTGAATCAATAGTGTGTCTTATTACTGATTTTTTTCCTTCTATTAACTTTACTAAATCACACACTTGTTAGTAAGTTCACATAGACATCAACAAGTAACTGATAAAATTGTAAAAGTATGAGCAGTATAAACTAAAAGAAAATCATCATAGCACAACCAAAAAAATCATAATCACACATAAGAAACAATATTCTTTGTGGAAACCCTTTCGGGAAAAAAATCACCATTGTTACTTCTACTCTACTCTGAATTTCTATTATGTCAAAAAAATTATCTTTTACATAGTTAGGTGACTCTGATTATCCTAGAGACTCAACCTCGTATACAATAGGCCAACACCAATCAACCAGGAGACTCGATTCTATTCATCATCTCAAAATTCTTTGTTATCACATGGATCTACACACTACCATCGATTGAAGGCCACCACGATTAATGATCCTTTACCAAATCTAGTTGGACTATCCATTCTGATTGGATGGAAAAAAAATTCCTTTCACTGAAGCTTTGCTGTCACTGCTCCACTCTCATGAATTCATTACTCCTCTACACTATGTGGACCTCATTTCATCTATTTTCATACTGGATCCAAGATTCTCTACCCAACAAGAATTTAGCTTTGTACTCCAAGTCTCAGCAGTAAGGTACCATCAATAAATAAAATAAAATAAAATACCACTAGAAACATGCTCTCAACACAAGAAAAATAGTGGCTTGCATCCATGCATTAAAACTATAGCCATCCAATAACATAATCTCTATTCTAATCCTCCAAGAAAATACTCTCCTACAACAAAATCAAATCAACCTTAATATTGATGCACTACTTCAGCAATCTGCTCTATTCACTGCCATTAACACTCATACATTGAAGCATCTATGCTCTCAACTAATTCTGGAGCATTCCTTATCTATTCAGCCTTCTCTAACTCACTGTCATACTCAACCAACCAATCCTTTGCTCTAAAGTGAAATATATAAAACATGAAGGGTGAAATTAACCTTAGGGATAGGACAAGAGTGCAAACATTTGACAAAATTAATCCACTATAACCACTACTTGTGCACTTAAGGTGTTAACATCATTGGAGGACATTTCCAAACAATTCTTGAGCTTTACCAGTGAATTTTGAAGGTTTTTGGAATTACCAAGTCGAAATATTTTAGATGTGCATGAGGAGTCCGAAGAAAAATCACTTCCACAATGTATACACGGGTTTCCTTCAGAATACCAAGATTTGTACTCAATTTTACTTCATGAAAGTTGTGAATACCCTCTAAAATCCAATTTTCCAACTTTTTTTGGCTACCATTTGGAACATAGTTTTTGGAGGGTATGAGGGACACCATGACAAAACTATATCACTTGTACAACCTACTTAAGCAACCTCCAACACTTGTATATCCTCTCCAAACCATATGTATCATATCATAAACAAGACCAACATCTCTAGTTCCTCAAGTAGCAATAACAAGCTATCCAAACACCACCAACACCTATAGCAACATCTCTAGTACTTGTAGTAGCATCTCCAACACTTTCAGCAACAACATCAATTCATCCAACTGGCTCCAATCATCCAACTACCTCCAACACCGATAGAGGCACCTACAACACATGTAGCAACATCTCCAATTCTTCCAACACATGTAGAAGCATATGCAACACCTGTAGTAACAATCTAACCACCTGAAGTAGCAACATCTCCAATACCTATAGCAACATCTACCTCTATAGCAGCAATAAAATTGCCTCTAATCAGGTCAACATAGACCAACACAAGGAAGCACAGGGAAATACCTCCATGAACACCACACTAGCACCAAGCTACATCATCAAAGACCAACATCAAGGGTTGACATCAATGCCAACATAACCAACTCAATGCCAACTCAACTAATCATAACAAATCACAAATATGCATGATGAAACACCTGTAGGACATGCTCAAGGTTGACATCAATGCCAACATATACTAGTTTCATTTACATAAGCCATAATGTCAACACTTCCTACCCTTCAGAAACAAAAAAAAATTGGCCTTGTTGTGTCTTTTTCACAACACTGTATGTATCCCATACAAGACATCCTATAACATTTCATGACCATGGTCCTCTTGATGGTACTAGACCCACCAACATTTAGGGGATCACCCCGATATGAAGTCCCAACTAGAGCTCACAACGCTTGGTGTGGGAGTCCCATCTAATATGATGGCCTGGTTTCCATTATCTTAAATGTTTGCCTTAGCCCTTGCTTTTTAGTGCATGAGAGTGGTCTTCTTTGTCTTCCAGTAGTGAGGTTTGCGTGCTTGATGATTGCTAGTGTTACTTGTGTCAATGTTTCTTTCACTATAGAGGGAGAGGGTGGGAGTGAGTCCCAAGTCTGACGGGAGGAAGTCCCAAATTTGTTAGGAACATACAACACAACAAGATGTGTGTAGCTTGCGGAGGAGAATTCCACATGGATGCGGAAGTCATAACACACAAGGAGAGATAACATGTACAACACACAACAGATGAGTCCACACGAGTGCGACCGTTGTTATAGCAAGTTTACGTGAAAGGTCTTTCTGATGTCCGGGGAGGTAACCAACATGGGCAGGATAACATTAACATCTCAGACAACAAATTTTCATTAATATATATGTATTACAACAATTTAATGAGTTCAAGTGTTAAAAACAGGTTAAAGAAACATGTATTACAAGTGTTCAATATTAGTTTTACAATCGTTACAATGCATGTGTGAAAATGTGTTGGCCTATTAGTAGGATTCTTAATTAAGCGGAAGTTCCAAGACACATCGTTACACCATACATCACTAACCCCATGTGCAGGGTCTTGGAGCCACTACTTACTCCTCAAAGAAAATATTATAGACACACAATGCTATGTGGGAGGAGTCAAGGTGAAAATTCCTTTACATGTATAAATGAGCAGGTATTTATAGCCAAGGGTGAAACTGGCCCTTTTGGTTGTTCAAATTACCTCATGATTGTTTGACTTCCATGGCCTTTAGACTTCACATGACTTTTCATATGAGAAGTGGGTATATTGGACTTCCACATTACATTACATAGATTGACAGTATTGCCTATAGTAGAGATCTAGACTACATGACTCATGACAAGACTCAACATGACAGTGATGGTACGTTCGTGTTGTTGGTGGTGTGCATGTCGAGTTGCAGTGTTTTTGGATGGTGAATGTCCTCATGGTGTGTCACATCTTCACCTCCACATGACAAATTGCATAGAGTCTTTGATGGTCATTGGGTTTGCTTGATGTTACATTCACACATTACTCCTTGTTTGTATGTTAGCATGCTTGACAGGTTCGTTCATTCACGAAAAGTTCATGTTCGTCCATCCATCCGTGTGTGAACACATCCTCGCATGTTCATCTATTCATCTGTCTGTAAACACATATTTGTATGATCGTCCATTCACGAGCAGATCTCTTTGCATGCATCGTTTGTTCATCAGTTGGTGAACATGTCCTTCTGCATGTTCATCCAATTGGTCATCGTGCCATGTTTATTTGTGTACCTGTATCTACAGTCACTCATGATGAGACAACATCAAATCCATAAACATCCTAGTCTACCATGACACATGATCATTTCGAATGTAGGTGACGAGGAGAGAAGACAAGGTTGCAAGCTTCGAGATGGGATGAAGGCTCTGGGCACTATTGGTGAAAACTGTGCAGAAGCCACTTGGAGATGGTAACAGGCAATCTGGATTGACAATGACCGTCCATGGGGTCTAGCTCAGTTGGAAGACAAGAGTATGCAATTTTTGGGAGGAGAAATCTGGGTTGCGGGAATGCTGGGCAGAAAAAAACTGCACAGTTTTTGGAAGGAGCAGGCAATGGAGGCCTAGCAGCCAAAACTGCATAATTCCTGGAGGGAACTAGCACCTGGCTCCTATGACCTTGGCAACAAAAACTGTGCAATTCGTGGAGGGAACTGATAGTCAATTGCTAGGATCTTGGCAGAAAAAATTATGAAATTCCTCGAGGGAACTGACAGTCAGCTTCTAGGATCTTGGTAGTAAGAACTGCGCAATTCCTGGAGGGAACTAGTAGTAGGCCACTAGGAGATGCTAGCAAGAAGAAATGTGTTGATGCTAGGAGGCTAGCCTGCTGATCATCTCTACGCAGTTTTTGAGATGAGTGGACTGCTGGTCAGTAGAGGGCTTGCTCATGAAATCTGCACATTTTTCCAGTTGAGCAACCGGTCGGTTGACTGGTGGGCTGGCTCGAAAAACTGCACAATTTTCTAAGGGAGATAGGGATAGGCAATGCATGTCTATCTAGCTTGTCTACACAATTTTCTCATTCAGCGTAGTGGGAAAGTTCTGCAGCCTCTACATGATTTTTGAGGGCAATCAGTCCTGTCATGTCTACCAGGTCAAATTCTCTGGTTGACCAACAGAAACATTGATTGATCAACTTGCAGGTAGCACGGCTTGAAATGGATTTCTTGGTGCTTTTGCACTGTTCTCGGTGACAGTCGATCGAATCGATGGTGGGTGGAGGTTTAGCTGTCAGAGGGATATCTGGTCGTCAGAACTTCAGGAAAATAACTAAGTGTGTGAGTGATTGAAAAGGTGTATATGCGTACTTGCAAACACACACTTACATGACTTGATGACTAGATGACTCAAATCATCCAGACACACAGGCTCAGGATGACTGATCAATGGTGTGATTGACAAGCCCGACGCTTGTGATTGATCATTGGATGACCGTGATGACACTTTTGTGACAATGTATAAGATTCTATGTGTGAGAGCGATGGATGTTTACATAGTGAACAAAAAATGTACACACGAAGCAAAGACCTTGTGTATGACCAGAACATGGTCTCAAGCATGAAATTGACATCAACATGCAAAATTTGTATGTCAAACAATCAAGCAAGGTGGGTGCGAAGAATCACACGAGCTCACAGGGTGAACCTGAGTGTGTGCAAACGTCAAGTAAAACTCTCAAAGGAGGCTCCAAAATTGGATGCGGGCCAAAATATTGGAGGGTGTTGTAGCCACTACAACACTTGGCCACACACTAGTAAAGCTCCATCTTCTCTATTTTGGTTCATTGACAAAATAGGGCCTTGGTCATTCAGGGAGTATTGAATCGTCTGTATTGACCCATGGACAAACATGGTCCACCCTTTTCCAACTCAATAAAACACATCAATAGTTCATCTTGATCATAGTGTTTCGAAATCGGGAAGGGTAGTTTAGCTTGCAATTTGAAGATTTTTAGAGTATAAGTTTTCATCTCTAGTTTTTCTCTACTGACAACAAGCATGGAAAATAATGCGATGGAGTCATGCAGGAACACATGCATTGCTCCACTACTAGTGAGCCTGGTCAGTGCCCTAGTGGAGTTGCATGCTTCACTTCTCTTCGCAGGAAGCCTTTCTCTTCTTTCACCTTTGAATTTTTTAAGAGGACTGTGCATAGGCACTTATTTATCTTTTGGTCGTAAGAGGGATCCCAACTTATTGAGAGAAGAATAGTTTGTTCCTTTAGAGAAGAATGTAAGACCTCTGACATAGATTTGCTCATTTATATTTTCCCCTTCTCTGTTTCTGCTAGTTGGATGAGCTTAAACACATAGAGCAGAAGGTTGAGTACAAGCATGGGGATTCCTAGTGTGGACATAGGTTTATGGTTTGACCAAAGATCCCCTTACAGACGGCTCATATTTTCCATCAAGACTTCATCATCTAAAGGTTATAACTAAGCACCAAGAAGACGAAAACAAGACTGGCCAAGTGCTGCAGTGTCACAAGTCTCTTCATATCTCAGTCACATACTTATTCAAAAGCTAGAACTTAATAGATGATAGGACTTATTTCTGGAAAACAAAAATAGCAAGGTATTAATCAAACCAAAAAAACAAAAACAAAAATAGTAAGAAAGGTAAAAATAAATGAAACAATAAGCAGCAAGAAAACTATGTACATGGTGTAGGGCGCAGCCCGACCTATTGGAAATAGTGTTTGAGATCTTAGCCATTGACAGGAAGGTTATTAATCCTCCTGTCAAGTGATTTTAGATGGTATGCAGGTAGACCAAGCTTCTCATGTGCTGTATACAGACTATCCCGTTTTGCTACCGGAACCTAGTGGTATCTCGAAATATCTTTAGGTGAAGACGAAACAATTGCTTCAGATACTTCGTGTAACATAGATTCAGATGATGGCACGAGTAGTTTTTTTTTGTTTTAGGAGCAGTTCAAGTTTCTGAAATCAATGCATAAGAAAATTTCCCTAGATTTCTTACATACATAACTTAGATTAGAAACCCATGTAAAATAACAAATTTTGTAGGTGATCCGAACATCCAACAACTAAGTCAATTCTTTTTGTATAAGGGGTTCAAGTGATAGATGTGTCTTACCCAATTTTTGATACAGTGGCTTGGCTCCTTATTTACTTAAAATCCCATGTTGAATTATTTGCGTGTCGTATGTAATCAAGTCATCATATGCCCACGTGAACACATCCTAATATGGTTTGAACATGCAAACAGGGGTTTACTGTTGTTGCAATGTGCAAAACGTACCAAGACTAACTAACTCTAGATCATGGCTTGTTCTCAGGTTGCTATGTTCGTTCCTCGTGGTGGAACTATGGGTTTTTCTATTTCTTGACCCTTGATCATGGTTCTATAAATCATATGACTTGGTGAGAGAAACCACACCTTTGGCGATGAGGTTGTCTTTCTCGCCATTAGTTGCAGTTTGCAGGCGTTGCTCATGCCCATCTTCATTAGCTATTGTGTCCTTGAAAGCATCAACATTTTTCATGGAGTGCAATATCTGTTGACCATCACAAAAAATGTGTAGCTTAGTCATGTTATCAGAGACAGAAGGCTTATACAAATTTTTGGTAGTAAATCTATCCCTAAGTTGTCACAGGCTAGCAACTTGCGTTTTCCAAGGAATTGGTACCTATAATATCCATTCTTAGCACAAAAATGATATTAAATGCTTGGAAGTTAGAGATTAGTCGCCATACCTCTAGCTGGTAACTTTTGAGACGAGGTGACAAATAGTGAATGATGTTACATACCTATCATACCAGTATTTCTGAATCACCTACCACATTGAGTGTGACCACATTGAGGCTAATGGATTTTTGCAAGCCCAACATGAGTGCTTCTTACTCAACAACGTTGTTTGTGCACTCGAACTCCAAGCGGCCTAAAATCATGTGTTTTCTCTTATTTGGGTCAAGCAAGATACACTTGACTCTAGAGCCATCTTATGTCTTTGATTTGTTGAAATACATGGTCCACAACTTGTCTATACGCGGACCATTCAACACACTTGCACAAATGTTATTGTTGTTGTTGCATGACCAGCTCCAACCCCAATAGACGAGCAGGTGGGTGACTGTCCAAGGTACATGGAAACAGTCTACATGATATGTCATTGTACCATACCTCAAGGGTCTACAGCTGCAGGTAGAAGTTGTCCAAATGGTCTTCTGCCTTCATTGTGCTGTAATGCTTGAACTTGATGCTTATTCTCTTCGCTCGATTTGGAATCTGGTGTAAATCACCTGGGAGAGACAATGGTCCCTGTGTCATCCATTCTAGATTTTGGTCAGCCATCTCTTCGTCTTCTCATTCTCCTCCTCTCCTTCAAAATCAGATGGTTCCGGCTCTGAGTTTGTTGGTTCGTCTCCGCCTCTGTCTCCTCTACTGCCTTCCACTCTACCTCCTATACCATATTTTGAGACCAAGATCATGACATTGTCTTGTTCCCCCTGTGAGAAGACAAAAGGTTCCTCTCTATCTTCAACAACTTCTTCCAGACATTCAACTATTGCAAGAACTACTTCTTCCACTAATAATACAAAAACCCCTATGGCAGTGGTTTTTGGCTTCCTTGATGCGTATGGAAGATGTTATATACCTAGGATCAGTTTGACTACTTTTGCAAACTGGTGGGCGATGGGATGGATGGAGTGAATGTGAAGATATGGAATTTTGTGTTCAGTCCTAGGATGTGAGAAGTAACCAATTACAGAGTCGTGCATAGGTGAGAGGGAGTGCCAGTTACTGCCTTGACCAGATGGTTGACGAGTGAGTCTGAGAGGGAGTTCAACCATAAATAACTGGTGACCATCCTTCTAGCTCCAGAAATGTTGATGGTGTTAGACTCGCCAACATTCAGGGGATCACCCCAATATGAAGTCCCAACTAGATCTCACAATATTTGGTGTGGGAGTCCCATCCAGTATGATGGCTCAGTTTCCATTATCGAAAATGTTTACCTCAGCTCTTGCTTGTTAGCACAAGAGAGTCGTCTAATTTTTCTTCAAGTACGGAGGTTCATGTGCCTAGTGATTGCTAGTGTTACTTGTGTCAATGGTTCTTTCACTGTAGAGGGAGAGGTTGTGAGTGAGTCCCAAGTTAGATGGGAGGAAGTCCCAACTCTGTTAGGAAGACACTACACAACAGGATGTGTGCAACTTTTGGAGTAGCAATCCACACAAATGTGGCAATCTCAACACACAAGGAGAGATAACATGTACAAAATATAGTTGATGAGTCGACGTGAGTACAATGGTGGTTATAGGAAGTTTACATGAAAGGTCTATCTGATGTCCAGGAGGTGACCAACACGAGCAGGAAAATGATAACAACCCATACAAAACATTTTCATGAATATATATTTATTACAACAATCGAATGATTTTAAGCGTTAAATAGAGGTTAAATAAACATGTATTACAAGTGTTCAAGATTAGTCTTACAACAGTTACAACACGTGTGAAAATGTGTTGGCATGTTAACAGGCTTCTGATTTAAGCAGAAGTACCAAGACATAGCATTACAACATACATCACTAACCCTATGTGTAGGGCGTTGGAGCCACTAATTACTCCTCAAAGAAAAGATTACAGACTCTCAAGGCTATGTGGGAGGAGCCAAGGTGAAAATTCCTTTGCATGTACAAATGACGAGGTATTTATAGCCAAGGGTGAAACTGACCCTTGTGGTTGTTCAACTTCCTCTTGATTGTTTAACTTCCATGACCTTTTGACTTCACATGACTCTTCATATGACAAGTGGCTATCTTGGACTTCCACGTTACATTATATTGATTGACAATATGGCCCACAGTAGAGATGTGGATGACATGACTCATGAAAATATTCGACATGACATTGCTAGTATGTTCGTGCTGCTACTAGTGTGCATGTTGAACTACAGTGTTGTTGGGTGATGGATGTCCTCATTGTGTCTCACAACTTCAACTTTGCATGGAAAAGTGTGCAGAGTCTTTGATGATCGTTGGGTTTGATTGATGTTGCATTTTCACGTTTCTCCTTTCTTTTATCTTGGCATGCTTGATAGGTTCGTCCGTTCACGAAAAGTGCCTGTTCGTTTGTCCATCTGTGTGCGAACACATCCCTGCATGTTTGTCCATCCATCCATTCATGAACACATCTTTCCATGATCATCTGTTTGTGTGCACATCTCTTTGCATGCATTGTTTGTTCATCTGTTGGTGAACATGTCCTTCTGCATGTACTCCCTTTGTTCATCCCATCCATCGTCGCACCATAATTGTTTGTGTACCTATATTTGTAGTGACTCATGACAAGATGACATCAAATCCATAAACCTCCTAGTATACCATGATGCATAATAATTTTAGATGCAGGTTACCGGGAGAGAAGACAAGGTTGTGAGCTTTGAGCTGGGATGGACGCTCCTAGCACTAATGTTAAAAACTACATAGATGTCACTGGTAGATGGTGACAGGAAATCCGGATCGACAGTGACTATCCTTGGGGTCTGGCTCAGATGGAGGACAAAACTGCGCAATTTTTGGGAGGAGTAGTTCAGGCTGCAGGAAGGTTGGGAAAAAAAAATCTATGTAGTTTTTGGAAGGAGCGGGTAGCGGGGGCCTGGTAGCCAAACTATGCAATTCCTAGAGGGAACTGGCAGCTGGCTATTGGGACCTTGGTAGCAAAAACTGCATAATTCCTAGAGGGAAATAGTAGTCAACTCCTAGAATCTTGGCATCAAAAACTGTGCAATTCCTGCGGGGAACCAACAGTCAGCTGTTGGGAGCTTGGCAGCAAGAAATGCATAATTCTTGGAGGGAACTAGTAGTGGGCTACTGGGAGATGCTAGCAGGGAAAACTGTACTGATGCTAGCAGGTTGGCCTTCTGATCCCCTTTGTGAAATTTCTAAGCTGAGCAGACTCCTGGGCAGTAGAGGGATTGCTCATGAAATCTACTTAGTTTTCTAGGTGAGCAGCCATCTGATTGACTAGTGGGTTGGCTACAAAAACTGTGCAATTTTTTGAGCGAGACAGGGATGGGCAGTGGGTGTCTATTTGGCCTGTCTATGCAATTTTCTCAGTCATTGAAGTAGGCAAGGTTTGCAACCTCTGCGCAATTTTTGAGGGGAGTCAGTCTCGGGGTTACTACTAGGTCAAATTCTCTGGTTGACCAACAGGAAGGTTGACTGATCATCTTGCGGGCAGCACAGCTTGAAATGTCTTTCTTGGTTATTTTGTGTTGTTATGGGTGACAATCGATTGAGTTGATAATAGGGTGGAGGTTTGTCTATCAGAGGGGGATCCGATCTTACTTACAAAAACACACTTACATGAATTCATAATGAGATTAATCAAATCATCCAAACACATAGGCTCAACATGACTGACCGATGGTGTGAGCAATAAGCATGAAGCTTGTGATTGATCGTTGGATGACCGCGATGACGCTTGAGCGACAATGTATATGACTCTATCTGTGAGGGACACAGATGTTTACATAGTGAACACATGCACACACAAAGAGAAGACCTTATGTATGACTAGAACATGGCCACAAGCATGACATTCAACATGCAAAGTTGTCTGTCAAACGATCAAGCAATGTGGGTGCAAAGACTCACACAAGCTCACGAGTTGAACCCGAGTGCGTGCAGACATCAAGTAAAACTCTCAAAGGAGACCCCGAAATTGGACGAGTTGGAAATTGATGAATTGGAAGGGGAAGGGTATGATATCATGTTAGGAGTATGGAAATGGATGAATTGGCCTTGCCGTAACCCTTCTTGAGTAGTTTTCATAGGAGGTAAGAAGCCCAAGATTGACTGTTTTTTACATTTTGCTTGCATCACTATTTATTTGGATTTTTATTTTTTTTCTTTTTTTTATTGTGGTGCTATCATATTTATTTTACTTGTTTAAGTGGGGTAACCTACATGCAAACACATTTATGAAAATATAAGAAAAAAAAAATCTTCTTTATTCATTTTTTTTCCTTTTTTCATTATTTTTTTTCTTTAGGCCTATTAGCTACCTCTATGTGGTTTTCAACTAGTAGGTCTACTTAGGTGCCTCAAAAGAGGTTTTCACCTAGGATCTTATTATTTTTTCTTTTTTTCCTTTTTCCAACTCATTGATCACCTCGCAAAGGTTTTCAACTAATGAGCCAATCCCAGGCACCTCAAAGGAATTTTTCACCTCAGATCTTTTTTTCAGTTTTTTTTTTTAACATAAGAATAATTCCAATGGAGCCATGTATGTACCAGGAAGACAAATAAACTCATATGTATGTTTAAAAGATGTATTTTGAGATATACCATTATGTTAATAATCAACTTCTTTGTTTGATATGAGATCAGGATTGTTGAAGAAGAGCATGCTACTACAACTTAATGATTGCCTAGAATCATATTTCAATATAGCTGTGATGCCCTTGGTTCACTTGATCATTTGGATCACTTTATGTGTCCTCTTCTACCATGACATTCAAATATTCTTCATTTTTATTATTATTCTCTTGAACACATAGAGGATTCAATGGTAATCATAATGGAACTTTCTCAATTTCTGATTCTAATCTCTGCTCTCCATCAGATGTAGTGCATTATTCTTTAGTCTCCTCATTTGAATATGCTTTTTTATAGATGTTTTCCTTCAATGACATCAAGAGAATCTCTTTTTTTCCAATACTCTTCCCTATCTAGGGTGAATACCATTTATATTAAGAGGATTTGTTTGGAAGTGTTGTACCTCATCGTTGTAAGCGGACATAGTTACTTCATTGCTTGGGTCAGAAATGGTTGTACAGATAGTTGAGTGGGAGTCTATCTTTGAAATGGATGTGGTCGAGGTTGTGGTTGTGGTAGAGGTGGATGGTATGGATATCATGGAGTTGGGTATGGAAGATATTGAGGAAAATATTGAGGAGATTTTGGATTTCCTTCATAAGGTCCTTGCCAACCTTGTTGCCAAGATTGGTTTTGGGGTTGATATGGCCAAGATTTCGAAGGAAAGGGTGCATTCCAATTACTTTGATATTCTTGTGCTTAACCTTGAAATTGTGAATTAGGATCTTTCATAATACTGGGTTGAATAGGTTTCCATGGTATTATTGGAGCTACATAACAATGTTTCTTTGGTGCTTTATTTGCTCCACTGTCCTCCTAGTAAACTTCCTTCAACCATGGTAATGATGGGAAATCTTTAGTACCATGTGATTTTTCATAGATAACACAAATTTCATCATCATCATTTTGTTATTTTTTGCATTCTTAACATATCCACTTGCTCGTTTACATTGCTTAGAATTTTGGTTTTAATGTTATCTATCAAATTACCAAGTTCAACTTCACTTACTAATCTCAATGTTGATTTACTTACTCTTGCCCTTCCTCTTGATATGCACTTGCATATTTCACAAAATTATTCAAATGATAATTGGTATGCATCACCTCTACTGATTATATCGAGGAGATAAATCCACTCATCTCTAATTTATCTAAGAGGTTTTTTAGTGTGTCAAATCCTAAATGATGTAGGTTTTCCTTCTTAACATTATACATAAATATATCTATTAGATCCTCAAGGTTCTCATCTTCGTTTTGAGTCGTTCTAAAGATTTCCTCTTTAAGATCATGATATTTGTATTTTTCTAGAAATATTATTTACATATCATTCCATGATGTTATTGAATTAGTCCCTAAGCTCTACAAAGTATTTCAAATTCAAACAGAAAGGTCTATGGATATTATAACGTCATACCATGGAATTTGGGAGGAAATGATGGAGGGATTTTCTTCATATGAGCATTGATATCAGTATCCTAAATGGGAAACTCAAGAGAATGTTCAATATTATTATCATTTCCATCCTTTTATTCTACCTTCTTTGTCACCACATCTCAAGCAAAAGTGAATGGTGATGTGGTTCTTACTACACCACATGGTCAAACGGGAGTGGGGGTTTGGTGTTGGAGAAATATTTTTCTGTTTATATATAATTTTATGAATGAGGATGTTAATGCAATGTAATTTTCTATTTCTGAAATGAAGTATGCCTAGTGCTTTTTTTTGTTTTTGTAGAAATTAAAAGAAATGAATCAACCATAAAAAATTCTTAAACCCAAGAATCCCTACTGCAACAACTGATGATATTTTCCCTACCTGTTAGATTTACATGAATAAGTGATTTGCAGTTTCCTACAAAAAACATTGAAATACATACTTTTTATCCTACACCAAATAAATAATATGCCGAATCAAGAAACTTAACAATAGAGAAAGATACAACACAAATGACACAGTTGTTTTTGGAAAAACGTCCCCAGAAAAACCCAATGTGGGAAAACCGGTGCAGTAGATTTGAGGATTTTTATTATTACGCTGAAGTATTTATAAATACAATCTTTGTATTCCCTCTTGACAATCCAGCTATAGAAAAATTCACATAGCAGAAGAAACTAGTGATATTACCTCACTCTACACTGCAAGTCTCAACTGATCTGACAATTAAACTAATGAGTTCCATAGCTACTTCTGTGTTTCCCCTTCATGGTTCCTGTGTTAGCCTCTAAAGCCCTACTTTAGCTAAACTGTGAATTGATTTTCCCTCAAAACCCTTTTCCAACCCTCTTGGCTCAGAAACGCCAGCCTCTATCAAACTCGAACTTTTGTACTGGAGACCTATGCGCTACTTTGCATGGGGCCCACATGAGCCTTTCCTTGCTCCATGTCACCCTCTCTTCCCTTTGTGATACCTCCTCCATGTGTCTCTTTACCTCTATGTTGAGTATTCTTAGCTCTGGAGAAGATCCTCTGCACTGCTAATGTCTGACATGTTGTCCACCAACCACTGTACAAATTCTACATATGTACAACTGTTGACACTGCCACTATCAATACTGTGTCTGTACTACAACTCCCTCTGAATTTCTGCATCTTTTTTGTTGTTGGCCCTACCACTACCAACCGCCCTTGCACTGTAAATTGTTGTTCCTACTTCATCAACAATGGAAAAACATCCCAAATTACTGAACGAGTGTTCAGCATAGATGCATCTTGATGTTGAAGATCTGATTGTTACTGGTCCCGCATTGTCCCTCTTAATCTACTGTGTTGTTGTTGCTACTACACTGTGCCTCCCTGCACTGCTACAACTCTACACTACGCTTCTCAAAATTGGAATTCTAGCCATTGTATCTATCATTCCAACACTCCTCTACATCATCGGACACTTCGTCCATCCTTCTACTACTGATCTAGGCTCCCATAGCAAGGTATTGATCTGAGAGGTGGACTCCTCAAGGATCCTTCCCATATGTAACTCTTTCGAACTACAACTCCAAATCATCCCACCTCCATCCTAAAGGTATCTCGGCTGTCATGGTGAACTCTTCTTCCTCGATCTTCATGGTTGCAGCCTTCGGATTGTGCTTCTCATCTTTGTCCTTCTTCCTGAGAGGACATTGTGTTGCGTAGAGACCCATCTCACCACAACTAAAGCATTTTAACTTCAAGACATCCTTCTTCCGCCTTGGTTTCTCCTGCTATCCCATCAATGCAAGGGTTGCATTTTCATTCTCCTCCTTCAGCTTTGACCCACTATTTCTACTTTCGTTAAGCTTACACTTGACTAGATCTCTCCTCGGCTCTTCCTTCTTGAGAGCTGCCCACATACTATCGCAGTTTGGAAAAGATGCCCTACCCACGATACTCTAGACAAAGACTTGCCACTCTTCTAAGGCTGAATTTAGGTCTAGTCTCACCATCTTGGAAACCTGAGGTGTAGAAACCATAGCTGCTAACTCATCATGGGTTTCGTGAAGCTTTGTGAGGAATGAATCTATGCCCTCCCCCTTCTAAATTTATGCAGATCTTAGTTTTTGATCTAAGTACATCTTCTATTGCTCGGAAGATCCCTAATATAGCATAGAAAACACATCCCACATCTCCTTAGCAGTCCCTTTGCTAACGATGTGATAGACTACATGATACTTCACTCCATTGAGGATCATTCTTTTTGCCTTCACCATTTCTTCCTTGTACTTCTTCAGTAGATCTAGATCTACAAGCTCAGCCACCACATTGTTGACATATGTCTTGAGAGAAAGCTCATCTAGAAGGAATGACATCCTTTCCTTCCAGATGACATAGTTGGATGCCCCATCCAACCTGTCTTGATCCCTCAAACCACTGGCTTCCATCTCTACCATGAAAACTGTCGAACTTCTCCTCTCTACTTCTTACTGCTACTGCTCAGCTAATAAGAAAACAGACTTCTTGGCAAGAAGCCTACTGACAAAAACTTCCCTCGCTATACTTCTGTTCTCTCTTCTAACGTCTTTCTACGAAGCAAAAAAACCTACAGAAAAACTGCATCCCACTAGCTCTTCCTCACATCGAGGCTCAACATTTCTTCCTCTGCCATGGCAATATTTCAATCTAGAATCCCTTATCTCTGTCGACTCACTCAAAGAGAGACTACCTTGAAATTCATCCCTCTAGCTAGGAATGTGCAAAACCCTATTGGGATTCGAACTATTGCCTCCTGCAGTTTTTTCAACCTACTTTTCTACTCAGTGTTGGGTTCTTTAGCACTATTCTTCTTACTTCACCTGCATTGCTCCAATGCCATGTGAAAATTCCTTAATCCCAGGAATCCCTACTATAATAACTGATGATATTTCTTCTACTTATTATATTTACATGAACAAGTTATTTTTAGTTTCCTGTGGAAAACATCGAAATACATACATTGTAACCTACACCAATTAAAGAATATGCCAAAACAAGAAACTGAACAATAGAGAAAGATACATCACAAATGAAAGTATTTTTTGGACAAACGTCCTTGAAAAAACCCAATGTTGGAAATCCGATGCTGCAGATCTGAGGGTTTTTATTATTAAGCTAAAATATTTCTGAATGCAATCTATATATTCCCTCCTCATAATCTAGTTAGAGAGAAAATCACTTAGCAAAAGGCACTGGTGAGATTACCTCACTCTACACTGCAAGTCTCAGCTGATCTAGTAGCTGAACCAATGAGTTCCCTGGCTACTTCTGTGCTACCCCTGCATGGGTCCTGTGTTAGCCTCTAAATCCCTGTGTTAGCTCAACTCAGAATTGAATTTCTCTCAAAAGCCTTTTCCAGCCCTCCCGGCTTAAAATCGTCAACCTCCTTAGCAAACTCAGATTTTTGTGCTGGAGACCTTTGTGCTACTTTGTGTGGGGCCTGTGTGAACCCTTCCTAGCTCTATGTCACTATCTCTATCCTTCACTGCCTCCTATGTGTGTCCCTCTACCTCTCTACTAAGTATTCTTAGCTATGGAGAAGATCCTTGAGCCATAACTCCCTCTTCCCCTCTCTGCGTGATCACCACAAACCACTACACTACCTCTAGCTTTAGTAATTGGATCTGTCTGCTCAACTCTCTGCGTGTCTTCCAAATGACCCTCAAGCCTCCTTAAATAATATTTTCATTAATATTCAATAGTCCATATTAGAATCTAATTAATGGCTAAGATCATTTCTATCTGATCCTCATATTCTTCTAAAATTTACACCGACAGTTAGATTAATACCGATTAATTATTTTATTTTCCTATGTTTAGGCTCATGGACCCATTAAAAATAGTTAATTATTTTAATAAAATTGTTTCTACGTGTAATTTTCAAAAACCCTTTTTGTGTTATTTGAAATACATGTTCCTAAACCTCCCTGCAAAATTTGAGACTTAGATCACTTCTGATGCTACCAGAAATCAACATCAACTAGGGAAGAAAACAATGCATACTTTGACACCTACCTGAGAATAGCACAAAAAAGTGATGAGCCCTAGTATTGAAATAATAATGTTGTAATCCCCAATACTACCAACTTTTATTATCAACATGGGGTTTATGAATGGATGAGGAGCTGTTAGACTACCCCTCTGACACCTTGACCCCAACAGATATCTGGGTAGAAGGAAAGCACATGTCAAGAATGGGGAAGGAACCAGAAACATCCATTCCACTAGCTGAACACGTGGCTGAACTCTCAACCCTAATGGAAGATATGGAGGTTTCCTTCCATGGTTTGGAATATGTGTAACTCGTCATAGAAATTTCAGACAAGTTGTTATACTTGGGTGAAGGCTCCGACTCTCCTTTCCTCTCCATCCTGTCACCATCGAAGCCCTAGTCCTAGACACATGCCCACCCATGTACAGACATTCCTCAAGGATGCGTGAGTGTATCAACGACAGGGTTTTGTGGAACAACCCTGAAAGTGGGAGGCACTTCGCCTCCTCACTACAACACACTTGGAACTACACCTAAAGGCCTTTCACATCTGGTCCTTTCCATAGCTCTTCCCTCGGTTTTCTTTGATCGTATCTCTAGGTAAGACACTGGGCCTAAAGAAAATAGGTCCTCGGACTCAGATGAAAATTCTCAACTTGAGTAAGAACCCACAAACTCACAAAAAAGAACGTGAGGAGGAAAAAAATCAAATCTTTCAAAAGTCAGGGAATGCGGCTGGATCCTTATGTTCAGGGCTAGGATAACCATGTCTCAAGATGCTCTAATGGAGAGCATGGTTCTGGTGGGTAGGGTTCGTGGTATGAATTACACCCCAGCTCATCTTAGGAAATGGACTTCGGAGGTCTAGGGGAATCTGATTCTTCAACTACCAATGGTCATAACTTTGTCAAGGGGGTCGTTTGCGCTCATCTTTACATAGATAGAACTAGTGGATTGGGTCCTGAAGCAATATTGGCATATCAAAATTACTCCAGTCGTGCAAAAATGATGGTCGCCACTATTTGATCCTGAGAAGGAAAACATGGGAGCAGGTCTAGTATGGGTTCACCTCCCTGGTCTTCTGCTCCAATTTTGGGTGGAGGAAATATTTAGATGCATTAGAGACGACATGGGGGTGTACCTATATCATGACAGGGCTTACCTGGACACTGTGTGCATGGCCATTGCATGCATTCTGGTGCACCTAGACACCAAGGAAGGACTAGTGGAGAGCTATCAATTACATATGGGTGAGATCACCAAGTGGCAGATTGTAGACAATGAAGGCATCCTCTTTGACTGAAGGCAGTGCCACAAGGTGGGATGCTTGTATAAAAACTTCCCCTTCTGTCTGAGAAACAACCAGATCCTCTAAGGTCACTAGTTTCAGCAAGCACACAAACATCAGAGGTGGATTTTCCTTCACAAGCGGACCTTCTAGTGTCTTGGTATCGATTTAGGATGATTTAGGGATGTCACCTATGTGGAAGGAATCCGGGACCTCGGCACCACCTCTCACCAGATCTCGAGCCAGAGAATATTCTTTCTCAAGTACTCCTCCTCCCCCCCTCTATTTTCAAATCAATGTCTATCATATGATATTGCATCTACATCTATGTTATTGTCTAGTTCAAGTTCTAGGGTTAGCAAGTTGTGTTCCCCAATTTGTCCTGTGATATAAGCTCCTCCCCCACCCCTCAATTCAAACCCTTCCACTATTCTGATCCCTCCTCCTCTGGCTCCCAGAGGTAACCCAAACTCAATGGTTCTCACCGCTACAATCTTCGATCCTTACCTATCTCTCAAATCTCTTCCTTCGGCCTAGATGAGGATCCTCTCCCCTCCATACCCTTGAAGCCCCCCAGGTGCAGACAACCCCATTTATCAAAAGCCATCAGGAGGGATGGCATCGAGGTGGCTTTGGGCATTCAAACCCCCATTGACTTTGTCCTTAGAGAAAAGGGAAACACTGCAAAGGTTACTCCAAGAAGTGCCTCTCCTTCAACTGTAGGGGTTTGGATAGCCTAGACAAGAAACTGACACTAAAGAGGTTATGCAACTCAAAGAGATTAGATTTCATGTTCCTACAAGAAACACTAGGGGAAGGGAACCTTGTATATAAAGTGCTCATGAATTTTCTTCAGGACTGGGTCTTTCATTTTTCAGATGTTTGAGGGCATTCAAGTGGTTGTGCCCTAGGTTTTAAAAAAAGATCGATAATATTGGAAAATGTTTGGGGTGGTGAGGGTTGCCTGGGTGCGGACATTATCTCTTCTGATCTCAATATCCCCCTCAGGCTTATCAACATTTACGGGCCCTACCATAACAATGAAATTTTCTGGGAAAGACTCTTGGATGTCGCTTTCATGCAATCAAAAAATTTGATTCTTGGTGGGGACCTAAAGTTCTCATTACGGCTTGTGGAATCCTAGGGCAACAGGGCCTAGACTAACCCCCTAAAGGCCTTTTTTGAAGTCTTGATGGATTCCCACGACCTTTTGAACATTGGTACGACAAAGCTTATGCTCACTCGGAGGAATAGAAGGACTGGGGAGGATGCTTTGGCTAGGTGACTAGGTCATTTCCTTATTAAGGCCCCATTGTTAGATAGATTGGACCACATTCAATAGGGGGTTGGATTAGGTGGACTTTCAAATCATTCCTTGATCTTCTTGGAGATTTAGGATGACAACCACAAGCCCCAATCACCTTTCAAGTTCAACTCAACCTAGCTTCCTGAAGCTGAACTGCACAAAATTGTTAGAGACTCTTGGACTCACTGTAGCCTGGATGGCCATTCCTCCCTGACTGAAGTAATTGCAAAAATCCTGCCATGTTTAAAATAAAAAACCATTATCTGGGGGGGGAACAAACAACAAAAGGATGAGGCCGATCTTTGAAGGATTGAAGGGGACCTCAAAATTTTGGAAGCCGCAGGGATTTCTAGTTATGCTACTGTCGAAGCAAATGAACACCTTATAAAACTAGAAACTGAGAAGATCATACTTTTGAGATAGAAAGAGGAATCATGGCGTTTAAAGAGCAGAGCGATTTGGTTAAAATTGGGTGATGAAAAATACAAGTTCTTTCAACATTATGCTCGACAGAGAAAGTCTATAAATACCATATGGGAGCTACAAAATCATGCAGGTAGGGAGGCTAGCAATTTCAATCAGCTAGCTTATATGGGAATGCGTCATTTTGCACATATTTACAAGGCTCCTAGGGGTGCCACACTGCCAGAGATTCTCCACACTGCTAAGGTACTCCCTAGTTTTATTGAGCTGGAAGAAGTGGACACCCTAAATGTGCCTGTTTCACAGGAGGAATTGGAATCAGTGCTAAAATGTTTCAACAAGGACAAAAGCCCAGGGTCAGACACATGGCCCATGGAATTCTACATCACCTTCATAGAGTTAATTGGGTCGAATCTTCTACTAGATATTGAGGAATGCAGAATAACAGGTAGAATTCATGATGGTTTTAACTCAACCTTCCTAGCCCTCATCCCCAAATTCGATAAACACCTCACCTTTGATGATTATCTACCAATTTTTGTCTGCAATTGCATCTACAAAATTATATCAAAATCAATAACCATTCGTGTTAAACCAATCTTATCTAGGATTATATCTAAGGAGTAGTTTGCTTTCCTCAGTAACCATCAAATCCATGAAGCCATTGGGACCACCCATGAAGGCTCCACTCAATCAAGAAGAAGAATAAAAAGTCCATTATCCTTAAGATAGATCTTTCCAAAGCTTTTGATCAGGCTATTTGGTCCTACTTTCAGCTCATTCTCACTCAAATTAGTTTTCCCCACTCCTTCATATCTTGTATCATGTGTTGTTTCTCTTCTGCTTGTTATAGTATTCTCATCAATGGGGCGGCTTCTAGTTTTTTTCATGCCGAACGATGGTCGAGATAGTGATGCCCTCTCTCCCCTTTGATTTTCCTTCTGATCATGGAAGGCTTAAGCAGACTCATAAAAAAAGCTCGCGCGGTGGGAGCACTAGGGGGGAGTTTGGATATCAAACATGACATCCCTCTCTCATCTTTTGTTTGTAGATGATGTTCTTGTTTTTGAAAATGGTTCTTTTCGTGATTCCTATTGTATCAAGAACATACTATCTCTCTTTTGTAAAGCTATAGGTATGGTGCCAAACTATGACAAATCCACCATCAGTTTTGTGTCCTCTCTACAAAATGAGGAAAGGTATGCGTCCCAACAATTCACCTTTGTTAGAAAAGAGCTAGATGATGGCCTAAAATACTTAGGGTTCATGATGAAGCCAAATTGGTATCACATCGCCAACTGGGCTTGGCTTATTGCAAAAATTGAATGTAGAATAAACATCTAACAACAACATTGGCTCTCCAAAGAGGGTAGGCTCACTCTGATAAAATTGGTGCTCGAGTCCATCCTGGTTTACTGGATGACCCTGGCATGGATTTCTAAAGGAATTCTCAAGAGGATTCAACAAATTTGCTATAGATTTCTAAGGAGGGGTCAAAATGTGGGGAGGACTTTTGCCTGGGTCTGCTGGGATAGAATTGAAAAGCCTAAAAAATTGGGAGGTTGGGGAATAAAATATCTCCAAATCTTTTCCAAAGGCCTTATGGAAAATATGGGTTGGAAAATAATAAAATCCGAAAGCCTATGGCAAGAGGTTGTATACTTTAAGTACATCTATCCCCTGTCAATTTTGGAGTGGATTCGCAGAGCCAGTCAGCCCTCTCCCGACACTTCCATCATTTGGAAGGCTATCTCGCAATCTTTAAGTTTAATCAAGGATGGATTAGCATGGCAAATTAGTAATGGTGAGCAGGTGATATTAGGCACTGATGCTTGGACCGGATGCAGAAATGTTCACATTCTCCCGAGAGTGCTGAGACAATTTATTTTAGGGTCTGGTATCTCTCAGATTGCCCAAATTGTTGAGGTTGGAAATGGCCAATGGGCTCCTCGGCGATGGCTAGATTACAGAGTTTTGGGCATCCTCATTGGTCCTCTGGAAGAAGCAAACATTAGAATAATAGAGAAGAAGGATGAGATCATCTAGGCCACTACCCCTCATAGGTGGTACTCCTCAAAAGCAGGTTATGAGGCTCTTATGACATCCTAGGTTTTTGGGATAAACATCTTGTGGTGGCACCACCTTTGGAAACTAAAAGCCCCCCAGAAGATAAGATTGTTCATGTGATGCATCCTCTCTAACAAAGCTCCAACAGAAATAAACCACATGAAGTGGGCATTCCATGGTCCCTCTAGATGCTGCTTATGTAAATTCGTCGCAGAGGACACAAACCATATCTTCCTCCACTTTCCAATTACAACTAGTTTTGGTCCAAAATTATTACTTCTCTCAACATGAAGATCAAATGGGATGGACAAAACACTGAGGAAGCATGGATTTGTTGGTGGTCTGAGGCACCCTCCCAAAAGGCAAGAAATATTCCCCTGATAGTTAGCTAGGGCATTTGGCTAAACAAGAACTGCATTATCTTCCAAAATGAACAAATTAACTGGTTAGTCACTTGTACCAGTTGTGCTACCATCTTAAACCTAATTCCAGATGATCCCATCAGTCATTCTCCTTGAGTCATCACCCACAAAATTATTGACAAAAGCTTCCCCTGGGGTTATTTCAATGACTCAGCTCAGGCTGTGGGATACGAGGGGTGGGAACTGTCCTCCACATAAATGAACACCTATCTTTCAGAATCAAAGTGGGGTTCAAAAGGGGCACAAATAATTTTTCTGAGCTAAACAATTTAAGACACCTTCTCCTTTTTGTGCTGGAACAAAATTGTCACATGATACAGATCTTTCGGGGCTCATAGCTTGTTATAAATTAGATCAATGATGTATATAATTGTCACTTGTACACACTCAAGGATACTCTAGATGATTTCATTACTCTAAAATCACATTTTGATTTTATTGTATGCTCTCGTATATACATGGAAAGGAATGAGATCACTGGTCATCTTTCCAAAGAGGCCACGCTACTAAAAAAGGGGCAATGGATAATTCAGGGATTGAGAGATGGTGTCTTATTTTAGTTTTTCCATTGTCCATTCATAGAGATGAATGGGAATCTCTCAGAATTATCTTTAGATCATTCCTCAGTTTTTTTCTTTTTTCTTTCACTCATTTTTTTTGGACACCGTTTTGGTTATACTATTGCTATTATTTCTGCCCTAGGCAACTTATGATGTTTTATCTGTATATTTGTACTTGAACATTGACTATTTTGTTCTCATGTGAATACATCTCATACATGTTGAAGATACATGTAATTTTCTTAACATATTAATAAAAAAATTTCGTTTTTCCTTGAAACAAAATTGTATATCTACTCAGTAACCCATCTTGCACAAAGGGAAAAGCCAAACTAATGGTCTAGGTAACTAGATTTACATAATAGTGAACTAGTAAGATGCTCTAAATGCCCAAATACCTAAGTTAATAAAGTGAAAAATCTATGGGGAAAGTTTTTTTATTAGTTTGAATTTTTTTATGATTCAATACAAGTGGAATCAACTCGAAATAGACTTAGTAACACATGCCTAAATTTAGTGGAAATTCATTACTGAAACAAGAAATTTTAGAAGAATGAACTAGTATGCCAATCTCAGTATCCCAATGCATAAGCTAATGAAGTGAAAAAGCTGTGGGATGAATTTTTTTATTAATTAGAATGTTTTTAGGATTCAATCCTAGTGGAAATAACTCAAAATAACTTCATTAAAATGTGCTAAAGTTCAACATAAAATTATTACTAAGAAAACTAGGAATTCCAAAACTATGAGCTCATAAATTAATCCAAGCATTCCAATGATGAAAATGTTGTTGTTAATGATGTACATAAATTATCTGGAAATGAATTCATAAAACCAAAAATATACAATGGAAAGAAACACAAAACATGAAACAAATATACATAAATATTTTCCACTGGATCCCAAAACTGGGGCTACTGAGTTGATTTTTCATTATATTCCTTTCAATGTTAAAATACATATATATACATGTCGAATCATATATAAAACCCAATCCATTAACCCTAGAACATAATAGTAGTTCCCTTGATTGGATATACAAAATACCATGGGCAGAAAACGATCATGCCCAAAACCATGTGCAAAATCCATGCACAAAACCATAAGTAGGTCTACCCACCTAATATACTGTCCAAAAAAATATTTCCTGGGGTGATGTCCTAAACCTCATGTAGGGGGCTACCACCCCACTACACCCCACGCAACCAAGTAGGTGCTAGCCACCTCCCCTCTAACCCATTGTCATCGCACGTGGGGCTAGTCGTGGAAAGAATATAACACACACCCAACATTCTCCCACTTGTTGTTTTCTTTTCCACACAGGGGGTCACAGGAGAGCTTAGTCATTGGTCCAACCCTGCAATGCCCATTTTTTCTCTACACCAAGAAAAACTCTTAGTGCTCACAAACGTTATCAATCAACATCTAGAGTATTCTTCAAAGTGTCCACCTTTACTAACAACACCATTTTTTCCTCAACCATATCCCTCAAAAAGTGATATTGAACATCAATTTGCTTTTTCTTTGAATGATAAGAAGAGTTATTTTCCAAGAAAATTGCACTTTGATTGTCATAGTATGCCCTAATAGCTCGTTGTACTAACCCCACACTTGAACATAATCACTGAAACCAAACTACTTCCTTGCTTACATGAGTGGTTGGAAACATATTGAAAGTGCCACTGCATACTGTCTCTTACTCATCCAACTGACTGCACCTCTAAATAGGCTAAACACATACCCACTTATAGATCTATTCTGATCCAGATCTCTAGTCTAGTTTGCATCAACAAACCCACGAATGTGAAAAACTCTTTCCAATCACGGGCTTCCTTCATAGCACAAACCATAATCACTAGTGCCACACAAATACCTAAAATCACACTTCACTGATGTCCAATGCTCATTCCCTGGTTTTGACATAAACCTACTGAATACTCCCACTGCATGTGCAATGTCTAGTCTAGTACAAACCATTGCATACATTAGGCTACTGAGAACATGGACATGTCCTCTTCCTCTTCTCAATGTGCCTTGGGACACTGTTCAACAGATACATTTACACGTATAGGAATAGGAACCTTCACCGGTTTACTATCTTGCATATTAAACCTCTGCAGTATTGTCTCAACCCACTTCCTCTGGTTTAAGAAGAGCTTCCTCTTTGCTCAATATTGTTTAATTTCCATGCCCAAAATATAGTTTTCAGCACCAATATCTTTCATGTGCAATTTGGAGGAAGATTGGGTCTTCAATTCTTGGATAATTTCTTTGTTATTTCCAATTAGCAACATATCATCCACATACAAGACCAAATAAATAACATGGTCACCAATTAATTTAAAATAGAACCAATGATATGCTTTGCTTCTAGTGAATCCAAGTATTCATATGTATGTATCAAATTTTTTATACCACATCCTTGGTGACTATTTTAACCCATACAAAAACTTTTTTAACCTGCATACCAGTGATTTCTTACCCTTCACTGCAAAGCCTCCAGGTTGCTTCATGTAAATCTCTTCTTCAAGATCCTTGTGAAGAAATGTTGTTTTTACATGCATTTGTTCTAGCTCAAAATCAAAAGCAGCAACAACAAATAAAAGTAATATAATAGAAGATACCTTAGCAACAAGAGAAAAAATATCACCAAAATCAATTCCCAAAACCTAGGAATAACATTTTTCTACCAACCAATATTTGTATTTCTCCACCTTGCCTTCTACATTCATATTCTTATTAAACACCCATTTGCTTCCAATGGGTTTCCTTTCAGCGAACAACTCCACCAGATCCCAAGCCTCATCTTTGTCCAAATATGCAATTTCATCAACCATGGCCTCTTTCCAGAGTTATCCATCATCTGAATCTAGTTCCTCCTTGACAATTCTGGAATCATCATCAGTAATAGATAAATAAAAATTTGAAAAAAAAGCAGTTGGGCTATGCCTTTCTAGTTTCCTTCTTTCTCGAACTAATCTTCTGACAGCTAGAGTTTATGGCTCTCATATTCTAAATCTTGTTCTATTGTAGAGTCTAATTCTTCCTCCTTTATCTCAAACTCTATCTTCTCAAGTTCCTTTGGTAGGACTTCATGTTTAACAATATATTTCACCTATCTAAACACCACATCTTAGTTGTACACAACCTTCCTTGTTTCTGGGTTCCAAAGCTTATAACCTTTTAAACCATCCTTACACCCAAAAAAGATGCACCTTTCAAATTTACTATCCAACTTGGTTCTTTTTTCCTTTGTAACATGTACATATGCATCATATCCAAATACCCCTAAATGTGAAAGAGAGGGTTTCTTACCAGTCCATACCTCATGTGGAGTCTTATCCTCCAAGGCTGATGAAGGTGATCTGTTAACGAGGTAACATGCATTATCCACCACCTTTGCCTAGAATTCATGTTCTAACATGGCACCACTAAGCATGCTTCTTGTGTTTTCCATCAATGTCCTATTGATCATTTCTACAACTCTATTTTGTTAAGGTGTGTGTGGAGCAGTATTTTTCCATGCTATACCATACTTCTTCTAGAATTCTCAAAATTCCTTCTTGTAGAACTCTCCACCAATATCTGTCCTCAACACTTTTATCTTCTTCTCTGTCTAGTTTTCCAACAGAGCCTTAAATTATTTAAACTTGTTAAAGACTTCAAGTTTCTTCTTGAGGAAATATATCCATGTATTCCTTGAGAATTCATCTATAAATGATACATAGTATGCAAACTTACCCAGTGATGGAACCAACACAGGTCCAAACACTTCACTGTGGACAAGCTCTAATATCTTTTTCGCCCTCTTAGTACCAGAGGGGAAACTCACCCGATTTTTATTCCCATTTACATAATGTTCACAGAAATCAAAATCCAGAGAGAAATTAGACATACCTTTTACCATACCATTACCATGAAGTATTCAAAGGCCCTTTTCTCCAATATGTCTAGTCCTTTGATTCCATAGCATGGTCTTTTCTCTAGAGACCACTAGATTTTCTACTCCACTTTCAGGAACCATAGAACTATTGCACCCATCAATAATAGTACTACCCAGAAGCTTGTACAAATTTCCTACCTAAACTCCCCACATCAAATACTAGTCCTCCCTAAACCATCTTGCAAGTATCTTTCTCGAACACTTTTTTTACATGTGCATCATCCATCTTGCTTAGAGAAATCATATTTCTGGCCAATGCAGGAATATGCACAATACCCAGAAGTGTTATAAACTTTCCACCTTACAACTTTAGCTTGACTTCTCCACATCATACGATTCTAGCCTTCCTATCATCCCTTAAGAATATATCACCACCATCATATTTCTCATACTCACAGAACCAATCCCTCTGGGGAGTGAAGTGAAACGATGCACCTAAGTCAATCAACCATACCTCACGATCTAGATGTGTACTAGAAGAAGAAGCCAAGCACACATCCCACCTTCATCTGAGGTGGTTTTCACCTCTATAGAAGGATGATCATCACATCCCTTTCCTTTCTCTGGAGCTTTAGATATATAATCCTTTTTGAAGTGCCCTTCCTTTCTACATTTCTAGCAGACCTTTACAGGTTTTCTTGGAGATTTAGATCTCGCTCTATATTTAGATCTCCCACTCAAGGACATATTTTTGTTTCTCTTCTAGGACCATCATCATACCGACAATGCATCTCCATTCTGGCCCTCCATATTTTTCTGTCTCATCTCCTTTGATAGCAAGGATGAGACTATTTCATCAAACTTCAAGGTAGTTGTATTGCTACCTATTTCAACAACCAAACTATCCCACGAATCTGGTAGAGAACACAAAAAAATGATGCACTTATCTTCATCTAAAATTTTAATATCAACAGATAACAACACATTTAACATAGTATTAAATGCATTCATATGCTCTGTCACCAATCCTCCATCCTTCATCCTCAAGTTATACATCCTTTTCCGTAGGAACAGTTTGTTCACCAGAGACTTAGATTGGTACAAATTCCTAACTTGTCCCACAAAACCTCCGCCATAACTTCCCTTGATACATTCAACACACTGAATCTAAGATACATAATTGCATTGTGCTCTTTTCTTTCTGATCCAACTTCCCCCAGTCTTCATCTAACATTGTCGTTGGTTTAGTACCTAGATCTACCATGATCCACTGATCTCTCTCCACTAGTAGATCCTCCATCTCGAGTTTCCACAAATCAAAACTCTAACCATTAAATTTCTCGATCTTTATCTTTACACTGCTCTCCATATTATTTCACCACAATAACCTATCCCGCAGATATCCCAATAAACAAGGTCTAGCAGAGGCCCGAGAGAAACCCCTCAGTAGTTAAGGCATCCCCTTGAAGCTGGAACAACTCGGATACCAAATGTAGGTTTTAACCATATACACAAATTACCTCCAAACAAATTCTTAAAAACAGAAAATATAAAATGGCAAGAAACAAAAAACATGAAACATATATAGGCAGATATTTTCCCTTAGATCCCTAAATTGGGACTACCAAATTAATTTTTTATTATATTCCTTTCAATGTTACAATACATATATATACATGTTGAAGCATCGCTAAACCCAATTCATTGATTAGAACATAACCGTAGTTCCCTTTACTAGATCTACAAAATACAATGGGCGGAAAACCATCATGCCCAAAACTATGTCTGAAATCCATGCACAAGACCGTAGGTAGGTATGCCCACCTGATATAGGGTCCAAAAAAAAAATCCCGAGGCATTGTCGTGGAACCCGTGCAGGGTGGCTACTGTCCCCCCTATGAACCCCACAACAGGGGGGCTGCCAACCCCCCGTTGTGCCTAACGTAACAAAGGGGGGTTAACCGCCCCCCGTCTAACCCACCAGCTTCACACATGTGCCTAGTCATGGAAATAATATAACGCACACCCAACTAAAAAGGACCATGAAAAGCTATGAGAAAAATAAATTGCCCTTCTAATTATCTATATGAAATAATAACAATATTAATTCTATCATTGATGAATCTAACCTACATCTATTGGAGCAATGAATAATAAACTTAGCAATGCAAACTAAGAACTAAGCACAAAAATGTTGAAAATGAAGAGAGATAAAACAAATGGTACACAACAGGGCTTTGAGGCTCTTGGGATGGAGAAGACCAAAGAGACTCAAAGTCCCATGAAAAAATCCAAGCTTTAGAAGTTGAATAGGAAGTTGTCTTTCATGATTGAGAGAAAATCAAGTACATCACTAGTAGAGGTGGAAGAAGAATTGTTGAATATCAAGTGTTGTTCATAAAAATGATGAAAGATTTTAACCCATTAAGGTTAATTCGAATTGGTAATTATACAAGATTATGGGAAACTAGCTTCCTTGAAAGGAGGATGGATTTGCCCCCCAAAATCCCTCAAATAGTGGATCTAGTCCCTCGTAGTAAGAGTCTTCATTAAATGACAAGGATAACATTCCAGAGTAAGAGTAGTAGTAAGAGTCTCAAGAATTTGTTCAATAATTTCATAATATAATGCTCATTTATTATCAAATCTTGGTCCATATTGTAGCAAGGATAAAGTCCCTACATTATCTCATCTTCCAAATATTCAAAATCTTCCTAAGATTCTCATAATATTGTACAAAAATAAATAATATTAGGCACATAATAAGCAAGGATAAATCAAATTCCTAAATTAACTCTATGATGTGTAAGTAAAGGGGGTCAAATACACATTTTAAGTGTCTATAAATAATTAAATGGGCCTAATAAAATATGTGATTCTAGGGCCCAACAATTAGTACTATGTGTGCATCATGTAACATCTTCTTCTCTTACTGATTTTATGTAGGTGAAAATGCAGAGATGAGATTCAATTACTCAGAGACCATTCTATTTTTTATGCTATAGATAAAATTAAAATTGTAGGAAAATGAAAGGAAATAAGAAAATCTATATTAACTCCAAGAAAAGAAAGCATGCCATTACAAGTATGATGAAAGAATAGCACATCTATTATATTTTGCAATGAAAGAAATTCACAATTGCAATAAATCAATGTAAATATCAAACCCTAATTTTGCAAGAAAAATATTTTTTTTTATAGCGACTAGGTTCAGAAGTCTACTTGGTCTCTTGGCTTCTAAGTTCTATCTTCATGGTCTTTAGGATGTTTTATCCTATCATGGAATATTATCCATAAGTTGGATGCAAGTTTAGATGAGTTTCAGATGTCAAATGAAAATTGTTATAAGAGTCACTCTTTTGGTACATGAGACAATCTAGTGAGTAGGAAAATATGCTAATGATATTTTTTGAAGGTAGAATGGACTAGGGGAAGGCTAAGAAATGATAAATATAACATTACAATGTACTTATGTCAATTATAGAAGGATTTATTCAACAAATAAGTGATGGCAGAGTCT
The DNA here is from genome assembly GCA_031772625.1 of Pinus tabuliformis. NCBI lineage: Eukaryota > Viridiplantae > Streptophyta > Pinopsida > Pinales > Pinaceae > Pinus > Pinus tabuliformis. Next base: position 678,885,185 of record CM062808.1, on the reverse strand, counting down.
CATGTAGCTCTACAAAATAGGGATTGCATAATCACAACAAACAAAAATGATGAATAATAGTAAAAAATATGCAACCAAAGTGAACTTTAATGCATGAAAAGAGATTCTCACAAAGAAGAATAATCATTATTGAGACTACCATCTAATACTCAAGGTAATTTTCAAGAAAATATTGTAAAAAAGCTAACTGACTAGTCCTACCAAAAACAATACTTTAGAAATGAAATTTGTAGAGATGAATAAATGAATAAGTGCATAAAATATAACAATACAAAAGGGGTCTTGAGAACCTTGGGTGGGCCATAATGCAAGAAGGCTCAAATCCCTGAAGGAAAAGCAGTGTAAGAAACAAATATGTCTTTCATTAATCGGAAAAGTGCTTCTACATGAAAAGTTGTGGAACTGAATCCTCTAAAGACCTACTGCTAAAGCCTTCACTAACTTGAACTATCCTCTATATTTTCTAAATACTTGATGGGCTACTCAAACCCTTTATTTATACAAGACGAATAATGGGAAACATCCTTGAAAGGAGGATTTCTTTCCCTCTATAATTCCTCAAAAACAGGAACATGCTCCCTAAGTGACCTCAGAGCTATAGGGACAAGTAATTAGTGCTTCAAGCCACTTGAGTTTGATCATCCTACAATAGGGGACATGTTCCATAAATTTCTCTAACTAGATATCCTTGTGATTTTTTCAAATCATATTCAATATGCTACACCATATGCATATTGGGCACATAAAGGATGATAAATATATGTAATCTTCCTAATAATGTATTTAAGAAAAGAAAATATTATTAGGTCCAAAAGGGGAGACCTAAGATATCCTTCATATGCCTAATAAAGGTCATATGAGCCTTATGTTTTACCTAATCAGGAGACCCGTAAATGAACTTAAGGGCTCACTCCTTTACTTAACACTGTAGATTGATTAACATATGAAGAGGGTGAATTATTTGTTGAAGCATTAAGGGATGACTCTACTGGAGTTGTGGGTCTTTGAGTTAAGAATGATGCGATTAGTGTATGATTATCCAAACTTCTACATTTATGATTCCTTGAGATTTACTGTGTGCACATTTATGGTGCTTTGGTTAGATGTGGCCTTGGTGCTTTTAATTTCTTGTATGGTTATGCTCTGATATAAGAAAAGTATAATCAATGTTCTACTTAACATAAATTTTGATAGAAACCTGGATGCATTTGTTCCTGGATGGCCTTAGAGCAAGATATGTATCTGAGAATCCAACGACTAGATAATTTTCATAAGCGTACTTAGGTGTGAGGCCTGTATTCATATTTTGGAATTGCATTCCGGGTGGGGCCCATGTTGGGAGCACCTAGCAAGCAACGAATGTATATGAGAATCTAGGACATCTGGGAGTGTGGAAAGAGAATCATCTTGGGAAACCTAGATGTAGGCCAAGCCCATATATGCTTGTAAGGAGGATAAATTTAGAGAGTTCAAGGATCCGAGAGTTTGTGATAGAGAAATTTCTCATGAAACAAAGATTTTCCCCAAAACCAAATATAATGTGATTTCGATGTAAAACAAAAAGAACTTATTCCTATGCAACCCTTTGGAATAGGCCAATATGTCAGATGCCACATAGGCGGGGCAGGGTTGCATGGATACCACAGGGTAGGTAACATGGGTTTAAGTTGATGTGGCACCTATGAGGCGTGACATGTGGTAAGTAGGAATTCCCTTTCTGGAGGACCAAAGAGTTGATCTTGGATGACACATGGCATTGTCGGATGATGGCATGCAATAGGTGGTATCACCTAGACTTCAAGAAGAAGAAAGGGGATTGATTACATGGATACAAATGACATGAATGCCATATGGAAGCATGGGAAACACCACATAATCATGTTTATAGAAGGCACGGTGTCAAACTTTTTCAGAAAATTAGAAGGTTCTCATTCACGCCTTCCATCCAGCATTAGACAGGAAACTTTTCTAGTGATTAATGTTAAAATATTTCATCCTACCATGCCGGTTTTCGAATGGTATTCACCTATACTATTGGCATGATGCCACGATAGTATGAGGCACGCTGACATGGTGGAAGTTATGCTAGAGTTTCGGTACATGGCAAAGCAATGTATGCCACATGGCAAAACGATGTGGTGGGGCATGCTGATGTGTGGGGGTTTAAAGTGCCCAATATTTAGATGGGGATAACTTTCAATCTTGAAGTTAGTTTGAGATAAAATTTGTATCGCTAGAAATCCCTTGATGATCCAAATTCAATGGTGTCATTTATTTTAAGTTTTGATGAGGTTGGAAAAATAGTACTTTTGTGACCCCATCTCCATAATATACCTTGAAAATCAAGTTAATTTTGATGTATCACCTTCCACAGTCTAAAAAATACCCAAAGAGTGGGAGGGGGTGCTACAGTATCTCTCGTCTCAACACCTCTCTCCCCCTAGCTCCCTGTCCCTAATATCTCTCTTCCTATCTCTGTCTTTGTCCATTTTCCCTCTATTTATGTTTCTCACCTCTCTCCTATTCTCTCTCTTTCTCTTCCATTTCTTCTCTCTCACTATATCTCTTCCCCCCCCCACTCTTATACTCTTTCACCCTTTCTCCCTTTATGCCACTCTCTCTTCATCCCCTTCCGTCCCTTTTCCTCCCCCCATTCCCCTTCCCCACTCTCTCTTATACCCACTTTCCCCTTCCTTTCTCTCTCTCTCTATATATCTCTCTCACACACAACTCTACACCTATCTCCCCCTCGCTCCTTAACCCCCCATCTCTCTCTCTCTCTCTCTCTCTCTCTCTCTCTCTCTCTCTCTCTCTCTCTCTATCCATATAATCCTCTCTCTTTCACTCTCACTCGCTCTCTTCCCCACCTTGCTCCTCCCTCTTTCCACCCTCCTCTTGCTCCCTTCCTATGTTTTTATGTTCCTCTCCCTCTCTCAATCTCTCCTTCATAATAACCCCTGACATATATCTCTCCCCCTCCCTCTTTGTCTCTCTCCCCCCTCTTGCATTCTCTCTCTCCATCTTCCCCTCTTTCCTTCACACCCTCTTTGTCCCTCCCCTCATGAATGTGCATGCACTTTTAAAATCACATGCACATTCTTGAAAGTGCCTACACTTTGAAAATATTGGCTCACTTTTGAAAATACATGCCTAATTTTCAAAATGAACATGTGCATTTGGACATGTTCATGCACATTTTCCTAACGTAGAGAAGGATCAAATAAATTATTTTTTCAAATGCATTATATATATATATATATATATTGAATGGTATTTGTTAATTTTATGTTATTGAGATACACGTGAGAAATATAAAGTACTTCATAAAATTTCTAATTAGGTTGAGCTTAGGAAGGTGAGCTTTAATATTGGATGGAAGAACATTGTGCAAGGCTTGGAAGTGGTTGTCAACCTCAAAACTTCTATTGAGATTACACCCACATAAATCAACTAATTTGTCGTAGATATTTACTCTCACATGTACAGATGCATGAGTTAAGAGAAGTTAAGTCTATCTAATTATTAGTTTGAGTTATTTATAGAAAGCTAAATTTAGATGTCAAGAATATGTGAATCAAATGATAGTGATGTGTGTGTCATGTGTGTTTGAACTAAATATTAGCATTTGCTATTTTTAGTAGTTTCAAGTCATTATAATCATGTAAACTTTTATCAATTGAATCAACCAAGATAGCAATCTAGTAACCGTTCATGTTTTAAATGTATTAATTTTGTATTTTCTCCTCTATCTGTTTATCAAATTGGTATCGAAGTTAAGGATAAATTCAAGATCCAGCCAAATTTGAAGAGACGTGAGCAACCAGCGGAGTCGTCACTGTATCAAGAAACGAAGGCCATAAAAAAATCATGAAAGGTGATCGACGCAGCCCTGAAGTGCAAACAATGTGATGATTTCGTTAAAAAAACACAACCCTCCAACAAATAAAACTGCGATGATTTGGAATGAATTTGGGTGATTCCTCGCAAGTACTCTTTTTCGAAAGGTGTGAGATTTGGTGATTTCTCGCAAGTGCTTTTTGTCCAATGGTGTGACGGCCTAAATTATTAAAAAAAAAAAACGTAAAGTTTGTTTCAAAATTGTGCATCTTAAGGTATTTATACACGTGGAAATTTTTTTGAATACACGAGCGGACAATGGTATTAAAGTCTTCATATATGACGGCCTTATTTTAAGGGTGTCTGATCTTAGTATATTAAAGTCTTACTTTTTAAAAGGACTCCAATGGGGATGTTTTAAAAGGAGTTTGGTTAAAAGGTTAAGAGATATTAAAGTGTGTGGCTTTTTTCAAAGGTGGGCAGAGTGATATTAATTTTTATTTTATTTTTAAATAATAGGCGCATAGTATTACTTCATTATTATTTGAAATGGTGTATGGTAGAGAGGGTTTTATTTGAGCTAATAAAAAACGGTTTTTAATTTAAGTTTTTTTTTGCTTCAAAGGATTTATCTAAGTTTTGTATAAGGAAAAAATGGGAATGTTGTTTGGAGTGTTGTGATCTATAAGAGGAACAATAGTCAACAATGATGTGTGGTCTGAAGTGCCACTGTGATATTGAGAACAAAACTATGTGTTGATCTATAAAAAAAAAAATGTCTTGTCAAGCACGACAGTTTGGAAAAATCCTTACATATGATAAGGATAGATGAATATAGTCGACATTTTACTTTACATTGGCAAATATTGCAAACCATATTTTTTTCCAGGGCCAATATGGAAAGAAGTCTCATGTAATAACGAAGGAAGTCATAAGACAAAATCAAGACAACGGTCATGGGTCGCAAAGTGAGATTGAAGCAACATGAAAGAAAATGAAAGGAGGAGCCATAGTATTTCAAAGAGCTCATAGAGGTTATTGCTGCAACCAAAAATTTAAGAGACTAACAAATGTAGCAGAACAATTCAAAGATGTATGGATCACTATGGATTTGGTAACAATACCAAAATTTATTAGTAAAAATTTTGATTTTTGGGTTGTCAAAATGAGAAATTTTCTTTAATATAAAGAGTTGATTGAGTGTTGGTTTAATAACTCATATGATGAAGTATGCAATGCTTTAGTGTTGAATCTTATAAAAAATGCATGTTGGCATTATGATGCATGTGTTGTACTTGATGGAAACCCACTTGCAGTAGAACAACTCACGTGTACATGGTAACTAGATGAATCTACATAAGAGATATCAAATGTGACAGAATGCATGATAGTGGTATTTATAGATGTGATAAAATGCAGCACAACTTTAAGGAATCAGTTCAGATGGCAACTCACTCAAATGACAGTTTAGGCTCTCAAAATGTAGGAAAAGATATATACACAGGTTCCCCTTGACCAAGCCGCATATACATGTGAGTTAGTAGTACAAAAGGCATGTATGTGTATACATGCATTTCCATGCAAGGAAAGGCACATACATTTGGTTTTGGTCCATGGTATTTGGACCATGGTATTGTGATCCATGGTATTGGTCCAAGGTATCTTGTCCAATGTGTTGACCCGAAGTATTTGGTCCAAGGTATTTGTTCTAAGTGGTTTTGGACCATGGTATTGAGTAAGGCCTAAGACTATAAAAGGAGGAGAAGATCATTAGGCAAAAGCAACAAGAAAGTCTCGAATATCTGATGGAGTGTGAGATCTAGTATGTAGGTTATGGGTTTATGATGCTTTGCCTGATCTGAGCCAAGGAGGGATCTCTGCAGGTGATGGAGGACAAGATCTAATGATGGATCAGGATCTTATTGCTTGGAATGAATCTTCTCTATATGGTTTGATCATGCTTATTCTAGATTTGTATGCTCACGCATATGATGTTCTGTAAATATTATGATCTAGATATAACTAAAGCCTAGAATAGCTGCAAAATTATGAATGAATATTTACAGATGTATACGCTGGTTGACTTTGATAAAAATGCATATATATGCAGGTTAGACACATCTAAGTAGCGTATACCATATGAACTATGATGTTTGAAGTTACAAGTGGTTCTGGTTGTTGATGCAAAGTTCTGAGTTCTGGTGACTGTTTACTGGTAACAATATTCTACATATTCAGATTGGTTGATTGTGATTAGCTTCAGTATTGATGGATGAGATCTAATAATGGATCAGGATCATAATGACTTATCTTTATGTGATCTAATGGACTAGATCTAATTGCTAACACATGTATTATCCTTTTGTATGTAATGATCTGGGTATGTCTGAAGTCAGGAAGTGTAGCGAAGTTATAAGTAAGTATTTGATGACATATACGTTGGTTCGCTTTGGTGAAGTTGTGTATACACGTTGCTTCGACTCTTCCAAGTAGTGTATGCACTCTAATGCATGGTTTTTGATGTTACAGTTGTCTCTGAATATTGTTGCAGAGTTCTTGGTTCTGCTCTATGTTCTGGTGACAGTGTTTTGATGATAGGGTTTTAGTGATTCAGTGTTGGGTGACGCAATAGTTGTATTGCAGTGGTGATTGATTTTGAACTTCAATGTTGTTGATGGGTCCAGTATGAAAATTGGATGAAACGTGGCCTTCATATTATGATGTTGTGTTCCATGAGTATCTAGTCTGAAAATTTATGACACGTGGTACCTGGAGGAAGAAAGAAGGTTATAGCCTTCTGTAGGTTAGCACCTACGTACTAGTGAACACATCATCTAGTACAAGAGCTAAGGGGGCTGTAGCTCCCTTCCAGAAGAAGCTGGAGAACGAGATAAGGTTGTAGCCTTATGTAGGTAGAAGCATGCGTACTGGTATAAGACTGCACTAGTACAAAAATATTATAAAAAGAAGTTTCTTATTGAAATAAAATAGAGACGAATTGCAGCAGGTAGTTTTCACCCACATTGGGTTTCCAACTTATATCATGGTATTCATGTGTACTTCTTGTGTGTGATGATCTGTTCTATTTGTTGCACCTGTTTACTATTCATATCTTTAATAATGTTCTGATGCACTCATTAAAGATCAACTAACTAAATCATAAGTTAATTGGATATACGCTAGTTGCATTAAACACAGTTGCGTATACACGCGAATAGCCTTAACTGAAGTAGCGTATATGAATCTAAGTATGGAAATGAAAATGCTAGTGATTTGCTAATATTGATTCACTCCCCCAACCTCTCAGTATTATTTCCAACAATTGGAATCAGAGCAGGTCCTTTGGAAGAAGCTTGATCACTTGAAGGAGATCCATAGAACAATGGGAAAGAAGCTAAAGAAGAAAGCACCTAAGAAGAAGAAGACATCTCAGAGAAACTATTACAGTGCGAGAATTGATTGGGGAATATGTGGAAGCAACACTTTAGATTCAGAATCACCTCAGAATGAAGATGAACAAGCAAAAGAACTATCAGGTATGAATCTATTATCCTCTGGTCATACATTTCTCCATCCATTTGAAGATGATGAAAATAATAGCAAAACAACTAAATTTTCTCTTACGGGTAAGAAAGAAAGATATCAAATAGAGATAAAATTTAAAAGACTTATAGAAAAAATTAAAGATCAACAAGATCTATTAGACAAAAGGGAATGTGCCTCCAAAGAAGAAGCTACCAAACTAAAAGCTCAACTAGAGGAAGGAAACAAGGTAAGGAAGCTATTCAAGAAAAAGGAAGATCAATGTCAAAAGCTACAAGATGAAGTGACATCATTAAGAAATGAAGTAAATGAAAGGAGAACAACAATCAAGAAACTCAGAGAAAGATTCAGTTACTATGAAATTCTTGAAGCTAAGATCCTATCGCTAAAAGAATATCTTGAAGAATCAAATAAGTAGAATAAATAACTACTCCAAGCTCTTGAAAAACAAGAAAACAAAGTTCTTGAATTAAGTCATCAGTTGGAAGAAGGAAGAAAAGTTGAAGGAATCATGAAGAAGCAGTATCTTGAAAAGGAAGAGCAACATCAGGTTGAGGTAAATATTCTAAAAGATAAATTAGAACAAAAGGATAAGCTCTTACAATTTCAAGATAGTACTAAGATCTTGGATGATTTCTTAGTAGTCAAAGGTCTCCTACTATCGAAACTGGTCTTGGTTTTCATGAATCTGTTGAAGGTGAATCTAGTTCACAAAGTAAGATAAGGAACTCTAATGCAAAATCTGAAATGTTCAACAAGGAGATGAGAGGTCAATCCCATCAACAACCAAGGAAAGAAATTCTTCAAAGAGAGTCTTTTAATCTTAACCATGGAAGTGATAGTCGGTTATTTCCTCCGATGAATAATGTTGAATGTTATGTATGTCATAATTTTGGACATGTTGCAGCTAGATGCAGAAGTAGAATGGTTCAAGACCATCACACAGAAATGTTATCACGTTCCATGTACTTTGAGGGATATTTTTTTTCTTGCAATATGTTTGGTCACAAAGTTGTTGATTGCTACAAAAATAATATGAAACATGTAAGATGTTATACATGTAACAAGCTTGGACATATAGCAAAGGAATGCAGGAACAAAGTACAGGCACCATACCGAAAGGAGAAAACATCATCACAGTCAAAGATATGGAAGAAAAAGGAAGTATAGTCAAAAAGATGTTGCATAGCAGAGAGTACAAACATGACAGACTCGGAGGGAGCTAAAAGTGTGGAACCTCAATGTTCTAAATCTCATACGTAAGTTTCATGAAGACAAGTCGTGTGTATACACGAGTTCAACACTACACAATCACATATATGTTAGTTTGAGGAAAAGCAGTGGGACAGACTCAGGAAAAGGATCTGATATTGTTCAGTCAATTATTTCTCTGTTTGATGATGGTTACAATCTGTTGATAATGTGTGGAAATATATTGATACTCATAAGATGTTGTTTTTTATCCTCTCAAGTTAGCTTGATGTATATCTGATTGATGACGCCTTGATACTTCTTGTTTATATGTGCATGATCAGATCTGACAGTAAACAGGTGGAATAGGTTGAGGGGGAGAACATGCTATGCTTCTAATAAAGCATTGTTGGCATTATGTTTAGAAGTCTTCGATACCTAATCACTGATGATGATGTTTATATGGCTAAAAGATACATCTTGCTATGTTACGGTTATGAGTTGCTCATCTCATATGGTACTTGGGGGTCACATAGTTGGTTTTCAGATTAGATTCATGGATGGTTGTGGATGATTCTTTAATGATGCATATAGTCATATATATTGCTTACATGATGATCTTCATAAGGACAAGGAGAAGTACAAATCTTGAGTACACAACTTCATTATTTAATGATGAGCCACTTGTTTCTTTCATGTTGTTGTCATCATGCCTTCTAAAGATCATATGGTACAGTTATGATGCAGGATTCCTATAGTTCTTGGGTCTGACATGGTTGAGGATTGTTGTTGTTGATGATATCAAAGAAGTCTTGACAAAATATCTTGAGCTCAAGGTTTGCTAGATACATAGTGCCATATACAGTATGCTAGATACATGGATAGTTACTCAAAGTTGCATTGTTGGTTGGACAAGATAATGGAGTTATTGCAGGTCACATGAAGACATAACTATTTGAAGACATGATGATGATGAGTTCGTACCTATATGATGATTGGTTGATACTCACATATGTTGATTGATGCTTATCAGATGTGGGATGTTTCCAAGTGATGATACATGGATGGTATAAAAGATCATGCAGATCTTGATGATGATGTGATGACTATGGTGTTTTTCACATATGATATAACGTGAATGATTATTTCATGGAAGGTTGTGATAATGTCCAAGAGGATGAATTGATATCTATATGCAGACATACCTTGTCACAGGTTGATGATATCCACACTAATGGACATATACAGGTTGCTGGTTTGGATGTTGTTGACAAATGCTTATGGAGCAGATCATACATTGTGTATGATAGTTGCTTATGACTATCATGGTCTTGTTTAGATATTTGGTCTCTATTATAAATGTCATGTATATCATTCGATGTAAAGGTCATATCAAGACCCATGATGTAATAGTTTGTCTCTGTCTATTGTAGTCATGTGATGAATCCCTTTTGGTCATATGATGTAATTTCTACCCCCACTATGCATGGGAAGGATGATGTAATATTTCTGTCATGTATAAACAATTGGTATCTAGTATATCCCCACTTGGTTCGGTGGATGAGTCAAGTTTATCCCCACTTGGTTGGGAGAATGAATGTACGTATGAGACATTGGTGATAGGAAGGTCAAACTCACATAGTTGAGTTATAGAGTCATGTCATTTTCTTGAAAATATTTGCAGACTCCGCATATGCTCAAGGGGAGCATGGATGATACAGTTCGTCTCAGCATGAACAAAGGGGGAGTTCAATCAAAGAATTTAGCATATGCCTTGGGGGAGCATGATTAATATTCATCTATTCAGATATGAAAGTCTTTTGCTCTTAGGGGGAGAAGATCTCGGTCTACCCTTTTCCCTTGATGTCAAAGGGAGAGAGTGACTTAGTGTTGTTTGTTGCCATCAAGTCCAAAGGGGGAGATTGTTGGCATTATGATGCATTTGTTGTACTTGATGGCAACCCACTTGGAGTAGAACAACTCACTTGTACATGGTAACTAGATGAATCTACAAGAAGAGATATCAGATGTGACAGGATGCATGACAGTGGTATTTATAGATGTGATGAAATGCAGAGCAGCTTCAAGGAATCAGTTCAGATGGTAACTCACTCGGATGACATTTTAGGCTCTTAGAATGAAGGAAAAGATATATACGCATGTTCCCTTGACCAAGCCACATATACACGCGGGTTAGCAATACAGAAGGCGTGTATGTGTATACACAAACTTTCATGCAAGGAAAGGCATGTACATTTGGTTTTGGTTTGTGGTATTTGGACCATGGTATTGTGATCCATGGTATTGGTCCAAGGTATCTTGTTCGATGTGTTGACCCCAAGTATTTGGTCCAAGGTATTGGTTCTAAGCAGTTTTGGACCATGGTATTGAGTAAGGCCTAATACTATAAAAGGAGGAGAAGATAATTAGGCAAAAGCACTAAGGAAGTCTCGAATATCTAATGTAGTGTGAGATCCAGCATGCAGGTTATGGGTTTATGATGCTTTGCCTGATCTGAGCCAAGGAGGAATCTCAACGAGTGATGGAGGACAAGATCTAATGATGGATCGAGATCTTATGGCTTGGAATGTATCTTCTCTATATGGTTTTATCATGCTTATTCTAGATTTGTATACTGACACATGTGATGTTCTATAAATATTATGATCTAGGTATAACTTAAGCCTAGAATAGCTGCAAAATTATGAATGAATATTTACAGATGTATACGCTGGTTGACTTTGATAAAAACGCATATATATGCAGGTTAGACACATCTAAGTAGTGTATACCATATGAACTATGATGTTTGAAGTTACAAGTGGTTATAGTTGTTGATGCAAAGTTCTAAGTTCTGGTGACTATTTATTGGTGACAGTATTTTGCATATTTAGATTGGTTGATTGTGATTAGCTTCAGTATTGATGGATGAGCTCTAATAATGGATCAGGATCATAATGAATTATCTTTATGTGATCTGATGGAATAGATCTGGTTGCTAACACATGTATTATCCTTTTGTATGTAATGATATGGGTATGTCTGAATTCAAGAAGTGCATCGAAGTTATAAGTAAGTATTTGATGACATATTCATTGGTTCACTTTGGTGAAGTTGTGTATACATGCCACTTTGACTCTTCCAAGTAGTGTATGCACTCTGATGCATGGTTTTTGATGATACTTTTGGCTCTGAATATTGTTGCAGAGTTCTGGGCTCTGCTCTGTGTTCTGGTGACAGTGTTTTGATGACAGGGTTTAGTGATTCAGTGTTGGGTGACGCAATAGTTGTATTGTAGCTGTGATTGATTTTGAACTTCAATGTTGTTGATGGGTCCAATATGAAAATTGGATGAAACGTGGCCTTCATATAATGATTTTGTGTTCCATGAGTATCCAGTCTGAAAATTTATGAAACGTGGTACCTGGAGGAAGAAAGAAGGTTGTAACCTTCCGTAGGTCAGCAACTATGTACTAGTAAACACATCAACTAGTACAAGAGCTAAGGGGGTTGTAGCTCCCTTCCAGAAGAAGCTGGAGAACGAGAGAAGGTTGTAGCCTTCTGCAGGTAGAAACTTGCGTACTAGTATAACACTGCACCAGTACAAAACTATTGTAAAAATAAGTTTCTTATTGAAAGAAGATAAAGAGGAATTGCAGCAGGTGGTTTTCACCCACATTGGTTTTCCGCCTTATATCATGGTGTTCATGTGTGCTTCTTATGAGTGATGATCTGTTTTGTTTTACTGCACCTGCTTACTGTTCATATCGTTAATAATGTTTTGATGCACTCATTAAAGATCAACTAACTGAATCATAAGTTAACTGGGTATATGCTAGTTGCATTAAACACAGTTGCGTATACACGTGGATAGCCTTAACTGAAGTAGCATATATGAATCTAAGTATGGAAATGAAAAAGTTAGTGATTTGCTAATACTAATTCACCCCTCCCCTCCCCGCTGCCCCCCCCCCCCCCCCCCCCGCCAGTATTATTTCCAACAATGCATTGGATGCAAATGTTTTGTGAAAGGTAGCTACATCTTCCCAAGAAGCATGAAAGATCTTGGAAGTAAAATTTGGTACAAAGGAAAGTGACATGCAATAGAAAGTTGTGTCACAGTGTGTTGAAGAACCAATAAATAAGGAAGTCGCAGGTATGAGAGTAAATGAGCAAGACTCTGGGAGGACAACAGAGTTTGAGAATCCCACTCAAATGTGGATGATGGTTGTGAAGACTATAAAAGTGAAACTCATTATGCAGACATGCATATGGATTAAGAAGACGTAGAAAAGATTGTGGAGAGAGAAGCTAAAGCATTTGTGTGTGGAGCAAAGCAACAGTATATACATATTCGAGAACTCCACTACAACATGGATGATGAATCCCACCATGATGAGACACATGTGGATGATGATTGCAAAGTGAGTTGTGAATTGGTGAATTTAGTAGTAGGGGATGGATTTGGTGAATTTGAAATTGTTAATGAGCACATGCATGCTCGAATATCCCACTATAGAGTGGATGAAAATTATGTTAATGACATTTGTGGTCTATTTTTTGAAACAAGCACTGATTGCGGCAATATGGAAAGTGCCATGTTTGATAAAGAATTGAAGGTTGAAGTTGCCACCGTAACAGCACATTATGAAGCAAAAGTTGGAACTGCTCATGGAATAGTGTGTGATCTAGAAACAATTGACAATCAAGAAGAGGATAAAGTAATTCAAGAGTTTTTTGTGAGAATATCTATTAATCACATAATAGTTGAAGATAGTCTCAATGCAGTTGAAGAGGTAGAGAAGAAAGAGGAAGATGAGAAAGCTCTCACTATAGAGCATAATGGTGTTTTTCATATAAGCTTAACATTGATTTTTAGTGTGCACGTAAACATGACAACCGTCTTCCAACTATAGTAAAAGGAGACCATGAAGAAAACGGCATGGAGAAAGATGAAGAAATTGAAGAAGAAAATGTTGAACATCTTTTTTAGCAATGGAGCCAAAAAAAAGAGAAGATTTTATTATGGAATTATGTTGTAGAAAATTGTTAATCGAAATATTGATGATGAAGAGCAAACTATAGAAGATGATATGTGGCAACAATCCACATACAAGCAATTTTTTGAAAAAGTAGAGGACATGCATGGACAACCTAAAATGATTTTTTATATTTTGATGATAAACAAAGATAAAACAATGGAAGAGTTGCACCCTCAAATGACGAAAGTGAAATTCGTAGCCCACAACAAAAAGGCAAAGATGAAGCAACTCAAAGGATACCGGATCTAGAATAAAAGAAAAAGAAAAAGAAATGCATTCCAGGAGTTGATGTCAAAGTTTATGAGTCATTGTAAGTCTAATTAGGACTTAAACTAGCCTATATGTTTAAGTTATGTTAAGTGAAGGTTAATTTATCAATCGTAATGGAGAATGTTGAAGATAATTACTCTCGCACAAATGCATGCGTGAGTTAACAGAAGTATGTCGAGTTAGTTATTAGTTAGAGTTATTTATAGAGAGCTAAATTTAGTCATGAATGATAATGATGTGTGTCGTTTGTGTGAGAGCTAAAGCTTAACATCGTTATTCTTAAGAGTTTAATCATATAAACTTTGAGCAATTAAATCATCACATTTTGAATATGTTAATTTTGTATTTTCTTATATCTATTTATCATAATTTACATTTAATAAATACAATATATATATATATATATATTAAAATTTATTACATCTCAATCTCAATAAGAACAATAGAGGAAATCGAAAAAAAAAAAAAAAAATATTCATTTAGGCAATTCATTTATTCGAGCAGGAATATGCGCAAATTTATTCGAGCAATGAAGCTTAACCTGAGTCCCGCCGCGATACAACTGAAACTAAAAGTCAAGCCATCAGGAAAACTCGCGAACGGAAAAACAATCGGAACCCGAAAGCCAAAAATAACATCAGGGATATGCATGAATTCTCAAATTCCAAGATAAATAGCCTCATTTTCATCAAACCTATCCACACACATTCATGTCCATTTTTGTACGAGAAAATCGATTACACTGAAGCTGTGAACTCCCAAAATAAACATACACGTGTCAAATCGATTACACTGAAGCTGTGAACTCCCAAAATAAACATACACGTGTCTCGCAGCTATTATTCATTTTATATAGACAACGCAACGCCTAAAGAAAAATATGGAGTCCAGAGTCCAGGCCAGTACATTTATAAGCTACTCTACACAGAGTTAGCTACATACACTTTTCTGTAACTGAATTTCTTCACCGAGAATGAAGTCAGTTGAGATTCCTACAATACCCATTGTGCTTGGGTTTTACTTAACCTACTTGGCTTTGGGTGCTGCAGCCGAAGAGAAGGATTCTGGATCTCTCGTGGTTACTGGAAATGTGTTCTGTGATGTATGTGCAGAGGGCAGGCTTTCGGAAAAAGGCTACGGCATATCAGGTATCATTTCACGTCATTTTGATATTTATTTTGGCAACAAATGATTAGTTTGTCTATGGACCATAAATGCATCCGGTTGTATTAGAGCCTCTCCAGGTTATTTTTCAGCGTATTCTGGTTTGCCATGATTCTTATGGTTAACATCTTCCTACAACATCATGTGATCCCATTAGTTTTGTAGTGGGTGGTGAACTCCTGAAAGTGGTCTCTGTCTCTGCCTTCAGATTGTCACTCTTTCTTTTGTTTCTGGTTCCTTTTCATATAGGCAGGATGTAGCTACTGTCTTCTCATTTGTATTTTGGACGGGATTTCCTTTTTGGAACAGCCAGTAAAGTTTTGTCTCATCTCCATAAACATCTGATCCGAGAGATGTATATATTTTGTCACTGTATTTGTCACTGTTTTTCTCATGTGTTCTTCTGTCATGGTTTTTGTAATGATGATAGACATTATCTGCTGCCATGGAATTGGTTTTGCATCATTATGCAGAGGCCTGGGCATCCAAACCAATCAGTCTTTTCTGAATTATGTATACTTAACCTTTATATTCTCTTAATATAAAGCTATGTCGTTTTTTTCTCTGAAAAAAATATATGAATCCAACGGTAGACAAAAAATAATATATAAATTTCCTAAACTATTTTCATTTAAATTAAACCTGATTTTGAGAAAATCCAGCAGAAAAATCTTTTATGTATATACATAATTGCTTTATCCTGAACAAACAGGTGCTTCGGTAACCGTGGAATGCATCTTCAACAGGAAAACGTTGACGGTATCCGTCAGAGGGGAAACAGATGAAAATGGAGAATTCAAGATCGAGCTTCCTTCCAATATTTTTCAGTCTGCTGATCAACTGAGCAAGTGTTCGGTAAAGCCGCTCAAAAGCCCTAACAAATCCTGCAGGATTAGCTCAAAGTCTAGACCATCAAGCCTCGAGCTACAGTCTTTCGACAATGGAGTTCTGACGTACAGTGCAGGGTCTTTCAGCTACCGTCCTGAAACTGTACGTGCGGAGTGTAACAAGAAAGATTTCTTGAGAATGACGAGGGGTCGAGGGATGGCTGAAGTGGTCCAAGAGACGTCCATAAACCCTGCCGTCCAATTTCTATTTCATCATCATCATCATCACAAAAGTCCCCCGAGCCCTGCGCCTAATTTATCTCCAGGCCTTTCAGCACAGCCCGCCGACTCTCCTTATGGCACATCACCACCTCTGCCCGATAGCCTGCTTCCGCCGGTTGAGGTCGTGCTAGCTCCTGATGGCGCCCCATGGCCCGGTAGGCACTAGAAATTCGGATTGATGTTTCGGGTTTCAGCGGTTGTGTATAGTTATCGTTTTTCGGGTATTGGCACTTGTGTTTGATGTGCAGTTATCGTTTTTCGTAAATAATAAAGTCTGGTTTGAGGGGTGGATAGGGCTCCCGACGTTGTGCCCGATAGAAATAATGATACTCCTATGGCACTCTGATTGTGATCAGTGGCTCCCGACGTTGTGCCCGATAGAAATAATGATACTCCTATGGCACTCTGATTGTGGTCAGTGATTTGTTGCAAACGAACATTGATTAGAATAAATAATTATCGCATTATATTTTTGTTGAAATGAAACTAGAATAAATAATTATAGCATTATATTTTTGTTAATATAAAATAATGTAATTGAATTTAGTTTCTTTGTGATCTATATTATTAAAAAATAAAAATAAAAATTATAAAATTCGCATCCTCTAAATTTTATGGAAATTTTTATAACTATTATTAAATATTTTAAATAATTATCTCTTTAAATTTTTGTTAAAATAAAATAATGTAATTGAATTTAGGTTTTTGTGATTTATATTTTGAAAAAAAAAAAAAATCTCATAAAAATTACATCATTTTTGTGAAAGCTTTTAGAACCATCGTCAAAAAATAATATAGTCTAGACCTTCTATTCTTAGGCTTGGCAAATTTAATATGACTTCTAATTCATCTTGCCATAAGAATACATAGTAACATGGGTACGGCTCCTAGGCATTGGAGAGCATGTACCCCATGCTCCCGCGCTCGGTAGGAAACTTTCCAAAATCCTCGCCATTGGAGAGCACCTTTCGGTAGGTTACTTTCCAAAATCCTCGGCAATTTTAAAAGGTACTTTGGAGCTTTTCAGGAGCTTCACTACAACAAATTTTGACATTTAGGGTACCTATTTGAGCACATTTTCACCTTTCAAGTACTTATTTTGAGGAGAGAAGGTACCGTTTATTTATTTTATAAGTGGATACATGACAGGTCAGAGGCTGGATTGCATGGGCTTTATAAAGCCACAGAAAGGTCGAGATGTAACAAAGGTTTCAACAAAATATAGTTAGTTTTCAATCATTCTTATTTATTTTATAAATGGATACATGATAGGTCAGGGGCATGGGCTCTATAAAGCGACAGAGACCTCGAGATGTAGCAATAGGTTTCAACAAAATATCGTTAGTTTTCACTCATTCCTTGGCAATTTGTGTTGCAAATCTTGAAGTTCAACAACTACAAATAAGTCTACTTTCTTGAAGTCCATCTTGAAGCTTTAATGATAAGATTCAACATATTAATCTATCTTGAAGCTTTAATGATAAGATTTAACAAATCACATTGATGGTTAGAGAGAGATAGAGTAGCGTGTTACTCAGTTTCATTTTATAAATTTCCATACTAATATAGTGTTGCATGAAATCACATAATAATCAAATAATAATAAGTTTTTTTCGGTTTGGAGTTCCACATGTTTCTTTGTTAGCAAGGAATTTCATTAGCAAATTGTTGATGGATTAATATTTTTTTTTAGCAGTGTTTCAAAATTCAATCTTTTATATATTTCATTGCAAGATGAAATCTACTGAATGGAATTTGATTAACAAATTTTAAACAGAAGTAAATAAATTATTTTATTTTTATTTTTAATATTATTAAATTTTAATATATTATATTATTACCGCTCTCAATTTGATGTTTACCTTAGATTTGTGCCAATCTACAATGAAAATGAAATACTTGTTCCCCATACTCAAAATACATGTGTAGCTGAAGCTCTTGCAACATAAAAAGAATATGATCACTTCCACTAAAGATACTTCAATATGGATTATGATGCTTGGCCTCAATCATGAACAAAAACTGTCACCCCATACATGGCCTCGATTAAATTATTTATTATGATTAACAAATTACACTTTGAATATATAAGTTAGAGTAATGTTATTACACTTCAAAGTGAAAATGCATAACGTTAATCTGCCTCAGTGACATGTGGATGAAGATGCATTTCCTTTTTACATTTGGTCAAAGAAGCCCTCCCTTTTAAGACTGAATATTAATCAAATAAACCGTTTCTCTGTATACGAGCCATCACGATTTCTAATTAGTCACGTTGACATGATGTATTTTTGGTAAGACACTGTAAACGAAATAACGAAATTAATTAATTTATTTATATCGTCTATAATACTTGAATGTGTAATGCAGAATTAAAAAAATAAATGGAAAGGAAATTATATTAATTTGATAACAGGTAAAACATTTTTAAATTAAGTAAAATATTTCTTTTAAATTACAATTATGTTAATTAGATAATCGGTGAAGCATTTTTAAATTAATTATATAATAGGTGAAATATTTTGTGAATTTATAAAACTATAAATAAAGTTATATTATTATTATTATTATTATTATAAGATATACAAAGATGTTATAAATGTTTTGAAAATGGGAATGAATATTTCACTAAACAATTCCAAATAATTTTTTTTGATAAAAAAATATAGACGTATTTAATTAATATAATTAAAACTAGTATAAATGTTATTTTAAATGAACTAATCTTATGTTATGTTAATCTTTTAAATTAATTTAATATTACAATAATATGTGAAACATATTTAAATTAATTGTATGTAAGTGAATTATTTTTTAAATTTATCATTATATTAATGAGATAATAGGTGAAATATTTTTAAATTAATTATATGAGGAGGTGAAAAAAATCTTTTGAATTAATTTAATATTACAATAATATGTGAAACATTTTTAAATTAATTGTATGTAAGTGAATTATCTTTTAAATTTATCATTATATTAATCAGATAATAGGTGAAATATTTTTAAATTAATTATATGATGAGTGAAATACTTTTTAAATTTATAATTATGTTAATTGGATAATAGGTGAAATGTTTTTAAATTAATTATATGTTATGTGAAATATTTTTTGAATTTATAGAATTATAAATAAAGTTAATATATCTATAATATTATGATATTTATATAATAATTAATTAATTATTAATTTTTTTTAAGAAAATTAGTAAGAGGAAAATGTGTTGACACCTAATCCTCAGCGGTTGTGTGTACCCAGAATGTGAACAGTCATCAAGTAGATGAACTGATTAGTCACATTCCTGTATATAAACAATAGTTACCTAATGAAATAAATCAATCAGTTTTCTTCTGCCAAGTCTGGAGTTACCCTGGCCTGACATGGTATCAGAGCACAGGTCCCAGGTTCCTTTTTTTGGCGTGCCTTGTAACTCCTCTGTCCCATATTCTGCCTGCTTGTTTTAGTGTAATTGCATCCATTGGTTAACGCCTCTGCCTCTGCCAGCGCTCTGTCCTCAAACGGCTCTGTCATTCTGCCACACCTGCGCTGCCCTGAATTCACCCAGAATCCAAAATCGTTCCAGCGTCTCTGGGCTCTGTCCACTAATGCATCTGCCTGGCCTGAACGTTTGACTCTTTGCACGCATAAAGATTCCATGCTCCTGCGCAGGCCGATTTCTTCTGCCTAAACGACTTTAATGCCCTCTGCGTGATAACGCTTTGCATCCGCCAGAACATCACCGTCCGGAGCTGGGCTCTCCCCGTTGTGATTGTGAATACCATTGAACGCTGGGATTGACTGTAGCAAACTTGCAGTTTCCTGAATCCTCGTTCTACTGGACGGCAAATAACGGGCTTGATACAAGAAACCCTGACTCCAGCCTGAAGCGGAAGCATGGTTGGTCCTCGCTACTCTGATGGTCGTTTGTGGTGACTTGTCAAAAGGAGGTCACGAGTTCGATAGACCGCATGAAAAGGAGAAATGAGAAGCCGTTAACTTCTCCGTATTGCTCATTCCATTGCCGCAATTCGAGAATACTTCGAGCATCTGAAGAGACACTAGAACGTTAACTCCTCCGTCGCAATAAAAACTGCTGAATATCAGAGCGGCTAAAGACTGAAGCTCGAACTTTGGAGAATGCCTCTGTCGGCCAGCTTTGGAACGGTGGTTTGAAGAGTCGTTTGGAAGGCTCTTCCCTTTGTGGCTTGGCTCTAAACTAGAGCGCTGGGCTACGGTTGAGTTGAGCGGGATTTGTTATGCAGATTTGATGATTTGATGCTATGATGATTCGGTGATATATGTTACAGTAAGCAGCGTTTAAATTTTCATGTGATATATATATATATATACGCTCTGATATATGCGCTCTGATATATGCATGTGACACATATACGCTCTGATATATGCGCTCAAATTTTAACACATATACGCTCTGATATATGCGCTCAAATTTTTTATGTGACACATATATGCTCTAATACATAGTACGGTGATAGCAGTGCTCATATATTATAGTGGCAGCAAGCGCTCAAATTGTTCATGTGGTGATATATGTTACAGTGGTAGCATGTTACCAACATTCATTTCAATAGTCAATAATATAAATGGCGTAGCAGAATCAGAATCATTCTTTTAGCAGCAAAAGTTTTTTTTTCACAAAAGCACATTTTTTTTGCCATTAGAAGTATTTTTCTATCAGCAGAAGTGTTTTTACAGAATGCATTCAATCATCACTATGGTAGGAATAGTTCTCACTGGCAAGGAGAACTATCCTGAATGGTCCCGGATGGTAAAACACACCCTCATCTACAATGAGTTGTGGAAGGGAGTGTGTGTCGGAGAAGGAGACAATGACCCAGTACAGCCTACATCAGACAAAGAGCTCGTCATTTGGGAAAACAAGAACAACAAAGCCTATGCATTAATCACAACATCTGTAAATGAAGAAGTAAGTCGCCATATTTCATCATATTCAACTGCCTTTGAAGCTTTACAAAAGCTGAAAGAACTTTATGACTCACATTCTGCACTTGAAGTTGTTCAGCTCATGATTAAACTCTTCACTCTTGAACTAAAAAATAATGATCCTCTTGCTCTTGCATCTGAAGTAAAATCCATAATGCATGATATCAAATCCACTAAGGTTGAGTTGGATATCCCTCTTATTGCTTTTCTCAAGGCACTCTATCCTACTTACTCCAATTATCTTGAGTCTTTACAAGCAAATGGAAATCTTAAAGATATAACCTTTGACTCTCTTGTGAAAAAGTTTGCTGAAAGAGAGAAAGCCTTTGGAAAGAAGGCAGTCCCTGAATCTTCTGAAGAGACTGTCTGCCTTGCTCATAAAGAAAAGCATCCTGCTCATGATTCTACAAGAGGAAGAGGTGGACGAAGAGGAAGAGGAAGATACTTCAGAGGCAGGGGGGGGCAGACACTCTCAAGCAGAAAAGGCAGATCTGCATTGCATTCGCTGCAAACGAAATGGATCACATGATGCTTCTACATGCAAGCTACCATGGGACAAAATTGAGCAGAAAAGAAACCAGCAGAAAGGTAAAACTGATGATACAGACAAAGGTAAAGCACCTGAATCCGCTCACTATATTGAGGCACAATGTAACATTGGAGTAAATGAAGATTTGTTTAATGCTTCACTTGCTTCTTCGAAAAATGATTGGTTGCTTGATTCAGGAGCAACCTGTCATATGACTCATAGGAAAGATTTTTTTGAAGATTTCACTGACAATGTTGATTGAGCAGTATACTTTGCAGACCAGTCAAAAATCAAGCCATCAGGGCTTGGCACAATCAGGCTTAAGCTACCTGGTCTTCCAGACTTTCTTCTGGATCATGTTCTATATCTCCCACAACTCAAGAGAAACTTGCTGTCCTTGGTCCACATCCGCCAGCAAGGTCACTCCATTCATATGTTTGATGGCAAGCTTGAGGTAAGAAAAGCTTCTAACCACTCACTTGTCATGAGGGGAATAGAAGAAGAAAGGCTTCTCAAACTGCAAGGAACCTCTGCTCATGCACAACATTTCTCATATATTTCTCATCATGAAGAAGGTACACTTCCATCAAGTTTATTATGGCATGCTAGATTTGGACATTTAAACTATGACAGTCTCCGCTTATTGAAGAAAAATGGTGTTGCTGGTTTGCCTACAATTCCTAGAAAACATAAGCAATGTGATGCTTGCATTCTAGGAAAGCATAGCAAACAGTCTTTTCATGATTCACATTCAAGAGCACATAGGAAGCTTGAACTCATTCATTCAGATTTATGTGGTCCAATTCCTGTTCCTTCTGCAAATGGAAATAAATATATCATGACATTTATTGATGATTACACCAGAATGTGTTGGGTTTATTTATTGAAGAACAAATCTGATGCTTTTCAAACATTCAAGAATTTTCATAAATGGATTGAAAATGATGCACAATCTCATATTGGGTCTATACGCACTGATAATGGAAAATAATATACATCAAATGAATTTGAACACTATCTTCGCCAACATGGGATCAAACATCAAACAACTGTGCCTTATAATCCCCAACAGAATGGTGTAGCAGAAAGAATGAATAGAACAATCTTGAATATGGTACGATCCATGCTTTTCTTCAAAAATGTAAAGATAATGTTTTGGGTTGATGCTGTTCTATGTGCTGCATATTTAAAGAATAGATGTCCATCTAGTGCTATAAGAAACAAGACTCCTTATGAATTGTGGTATGGACATGTTCCTTCGATAAAACATCTCAGGATCTTTGGTTCCACCTGTTATGCTTTAATACCAAAGGTACATAGAAACAAACTTGGTGCTAGAAGTCGTAAGTGTATCTTCCTGGGGTATTCAAACACATCTAAAGCATACCTCCTCTATGATGAAGTAAATAAAAAGTTTGTTTTATCTAGAGATGTCATTTTTCTCGAATCATCCAAATCTGACAATGTTGTTGAGCGGCAACTTGATCGCTTGGATAGATTCGCAAAAACAAAATCATTTCAAGAATTTGATAATCAGATTCCACATCTTGAAGGGGGGATTCCTATACTAGAAAAACATGTGGAATCTTCTTCTGAAGAACAATCTCCCCTGCATGAAACTCCAACAACGGATGATGCTTTAAGTGATGTAATTGATAGAATTGGGAGACTCAATCTTGATTCAGTCCCAACTCAATCAACAGAGCAGCCTGGACCATCTCAGAAAGGTCCCCCAAAGTGGCTGACAAAAACACTTGAAAGTGTTCATCCTGATGAAATTGGAAAAACAGGAACCAGAAATACAAACCGACAAGATGGAGGTGATGTAGATGACTCTAATTCACCTGTTGATATGGATGTTACTTATGATTGTGAATTGAACTTGTCTACAGATTTTGAACCAACTTCCTTCAAAGAAGCTGCTTCTCATGATGAATGGAAAGAAGCGATGCAAAAGGAGTATGATGCCCTCATAAAGAATGGCACTTGGAAGCTGGTTGATCCTCCATTTGGAACAAAACCAATTGGCTGCAAGTGGGTCTACAAGAACAAATACAAAGCTGATGGCTCACTTGACAAGCACAAAGCTAGGCTTGTGGCAAAAGGTTTTGCACAGAAGGAAGGGGTCGATTATGAGGAAACTTTTGCCCCCACAGCAAAATGGGCCACCATCCGGACACTCTTTGCACTAGCTGCTCAGAACGGTTGGAAAGTCCATCAAATGGATGTAAAAACTGCATTCTTGAATGGAGATCTAAAAGAGAATGTTTTTATGTCCCAGCCTGAAGGATTTGCTGTGAAAGGACATGAACATAAAGTATGCAAACTTGTGAAGTCCTTGTATGGCCTCAAACAAGCACCACGAGCCTGGTATGAAAAACTAACGGAGCATCTTCTGAAACTCAACTTCAATCATTTTGATCTTGATGATGCAACTTTATTTGTCAAGAAAGTTGGAAAAACAGTTGTATATCTTGTGGTATATGTAGATGATCTTTTAATGACAGGGAACAATGAAAGCTATATTGCATCCATAAAGAAAGAATTAGGAAAAAGTTTTGAAATGACTGATTTGGGCTATGTTCATTATTATCTTGGCATTGAAGTAACCCAACATCCAAAATCCATATTTCTTTCTGAAAAGAAATACATTGGAGATTTGTTAAACAGATTTGGCATGACAGAGTGCAATCCTCTTTCTACTCCAATGGAACAAAACTTAAAGCTCACATCTATTGAAGGAAAGGAATTTGAGGATGCAACAAAGTATAGACAGCTTATAGGAAGTCTCATCTACCTCACTACTACCAGACCAAACATTTCATTTGCTGTTGGAATCCTCTCCAGGTTTATGCAAAAGCCTTGTGAGGGACACTCGTCTGCTGCAAAAAGAGTCCTAAGGTACTTGAAGAGAACTCAAGACCTTGGAATCAAGTATACACAGGTGGATGACTTCAGCTTGATTGGATACTCTGATTCAGACTTCGATGGAGACAAAGAAACTGGAGTATCTACTTCAGGATATGCTATGAGTCTTGGATCAGAAGCTGTATCTTGGAGATCACGCAAACAATCAGTTCCAGCAGATTCCACAACAGAAGCAGAATATGTGGCAGCAGCTGAAGCAACGAAAGAAATTGTGTGGCTCAGGAAAATTCTTGAAGATTTGTAGGTAAAACAAGTACAATCAACTCCACTCATGATTGACAACACCTCTGCAATAAGTTGGCCAAGAACCCAAAGTTCCATGATCGTACTAAGCACATAAATACTAAATATCATCTGATCCGACATCATGTTGAGGCCAAAACAATCCATCTCCGTCATTGTTCCACAAATGAGCAAATTGCAGACATCTTCACCAAAGCGCTTGGAAGAGAAAAGCTTGAAAGATTCAGAACGATGTTTGGACTCACCAACATCCCTTCAGATTAAGTGGGGGAATTGTTGACACCTAATCCTCAGCGGTTGGGTGTACCCAGAATGTGAACAGTCATCAAGTAGATGAACTGATCAGTCACATTCCTGTATATAAACAATAGTTACCTAATGAAATAAATCAATCAGTTTTCTTCTGCCAAGTCTGGAGTTACCCTGGCCTGACAAAATGAATTAACATGGAATGAATTGTTTAATTCAATTTAATTTTTTTGATAAAAATATATAGACATGAAATTCTTCTTTTGTTTGTAGAATAAGGGACTACTAAGTCTACAAAGGCATATATACTTTACCTTGCTGGTTTTGAAGTTGTGACCTCTCAAGAGGAAACAAATGCTCTTAACCATCAAGCCCATTCAAGCTATAATTAAATATAATTTAAATACTATTTTTAGTAAATTAATTTAATGTTATAATTATTTTTAATTTAAATTATATTAAATCAAATGATATTAACCATGAAAATAAAAATACATTATATTTTTTATTTAATAAAAAATAAAAGTTTTTGTTTTTTTTTTTTTTTTTTGCACTTTTTCAAATTCAATTCTAAAATTTTATAAGAAACCTTTATTACAAGGGATGATTCTTTAGTTTAAAGGAAATAGAATTTTGGATTAAATATGTAACAGTGTTGTGGAGGAGAAATTCAAGGACAAGGGAACTTCTCTCATCCTTCAGGTTCACATTGTTTTTAATTTAATAATCAAGTAGATTTTTCCTAGATATAAAGTTTCATCATTTATACATTTATATTTGAAAGAAAGTAAAAAAATGTCATTCTCTTTGAGGATCATTATGATACTCTTTCTCTAGTTTAGTGATTTATAATAATTTCATTCTATATGGTTACAAAGTTATGGAAAAAGTGATAAATCCCAAATTAATTTTGGCTATTATTATTGCTCTATGGGTCACCTAGATATGCTTAAGACTATTTTAGAGGAATGACATGATAATAAAACTAGTACCTTGTGTTTCTTTGTTGACTATAAGAAAACATTTGACATGGTGCTCAAAATTATTCTTTGGAATAGATAAGAATTGTTAAAAGTTCTATTTGAGTTGAGATATACTTTGAAAGGTTGTACACGAATGTTATTAATAAGTTTAGGAAAAGCGACACTTGGTCAAAATAGATTATTTGTAATGTAGGAGTTACATAAGGGTTTTCTCTATCTTGTACATTTTTTTTATTTACATTGATAAGTTAAATGCATACTTCAAAGAAGTTCATTGTGCTAGCACTACTTTAACAACAATAGTCATAATAATTCTTCTCTATCTTGATGATATTGTTCTTATGGTGAGGAGCGCCTCTGATCCCATCAACTAACTAATAATTCATAAGGATTTTGTTCCATCATGGGTATCAAAGTAAAAACTAACAAAAAAACATATTATGATCACCAAATAAAAAATGAGAACTTGCACTAATTTTGTGCATGAGAATAACAACTTATAGGAATTTGCTTCAAACAATCTTCCTACAATCAACTTTATCACGAGATTAAGTAAAATTATAGAATTAAGAAACGTTTAGTGGAGGTAAAAAAATTGTTTTGGTATGCAAAACAATTGTAAGTCAATTACCCATCAAGGGTAGTCTGAGTGCTTGGGACTAATGTTGTTAATGTTTCCCACCTTGGTTTCAATCCTCACTAAAATTTCTCGATATGGTTTTTAAGCTATTATATCATGCCAATGGATTATATTGGAAACCATGATATGCAATGGCTAGTTCTAGTTATGATTTTCCCCTTGATACAAAAAAAATGTAAATCAACAAAGTTTTAGTTGGGGAAAGAGATTTTTTTTATATGTTTGTCATTCCTATTAGATTTCACGAATGTTAATTTTATGTTATATCATCTACAAAGAATTGTACAAAAATATAAAGAAACGCAAAAGTGTTTTATACTTTAAAGCATAAAAATTAAAAGTAATATCCCTTATCCTATTGATTTGGGTTGTATAAGGAAAAAAAGGAAAGGGATTAAAGGAAATGTAGCAAGCATACACATGAATATAGAAAATATCATATTAATAGGGTAAAAACACAACTTCTATTAATGAGTAAAATAGTAGAATACTATAATATATAAACTAGTCAAAATGGTGGTAACTTATCTCCAGAGAGACAAATGCTAATTATGCTCATTAACAAAATGTTATCACTAGTGGCCAAAATAATTCCCTTTTAACATATATCAATAAACCTAAAGTTCAAAATCCTAACTATATAAGGCATAACACCAAATGGCTTGAAGACCATGAGGTGGTTAGTTGATGTATCGACTTAAGGTTGTAACTTTTGCATACAATATCTATTTGAGATGCATAATGGATCATTGGAAAGCTCTAACTAAGAACTATAATAAAATATCATAGTGGGTGTGTTAAATATAAATATGGGCCCTTGAATTTCTAAAAAAGAATAGTTTAGGGCCTTAAAATTACCATAGAATTTTACTAGCTAAAAAATCATTACAAAATTGCTAAGAAGGAGAATCATGTTGATTCAATCGAAGAGTTGTATGGCCACCATCATCCACCAACATAAATCCTCACCCATGAAGAAGATATTGTCTCCATTTCATCATGTTCTCATGAGTGATGGGGAAAATTTTACTAATTTTGAATCTTGGTGAGCCAATTATTTGATAAAAAAAATATTTTTTTTTAACGCGTGTTCTACTAGTGAGTTCCCTTCATTCTATTGCCTAACATTTGATCCATTGTAGCTTCTCAATGTATTTAGAATTGAGTTTTGTAGGGGCCAAGTTCTCATCCGCCTCCAAAGTTTCTAGCAAAGATGCCAAATATGGTTTAATTAGCTCCACATTAAACAATGAGGGCAAGTTAAGAGAAGAAGAATATTCGATTGAAAAGAATTTTCATCCAAAGTTTCTATATTGGTGTAACACCCATATTAGAATGGTTTGAGCTTCATGTGAGAGCTTATGAGGTGCTCTCTATACAAATACAACTAAACCATATCACTCATTGAAAAATGTTGTGGAATTCGATGTTCTTCATGTTTTTACTTGTACTTAGCTTTAATATTTTGTATGATATAATGAACCTAGTATTAGAGGTGTTGTACCTCCTAAAAAAAAATTTACTTCTCTATAAACTTATACTTGAATATGAGAAGACTCTATCAATTAATATGCAATGGGTAAAGCTACATCAATCGGGGCCAACAGATAGAAATCAAAGCACACTTAGAAAGGATTATGTCCAATAGAGTCAGGGAGAGCTCCAACATAGGTAGATTGAACATATGGAAAGCTATTATCTCACATATGTGGATGCTTACAGTTGGACATACACAAGATATGCAAAATAATATTATTTATCACTTTCCTTTATCCATCTATTTGGGGGTGAAAGAAAGTTGATTTAGTTAACTTGGTGTCCATAAGTGACCATAGGCTAGGTTAGAAAAGACTAAGGAACCTATTGTCTCTATCTAAAATAATGGTCTATGGTAACCCAAAATGAACAAAACACATCCTCAAAGAAAAGGTTGTCATAATTTTTTTATGTAGTTCCAATATGGTCGTCTTATAGAACTAATTAACAACAAAAAGACACAATCATCACCATTTTTGGTGGAGGGAAAACTTGACATGTAATCCATGGACACTAAATCTCATGGATTTTTTTGTGCGGTAGGTCGAGGAGTGGACAACATTTATTTTTAATAGTCGATTTAGAAATACACAATTAATGCAAAATTTTCATATATTGGTTGATTTCATGATGATGTTTTGGCTAGTAGAAATACATTTGAAGTGCTAACTTGTCCACAGTGAAGTTTCGTACCAACCAAATACAATGTGCCTCCCAAATTAGCATTGCAAACTCACTTGAAGGAAAAAAGATAACCTAGATAGCACAAGATTTTATCCTAGAGGTAAATTTCCCAAAAAACGTTTTCCTACACTTAGTGTCTAATAAATAGCATTGAAGATAAAGCCATTAGTTTTTTGACCACCCAAAGGTGTCATTCTCACAAGAGCTAAGGTTGGTTGTTAGCAACACAATCAATGGTTAACCGATATAATATACAACGTAATTGGTGCTATCATTATTGTATTTAATGCTAAATTTGAATTGTTTTAGGCATCTAAACCACTTATAATGGAAGTTGTTATCACATAAAAAAGATCATCTAGCCATAATTAATTAGGTGCATGAAACTATGCCATGTAGTAGTGGTCTTACACATTAAAACCCACTTTCACCTAAGGAAACATTTTTGATAAGTTATCTCCATTAATTAATTCACCCACGTGAGCATAACCTATAAATTCATTAATTTTATGTTTTTCTCATAATTTTACCCATTAAATTGAAAAAAAATCAAATTAGTTTTGCTCACATTTTCCATTTCCATAGGAGCAACTAAAAAAACCATTTATTTGTTTATTATTCCTTAATCCTTTGAACATTATCATAGCGACCATTTATTAAATCGTTATTTATAATTTATTTCTAACATATTTCACCATTTCACCTAGAAATAATTTAGTAAGCTCATTTTCTTATTCATTATTTCTTATCATTTTACCCATTTTTATTAGTTAACTCAATCATTATTTTTTTTAGTTGGTTATCTAAATAAATGCTATGGACTATTTCTTTGACCTTATCCTCTCACAAATAATAATGAAATATCAAATTTTGTTAGATCTTGATTTAGTCCAACAAATACTTTATTATTTGACAACATCAAATCTAGCATGATATTTTATTATGATGATAATGGTGATATGAAATGAGAAGAGAAAACCTCTCTATTTATAATAAAATATCAAAATTGGTTAGATCTTGATTTGGTCCAACTAATACTTTATTATTTGACAACATCAAACCCATCCTCACATTTTATTATAAATAAAGAGTTTTTCTCTTCTTATTTCGTATGACCATTATCATCATCCAAATTTTGATCCAGTGACATTTGAGTATTCTTTGCTAGAGCCTCATCTTTTTTCTTTTCCACTTTTTCTGTCTTTGGATCATTCAGCCAATTACGGGGTCCACATGCATCCAATGTTCATCCATAATGTATCCTAGAGATTGAATTTTATGCATACCAAATGATAATTTCTCCAAAATGTCATTTAACTTGTGTTATTGAATGGTTCTTAACACCAACTAGATGTGTTGCAAATGATTTTACCATGTTAGACTAAAGATGAGGATGTCATCCAAATACAAAAACATAATTTCTTTTTGTAAGAGCACAACATATCATAAAACATCCTCATGAATGCATTGAAACATTAATCAAGCCAAAAAGTGTGATAAACCACTTTAAAAACCTTATTTAGTGTAACCACATCTCCCAAATTTACCCACTTTCACTGACTTGCTGGAGTAAACATGAGTTGATGGATACTAGGACATGACTCAACCTCCTAAGTACAATTAAGCAAGTGGAATGGAAAACATTTAACTTTACCGACCTTCCTTAGGAGCTACAGGACTACGAGGAGCTAAATAACCACTAAAGATGACCAAAAACTGAGCTAACTTGCCTTTTTACTAAATTGGACTCCCAAACGCTTGCTATAACAAGGAAATCTAGTGGTTGTGACCCTCCAATCACATGGATAACCTTGACTCCTAGTGATTGCAGTCCACATTTCCCAGTTCTGAGCATGTGACCCCAGAATCTAAGCCACCTTTTCAAGGGCTTGCTCCCAACCACTGTCTAGAACTTAATGGGACTTTCCAAAATGATATATAACATTAGGACAAGCCATTCATATAGAAATTAGTCAATAACTTGACATAACTAGGTCCAACCATGACAATAATTTCGTCAAACACACAATGAACATGAAATCTATAGGTCATGTATTCAATAACCATTCACTTACAAATCAAAACATGATAAGAGCCATAACTAGAATTTGTCATAAAACCATGCTTATAGCTAGTGTATAACCCAAATAATAACAATGATAAAACATCCATCAAAGCCACATCATAAAAAGTACATTTAATCATAAAATACAATAGGAAAATATTTCTTATTAAAAGAGTATCATCCTTATTCACAAACAACACACACCCCAAGGTCACAAACTTGGCCAAATTTATCCCTTGTCAATAATTTCCTTCAAATTCAACTTCAACTCCACTAACTTTGGAGTGCTCACCCTATAAGGTGCCTTCGATGTTCGTGCCGCCGGTGGGACCAACTCAATAGAAAAGTCCACTTCTCTGTGAGGTGGCAACTCAGAAATATCTACTGGAAACACATTTTCAAAACATTGCAGGAGTAGGTACCTCTTCAAGACTTATGCATCCTCAACACCTTTACATTTATCAATGGAGATCTGAACTGTAAATGACACAAATCCTTTCCTGCAACTACGCTTCGCCTGCATAGATATAACCATTCTAATTGGTGTCACCTTCTTCTTACCCTACAATATTATTTGTTCTCCATTTTCATCCAAGCACTCAATATCCTTTTCATAGCAATCCACCTTAGTCATGTGAAGATACAACCAATCCATACCAAGAAGCATAATATGATCCCAATCGAGTTATATATAGATGCATTGTTGTTGGCATACCATTCAACTCAAATGCACAAGCTCTTACCCAGTGACAAACTATTTTCTTAGTACCCGTAGCCAACTGCACTAACCAAGTCTCTGCATACACATATTTTCTCAAACCACACTTATCTACAAGGTCTATATTAACATAACTATAATTAGATCTAAGGTCAATCAAAATAGAAACAAATTAATCACAAAGCTTACCATCCATCTCAATAATAGATCCATGGTGACTTGCCTGCTTGTTAGCCAATGTTGCATAAATCTAAGGAATGCTTTGTCCAACATCCCCAACTATCTGCGTCTCTTGAGCACTGTAGATATGAGGCCTACCACCCTGATACGACAAGGTGCTCCTTGCCACATGTCCAATGCTACAACTATCTCCTACCATCACCTTTATTATTTTTTTCTCTAGGTTATGATCCATGTCCCTTCTCAATCGCATTAAACTTCTTGTAAGGAAAAAAATCTCTTTCTCACTTGCATCTTAAGGTCTTGTTCGTTTTGGAAGCCATTTAACTTTACTCTTTTCATTCCATTTCCAACCTTAATTAGACCTAATCTTGCACTTCGATTGCTCATAACATTTCTTCAGATTCCCAATTACTTCTTCCAGCGATCAAGGCTCACCATATTTAATCTGATCCTTAAATGCTAATGGAAATCCATTGACAAACCTATGAACTTTGGCATTCTCATCCTTAAGATACAACACATACCTCAAAAACTCAAGGAAATTAGTCATGTAATCCTCATTTTTCATTGATCCCATATTTGTTTCATGCAATTCCTTAGAAATACGGTCATACTACCTCTCTGATAAGTACTCAATTCCTGAAGAGTCTCTTGAATTCATGCCAAATATACTCCTTTTTCATGATGTTTCGACCCGCTTCATATATTCCCACCAAATGTATTCTTTCCATTTAATACTTAAAGTAGTTATCTTGGCCTTCATTTTGTTTGTCTAATCATGTAGCTTAAAGAACTTATTTATCACAAGAAACCATGCCTTTGCATCTTCTCGCTTCTTCAACTCTCCATCCATTGTAGGTGGCTTGGATTTATTGAACTCATCCAGCAAATATGCCCTATCACTCCTCCTGTAAGGATGATAGTGATGATGACCATGATACTTGTCTAAACTAAAACTGGAATAGAACCCATGTGATGAGGCTCATCAATAAGTAAGCTATATGGGTCTTAATTCCACTCTCCAGGTTATTAAAATCAACTTTTCTCAATTTACTTACATATTTTATTATAATTTTCTTAGTGAGAAGGGTAAAGGTGAGATGTTAAGTCATGTGGCAAAATATGAATTAACTGGAGGAATTGGAGTAGTTTCGGGCTAATTTAAGTGCAGGAACTCGAAGTGAAAAAACAAGAGGTATTTTAGGAGATTTGTCTCCCTCCTTAACTCCTCAAATCATTCAAAGATTCCTCCACCATATCTTATCATCTCGCAATTAGAAGAAGCCAAGCCAACCGATTTCATTGTAAGCCAAGCCATTGACAGCGAACACAAGTCATGCTCGAGTTTGGGGACCAAGTCTCCCTAATTTTTAGGAAGATGGTGGTAGCTTCAGTTTGTATGAATAAGAAGGTGAAGGTCCTCATTAGGATTTGATTTTTTTTTGTAGTCAAGAGGAAATTTAGAGTTGAAACATTGTGATTTTTAATCTTATGTTGTATTTAACATTTTTATGACCTTGATCCAACACTGAGTTGACTCAGAGAGCTGAAGATCTTGGGTTAGGGCCCAACCCTAGTAGCAGAGGTTCCTCTTTTTGTGCATGTATTCTTAGATTAAAATCATAGTTAGTTATTGAATTTATTTATGCTCTGTTTATTTTAACAAGTATTTGAATGACTATTTAGTCTTGTTTCCATAAGTTGAAGAACTAGATCAGTGGTATAGCAGTGAGAAAGAATACTTCAGAAAATCTTGTGACAATGACCTCTTGCTCATCTCCCTTATGCGATGATGGTTTGAGGGCCCCACTCTCACAACCCCAAAAATAGATTTATCCTTTGATCATTGCATAGCTTAGGGTTCATTGTTGAATAGATCACTCTTTATGATTTCTTGGAAGCATCTATAGTTGTCATTTTGTTTCTTGAGTTTTCTATAGTTTAAGAAGTCATTTCATTTCATAGATCTAGTCATTTGCCATCAATAAATCAATTTCCTCAAATTCAACTCATATTTTCCCTGTTCATATGAATTTATGCATAAATTAAGAGAATAACATGTTTTGTTGTAGGGATTTTTGATCTACAGGGAGGAACTCATCCCACCAGCCTCATCTAAGTCTTCTCCACCTTCTACCAAGGCCTACCAACCCCTAATCCAAATTTTTGTTTTGTATCCTTGGGTAATGTGAACCTTCCCTACACCCTATTTCACCATCAAACATCTTTCTAGCACTTCATTTCACCTTCCCTACCTTCATGTGGCCTTCAATTAACTTCCTGTAGAAAACTAGGACATCCAGTAGTAGTTCCTGTAGCAACAACATGATCTCATGTAGGAGCTTGTTTAAACCTGTTTTGAGCAGAAATGATAGTCTGAGCATAGGGTAGGCACTCCACTTAGCCTCCATGCCTCTCAATGGCATTTTATACCATCTCTTCCACGCCTTTATTCCATGCAAAGATCAGATTGTTTAACTTAGCATTTACATTTCTACATAAAATTCAAAAGATTCTTTTTCTGCCATTTCAACATAAGAGAGCTAGTGCATGCATACATCAGTCATAGAGTGATAGGATAACCTCCCATGTACACTTAGTCCAAATAACAAGATGATAGAATGCAACGTTAGATTAGTTCTTCTCTGCAAATAATGTGTGTCATTTCTTAGCTAGATTATTTCATGGCATTTCATAGCATTTTCCATTCAGCACTTTCATTTCCTAAATAGGCAAGCATTTACTTTCTTGCATTAAAGATTAGCTTTACATTCACTGTCAGTAGTCAGACTCCTTCTAGTCAATAGAAGATTGGTTTGAAAACCCTAATGGTCTATCGCCCTAGTTGAAAAGTGGAAAGAGTAGATTGTTGTATCTACTGTGCATATAAAACTGTCACCTCCAAGTTCGTATGAAACCCTGGGTTGATAAAGTAAAGTTGGTAACCCTAGAAGTTGCAACATCCTTGTTGCAATACTAAGGCTCATCACTTTTTGTCACCGTTGTTGGGGAGGTGTCTAGGTAGATGTATTTCATGCTTTCCTTCCTATTTGACATTCAATAAATAGTTGCAATTTCTTCTTTCTTTCTATTTTGCATTCAATAGATAGTTGAAATTTCTTCTTTATTTCTATTTTGTAAGTAATTCTAAAAGAACCTAAAAAAAATAAAAACATATTTCATGCTTTATAGGAGTAGAGACAATTTAGGATTTTTTTTTCCAAATACCCCCACACCATCAGACAACCAACCTTCCCTCTTCTTCGGTGGTTGTTAGCTTCCCTCTTTGACTCCATGGGAGTTGGAGGACGCATTAGGTGAGCCACAGATATCCTTGAAGAACCTATTTGGGTAGTAGAAGAAGAAACTATTCAACACACTTACAAAATGGATGTAAATAGAAATGAAGGTGCTTTCCCCATCAACGAAACTAATGGAGATGCTAGGATGAAAAAAATAAGCCCCTTTACCCTTCCTCACTTCCATGGCTTAACCTCAGAAGACCCTGATACCTTTTTGTTTGAGTTTGTTGTCATCTACAAAACCGATGACTATACCTCTGATGACTAGAGGCTAAAAGTATTCCCATCCACCATTAAGGAGGTAGACCTGCACTAGTTCATGGGTTTACTTGGGGACAACATCAATACCTAGGCTCAAATGTAGCGATCCTTCAATGACAAGTATAGGGACTATTGTAGGTCCAAGGATACCAAAGAAGAAATATTTAGAATGAATTTGAGACATGATGAATCCTTGGAAGATTATGAGGAAAGGTTCCAACTCAGCCTCAAAAGGGCTAGATTCACCCTCAATCTTGAATTGCTCAAGTTAGTCCTTCTTAGAGAATTCAGGGAAGATATCCTAGAAACCGTAAACATGTTATCTGGAGGGGACATCTACCAGCCATACTATGATGATATCAAGACAGTTTTCAAAATCATTATATAGCAGCCATAAAGAAGGGTAGGGTTAGTCAAGCGTTGGCTAGTCATCCTCGTCCAAGAGATCCATACAAAGTGAAATTGGGAACATGTTGGAGGACTTTAGGAGTTAAATGTTGCATACCCTTTCTGTACAAATGGAAACCATTCAAATCCAGAGGAATAAGTAGGAAGCAAAAAGAGACTTATCTGACTTTCGCCTTAGATGCACCAAGAGGCACCCTAGAAATGAATTTCCATTGAACCTTACAAAGATTTTCTCAATCTGTGAGGAAAACCACTGCACATATAAGTGCCCTTCTCTGTCTAGATTGAAAGCTATGTATCAAGGAACTTAAGGTGTAACTGAACAACTCTGTTATATCAACCAAAGGAGGCCTCAAGGACCTCGACCATACCAGCAAGGCATGCAAGGGGCATCATATTCATATTACAACCCCAATTAGAATGCATACATTCCCCCTTGGTGTCCTCCTACTCATCTTTCATGGTTAACACCTTATCCCTAGTTTTATGCACCTCAATACCATTCCCAACCTGCCAATCAATCATTTGTGCCATATGCTCCCTCACAACCTCAATGGAATACCCCATCACAAGGGTGGAGGCCCCCATTCAACTAATCTGCAACCTTACTGCCTCCACCTCCATCTCAACCATAAATCCTTCACTCTGCTCCACCTAAGCAACCTCAGATGCCTTCTTAGCCAAATCCAAACCCAAACAACAAGCAGACATAATAGGTATATAGTGGAGAGACATCCTACCCCACCTATGCTGTGGAAATTCAAGAAATCAACCTCATGTTTGGGAGAGTGCTTCTAGATAACCAACCTCCATCTCCACTTGAGGAGCTTGAAGAGGAAAAGGAAGAGAGCATTCCTTAAGCCAATCCACCTCCTTTTCTTGAGAGACTAATCCATCCTAGGTAGCACACCATAGAAGAGACTAAAATTCTAGGCAAATTGAAGAAGTTGTGTGTTAAAATACCACTCCTACAAGCTATCAAGGATGTCCCCATATAAAACAAGTTAATCAAGGAGAAATGCTTCAAACATCTCAGGAGGAGAATGATATACACCCCTACCATTAATTTCATTGGATAACTATCTGACTTAATGATGGTGAGAGTGATTTTCCCAAATTATCTAGACCTTTTTAGTCATGTGTTAGATGTGCACATTGATGGAATCATTGCCCCCCATACCTTGATTGATATTGGGGCTACCATAAATGTGATGACTAAGGATACTTTGCTTAAAATGAATGCCTAAGGATCACTGAGGAAGTCCACAACAGTATTGTAGCTTGCAGATAGATCCATAGTAGCTCCTGAGGGAGTTGTTGAGGATGTGATGGTTCCCATTAATTCCTGGGAATACCCTACTGACTTCTTATTTCTCGAACCTAAGACCAAATTCAATGGTTATCCTCTCATCCTTGGAAGGCCATAGCTAGCCACTGTTGATGCTTACATAAGTTTCAGGGCTGGGAATATGACCATTAAAAATGGGCATTTGTCTAAACAACCTACCTTGTACCCTCATGCTCAACCATCTCTAGAGCATGACTTAAACTTATGGTTGGAAGAGGAAGAGGAAGATGAAGTGTACCATACCACATCCTACCCAATATGTACCCTAGATACCATTATAGGAGGGTGGCATCTTGATGAAGATGACCTAATTGATCAAATCCTATAGAACCAACCCCCCAACACCATGCCTCTTGATGAGATGGTGAAGAAATATGAAGTTAAACCTTCGACTGATTTCTGCCTAGTTGACTCAAGTCTCACTCATATCAAAATGGCAGAATTTGGTCCACCTAAAACATTGAAAATCAACCCCTCGCTCTCATTCCATCAGGAAGAGAAGTTGTGCAACATGCTGATAGAGCACTTAGATGCTTTTGCCTGGAGCTATAAGGAAATTAAGAGAGTAAACCCTTCAATGTGTACTCACCACATCTACATCAAGGAAGGTTTCAAACCAGTGCACCAACCTCAGAGGAGAATGAAACAATCTCTAAAAGACATAGTCAAAGAAGAACTACAAAAGTTGTTGGATGCAAGGTTCATTTACCCCATCTCAGATAATGAGTGGGTGTCTCCTCTAGTTCTCATCCGAAAGAATAATGGAAAATGGAGGATCTATGTGGACTACAGAGTTTTAAACAAAGCCACTAAAAATACCATTTCCCTCTTCCTTTCATTGATCAAGTCTTGGATCATCTTGCAGGGAAGAAGTTCTTCTCTTTCCTGGATGGATTCAGTGGTTACAATCAGATCCAGATCAATTAAGAGGACCAAGATAAAACCACCTTCACTTTTCCTTTGGGTGCCTTTTCTTATAGGGTCCTTCCTTTTGGATTAAGTAATTCCCCTGCCACTTTCAAAGTGCGGTTTTAAGCATCTTTGCTGAGCTAGTCCATGACTCTATAGAAATCTATATGGATGATTTCACTCCGCATGGGTGTGATTTCCTGGAGGATCTCTCTAACTTGGGGAAAGTATTAAATAAGTGCATTGAAATGAACCTATCCCTTAGTCCTAAGAAGTGTGAGTTACTGATGAATGTAGGGATTGTTCTAGGTCACTCGATATCCTAGGAAGGACTACAAGTGGACCCAAATAAAATTTCTATCATAACGAGGGTCCCTACTCTTCAGAAGCAAAGGGATGTTAGAAGTTTCTTGGGGTTAGATGGATACTATAGGAGATTCATAAAAGACTTCAGAAAAGTAGCATCGCCATTGTTTGGACTACTGACTAAGGACTCTAAGTTTTGCTGGTCAGAAAGCTGCCAAGAGACCCTAGAAAACTTAAAGGACAAGTTGACTACTACAACCATACTTTGAGACCCAAATTGAGCTCTTCCTTTCCACTTCCATGTTGATGCCTCTGAAAAATATATAGGAGCATCTCTAGGCTAGATGGATGACAAGTTGCCTTATGCCATTTACTTCATTAGCAAAAATATTTCCAAGGCAGAATTGAACTATACTGTAGAAATTCGCACTGTAGATTAAACTGATAATGCAATATACTAAAGAAAAATACTTGATCTACTTCTACTATCAAACTTTGCGGAAGTTTAATCAATTTGAGAAAGATCAATCGAAACACATATAATAGAGAAGAAGAAATCATACACATGAAACACAGAAGAATACTCTGGGAAAGCCTCAGCTAAAAATCACGATCTCTGTATTATCATACAAGTGGAAATATGTTTGGATTAGACAAATATTTAGCTCACAAGCTATCCAGCTCTCAGTACAATCCATTTTCTACTCATAGACAGTTGAAGGCTTCTCACAAGCCTTCTCCTCTACCCTCCAAGCCTCCTATTTCCTTGCGCAGTTTCTCCTGGGTCCTCTGGCTACCACCTGTGTGAATTCCCCTCTCACACAACTCACCAAACTCAAAAATAACTACGAAATCCTGAAGGAGTGTTACACAAAAATATCGTGACCATGATTATTTGCAGTCAATATGGGTCTATCATCACTTGTACTGTCCTCCTAAGCAAGTCTCAGACCTCAGCTCTTCAAGTCAAGCTTTGAAAATGAGAGAAAGACATTGGAAATCAATGAAACTCTGGTTCCGCACTTTCTCTCACTATCACCTGCGGTCCCGCACCTTCTGTTTACAAAAACTGTGGACCTGGCTGCTCTGTCCCTAAAGGTGTGGGTGCGGACCCCTGTGGAAGTCAAAAGGCGCAAGTTTTATCTTAAAAAACTCACTTTGGGTTAATTCTAGAGGATTCTAGAAGGAATTTTGACGTGGATTGTTCGCTCTGAGTTGGTTCATCCATCCCAAAAGAGAAGGAGCTAATCCCTTGATGAGAGGAGTTATCCCTTTGAAGGAGGGCTTTATCCCTTTGAAGGAGGACCTAGTAACCTCCCTCCATTGCACTATAAATTCAGGCATTGGGCTGGTTGCTGGAGAGGTTAGAAGCTGAACATTTTTGAGGGTAAATGCTGGTGAAATCAAGACTTCCTAGTTGAGCTTAAGAGGAGAGATCACATACCTTTTTGGCTTCATTGGGGAGTGAGTGAAACTTGTCAAAGTAGAGGAGACTTCTTGTTGGACCCTGGGAGGAGCTTGTACAGTGTCAAGGCACAGGTTGTAAAGTTCTTCTTCTTTCGAATTAATACAATCAAACTCATTTTTCTCAACAAGTATCTCATGATATTTGTTTCATGGAATCCTTGACTTTCATGTTAAATACATTTTATGATATTGGCTTTTCAGGTGTTATTTAATTTGTTTGCCTTGTTTGTGTTTGCAGATTCGTGACAAAGGAGCTCATTTGGATCGAAGGAGCGAGGGCATCCACAAACTTGCATTGGACCTAAGGTAGGCCCTAAAAACAATTGTTTGCCATTGTTTATAAAAGCATATTTAGAAAAAGATAGTGTCTGGTTGGTTTGCTTGTCATTAGGTCTTCTTTAGATTCTAGGAAGGTCTATCTTGTCCGCAAGATCGACTTATTCCGTGTGAAAAAATGGCGACTCCGCTGGGGACTTGATTGTTTTCCTTGTTTTTACTTTGACTTGAGAAATTGTGTTTTTGTTTCTATTTTTGGCTTGTTGTGTGTAAAATTGGGTAGAGTTTGTAGATCCAGGGTTATTTTTCGTTTTTCATAGCTTTGGGAGAGGACCGCACCCTAGCCTTTTGACACAGTGCGTACCTATCCACACCTTTGCTTTTAGCACAGAGCAGGACCGCACCTGTATCAACTGTGGGCCTGCGGACCCTGTCAAAATTTTGAAAAACCTAAGATTTCCTCTGTTAGTCATCTTAGTTTTTGTTTAGAAATTGTTATCCACTACCCAGACCTGCATATAACCTGTCAGAAGCTTTCCTTAGGTTGATTTCATTAGTGTTAGGGTTTTAGGTGAAATTCCTACGAGTTTTGCTTGTTGGGCTTGTTTTTCATTTTGGTTGTGTAGTGGCTCTGAGCTTAGAAGTTGTAGGGACCTCAGATCACCTTGGTGTCTACCAGCCTTCTTATGAGTCTGACCATTTATGAAATCTCCCCTTGTTGAGGAATCCACTTTGAGTTTTCTCTTTACAAAACTTCGAAAAGATTGTGTTTAAAAGTTTGGATTTTCATTTTCAAAAAGAAAACAAAATTGGTTGTTCTTGACTGATTTGTGATTCTGCATAAATTGGTCCTTAGCTCACACCTAGCTAAGTAAAACATCCTTAAAAAAGACATCTTGTAGGCTTTGACTTCAAATAGGTTTTTATAATTTATAGATCTCAAAGTTAGTCATTTCCATAGTTTTGAGTGTTTTATAAAAAAAATAAAAAATCTCTTT
Organism: Pinus tabuliformis; assembly: GCA_031772625.1. Taxonomy (NCBI): domain Eukaryota; kingdom Viridiplantae; phylum Streptophyta; class Pinopsida; order Pinales; family Pinaceae; genus Pinus; species Pinus tabuliformis. The sequence continues at coordinate 678,844,030 of CM062808.1, read as the reverse complement.
TGGAAAAAAAGTTTGTTTTTGTAGTGGTTGAGTGCTTTGAAACGAAAAAGGGAAATTTGTGTGAAATAACTAGTTGTCTCATTTTGAGTGCATTGGAAAGGAAAAAGCTCTTCTTTTAATTTGTTTGATTAAGAAAGATTTGTGTTTACAAAAGTATTTGCATTCTCAAACTCTTTCTTAGTTTAAGAAGTTCATCGAAGAGAAAAAGATTGTTTAAATCATCTTAGGTGCATTTTTAGTGATTTTGAGTCGAGTCTTCATACCACGAGTTTCATCTCCACACCTTTTGACTTAAACAAAAACCAATAAAAATAACGCTTAAAGTAAAATTCATCTAGTAACATTTTTATTTCTAGGGCTCTGATACACCAACTTAGCTTAAGCTAGTGTCTTGGAGTAGGAGAGTAATTAACTCTCCAAGGCAGTAAAAACAAACAAGTAGCTGTATCTTGTGGTAGGAAAGAAATCCAATTGTTGCATTTTTGCTTTGGAAAGCTCCTCTTAAAGGAGAAGCACGAGATCGTGTCCGAACCAGTGTGGGAATCAATCCTTCCTCATTGGGAATGACGCCAGATATTCACGTATTAAAAACGGTAAACCTCGGATTAACCATTGTCGAGGAGCCTGGGGTCACTTGTTGTCCAATTATGAACATACCCAAAGAGCAGTCAAGACTCCATTTGGAACTGTTCTCTTTTATATAACTCCTGAGTCCATAAATGAGATGTTACACTTCAAACCCATTCAGCTTCTGTCTCCTCTTTCTATGGGATTCTTGCTTGAGCAGGGCCCTAAAATGCCAAACTCAGAGATAACCCGCATTGCTCAAACATTTATGAGACCAGATTGCCAGCCCAAATTCCCACCTCCCTTTCTACATGTCTGGTTCAATAAAGCTGGAAGATTCATCATTGATATGATATCCTATGTCCTGGGATTCAAGATAAGTGAATATGTTGATGAGACCACCCTAGTTTTTTTGTCCATATTTACTCCAAGACATCCCCCTACTATCAAATATGACTATGCTACTTTCATTGCCAACAAGATCCATGACCAATTCTTGAGTCTAGACAGAGAAGGAGTCTTCAAGTATACCTCTTATATATATCATCTATTCCTGTATTTCCAAACAGACAATTTTCAGTTTCCCATCAGAAAATTGGATTCTAAAGGAGAGCGGAGGTCTGTAATCTTTTGGACCTCAGTCTTCCACAATGTCCATGACTCCCCTTATACCTACTGTGAATTCATTGACTTGTTCATACATCCGGTTTCCTCTCTACTAATGAGAGCTCCTCCTCCTAGACTCTCTGGTGATATGCAGAAGATTTTACAGCTCTCCAAGAACTACAGAATAGGTGACTGGTATTTCTACCAGAATCACACTGAGATCAGGATATATGGCTGTGAGTTGTGCCCTTATAAGCTACCCAAGTATGTGCCCATGAGACTGTTTGCTCTGGAATATTTCAGGCAACTTAGTAGTGCAGATTTAACTCATTTTTGCAATGTGAAGAAAAAAGCTCAGCTGAGGATAAGGAACCAATTAGGCCCCTTTATCATTAACAAAAGGGAAGCATGGGAAGATGCTGATAAAATGTTGGGGGAACAACTCAAATTAAAGAAGAGCTTTCGGTGGGTACCCTATGACCCAAATGGCTTTATCAGTGAAAGAAAAGTAAAAAACAGGCTATCAACCTATAAACATTGTAGAATCCCTAAAATAGAGCAATTTGCTAATCAAGATGAGTGGGTAGAGGACACATTGATAGAAGAGCTTACTGAGCAAGAGAAAATGGAACAATCTATGAAAAATCTAGAAAAGACACTTGACCTGGACTCTTTTGGACAGGTATTTTTCAAGCTGCCTCAGCAAACTGGAGTGGGTACATCATCTGCTGGAACTTCACAGCAACCTACCCAAGAAAGCACTACACCAGCTGCAGGGACATCAAAGGGCAAAGAAGTGCTAGATACAGAGTAGCACATAATGACAGATCATCCAGCAACATCAAAGGAACAGGGCCAAGGGCAAATTCATCCTGTCTAGACCAAAGCACCAGAGATACCAGCATTACAGATTCCTCTAAATGAAGAAAGGGGCAGGAAAAGAGATAGAGAAGAGGCCACACATGTAAGTGGACCAGCAGAGAAACCAGGGGCAAAAAGGCAAAGAATAAATCCTCTATCTGAAGAGGAAATTATTGAGGAAACCATAGAAAGCCTAAGAGGCGAGAGGGTAACCAGCCCACAGATCTCCCCAATAATAGAAACATCAACCAGCCCTCATAGGAAGGACCTAGAAAGGCAGCATAGTGTGGAAGTTTCCTCCACAAGGCCATAAAGGAAGCAGGGCTCTAAGATCAAAAAGATATTCACAGAGATAAAAGCCCGTAATGACCCACTAAGGCTGCAACTTTATAATTAGCTTCTCAAGATGACCCCCACCAACCAGCAAAGGTTAATGTCTGCATATGACATTAAAGAAGGAAAAATGATCTTGAGCCACTTTAAGCCTAAAGTGCAGCAGCCACAGTCAGCAGCTGACTACATTAGAACAAATCTGGAGGTCCTTGCCAAAGACATTCATCCTATGGACCAGATTGAGCTGCATAAGAAAACTGGAGAGATGGTCTACTCTACATTGGCAGATAAGGCAATGTTGGCTTATAAATTGCAGAACTCATTGAACAACACATCTGCCCAACTAGATTTGGAGAAGGCATCTTCTTTAGCCAAAGACAACAGAATAAAGTCCTTGGAAGATATTATCATCGAGCTGGGACATGATCCCAAGGATGCCAAAGGAATAAAAGCATTGATGAAAAAGAAGGAAGAGGACATTGTTGCCCTCAGGAAACAATTGAAGCTGCCTACTACTATGCATCCACAAACTACAGAGGTTGTACAGCAAAAAGCAGAGGAGGACATGATGGACCTGCTTATGAAAATGAATGAGAGACTAAGTGAGACAGAGTAAGCATTGGAGAAAGCAATAAGAGAAAAGCAGGGAGAGTCGACCTCCCAGCCACCTGAAGTAGCTCCAATAGTCACAACTGCCCCTCCAACATCATCAACAGCAACAACCACCACAGGTACTTCAGCAACAACAACAGAAGCAGGCAGCATCACTACCATGACCACAGAGGAGTTAATAAAAGCCATGGAGGAATTAAAACTCCAAGTATCATAATTGAAAGAAGCCAAATAAAAATTGGCAAAATTATAAGTGAGTTATGACAAATCCAAAATAACCGTGGCAGAAAAGACAAGAGAGGTGAAAGCATTAGAGAATAGGGTAAAAGCATTGGAAAAGGACCTCTCTTTAGATAAGCCTCTGGGAGAAATCAAAGGCATTTTTTGGGCTATCATCAGTCAATCCATTAGTAATGTATGGAGATCTATTCAAACTATTTATGAGCAGATTGACTTGATAGCAGTAGCCCAAGTGGAAATTCAAAAGGCCAGAACTCTATTGGGACATATGCCCGAATAGGCCAACAGGCTATTCCATTTTTTGAACACTAAGACCAGTGAAGAACTAGCAGCACTGGACATGAGAGACAGGACATGCACCATCCTAACAATCAAAAGAGTTTTGACCAAGAGAACCCTGATGCAGAATCTGGAAAGGAGGTGCTAGGATATGCAAGTGGAGATAGACTCTTTTATAGAAAGATTTGAAGTTTTTCATGAAAGGGGCTTTCCAAGTCTATTGGGAAGCAATGAACGCCTGTTGAGACAAGCTAAGTACACGCAGAAGTTGGACAAACATGCTGCTGATCAAGTAAATGCATCATCAAGTACTTCAGCAAAGAAGACCCTTCCATCTGGCCAAACTCTCTACAACAACTTGGAAAATCTATTTTATATTGAGCATGAAGTGAAACATCTTTTTACCATCTAGCCTAACTTATTCAGGTACATAGACACTGATGTGACTTTGAGAAAGCTACAAAGACATAATTTACCAGAAGAGTAGTGGTGGAAAAGCATGTTGGAAATCCTATAGGCATGTTTCAACATTTGTTTTACCCAGGATACAATAGATACCATAAAGCGGAGAATAGGAACGGATTAGAGTCATGCAGGGCAACAGTATATCAAATCAAAATTAAATATGCCCGAGAAAGCTGAGGCAGCAGCGCGAAATATCAGTGGAAACAGCCACCAGCCAACTCACCGAGCTTACATTCAACTCATCTCACCAACTGAGCTGCCAGCACAACAGCATTTACTTCTTCATTTATTTCTCCCTGTTTTCAAGAACATTTACTTCTCCTGTAAAGTAGGTAGAATGAGTTATTACTAGATATTATCTCTTTGAGATATTTTGTAAACACTTTTGTATAAATACCTCCCCAAGCGAAGTATTTGGGGTTGGTGATACATTTCTTAGACTGCGCTGTAACTCTGAAAACCTTCTGAATACAAAAGCTGCTGGAATCCATTGTTGCTGGACTCTCTGGATGTGGAATTGATAGCAGAGGACTTGTTACAGAATTCTTGAATCATCTTATGGATCAATAAGTCTCTCTTACTTGTGTTTTCAGTTTCTGTGTTTACTATATCATATATGTTCCATGATCTGAATAATAGAGAAAAAGAATAACTCAGAATTTGTTTGTTTGCACTCTGTGTTCAATCTCTGTTATTATTAATGTTTTCTTCAGAATTAGCATAAACAGGAATTCTTAACTGCTCCTGTTTCCCCTAGTTCTTACATCTTGAATATTAGCTAAGGAATTCTTAACTGCTTCCTAGCAATAATCATCCACTTTCCCTCTGTCTGCATGATGAAGGATTCTTAATTTCCCTTCACCCACTGACTCCATCCCATCTGATTCCTGCTTATAAATAGTTCCATGATTGATTACCTTGCTCTGTAGTACCACCCTCTGTCAAAGAAACCGTATCCAGTAGTTCATCCTCATAGACTCCATTAGCCCAATGGACTGAACTTCTCATATTTACACCCCTGTTCTATTGACTATCACCATCCAAAAAACAAACAAATCCTTGTACTTCATAACTAGCCTAATATACCTCAAAACAACGCTAAATTATAGAGAGCTCTCTCTGGATGCAAATTGGCTAGAATCTATGTCTAAAAGATTGGTCTGTGGTTACCTCGGCCATATTCCATTTTCTACAACTTTTGGGAACAACTTGAGTGATAACATAACCCATAAAGGCTAATTCGAATTGGTACTTATACAAGATTATGGGAAACTAGCTTCCTTGAAAGGAGGATGTATTTTCCCCCCAAAATCCCTCAAATAGTGGATCTAGTCCCTCGTAGTAAGAGTCTTCATTAAATGACAAGGATAACATTCCAGAGTAAGAGTAGTAGTTAGAGTCTTGACAATTTGTTCAATAATTTCATAATATAATGCTCATTTATTATCAAATCTTGGTCCATCTTGTAGCAAGGAGAAAGTTCCTACATTATCTCATCTTCCAAATATTCAGAATCTTCCTAATATTCTCATAATATTGTACAATAATAAATAATATTAGGCACATCATAAGCAAGGATAAATCAAATTCCTAGGGACCCATTAATAGTAAGAATTAACTCTAGGATGTGCAAGTAAAAGGGGTCAAATACACATTTTAAGTCTCTATAAAAATGGGCCTAATAAAATATATGATTCTAGGGCCCAACAATTAGTACTATGTGTGCATCATGTAACATCTTCTTCTCTTACTGATTTTATGTAGGTGAAAATGCAAATATGAGATTCAATTACTCAGAGACCATTCTATTTTTTATGCTATAGATAAAACTAAAATTGTAGGAAAAATAAAGGAAATAAGAAAATCTATATTAACTCCAAGAAAAGAAAGCATATCATTACAAGTATGATGACAAAATAGCACATCTATTATATTTTGCAACGAAAGAAAACTCACAATTGCAATAAATCAATGTAAATATCAAACCCTAATTTTGCAAGAAAAAGATTTTTTTATAGCAACTAGGTTCAGAAGTCTACTTGGTCTCTTGGTTTCTAAGTTCTATCTTCATGGTTTTTAGGATGTTTTATCCTATCAAGGAATATTATCCATAAGTTGGATGCAAGTTTAGATGAGTTTCAAATGTCAAATGAAAATTGTTATAGGAGTCACTCTTTTGGTACATGAGACAATCTAGTGAGTAGGAAAATATGCTAATGATATTTTTTGAAGGTAGAATGGGCTAGGGGAAGGCTAAGAAATGATAATTATAACATTTCAATGTACTTATGTCAATTATAGAAGGATTTATTCAACAAATAGGTGATGGGAGAGTCTCATGTAGCTCTACAAAATAGGGATTGTATAATCACAACACACAAAAGTGATGAATAATAGTAAAAAATATGCAACCAAAGTGAAATTTAATGCATGAAAAGAGATTCTCACTAAGAAGAATAATCATTATTGAGACTACCATCTAATACTCAAGGTAATTTGCAAGAAAATATTGTAAACAAGTTAACTGACTAACCCTACCCAAAACAATACTTTAGAAATGAAATTTGTAGAGATGAATAAATGAATAAGTGCATAAAATATAACAATACAAAAGGGGTCTTGAGAACCTCAGGTAGGCCATAATGCAAGGAGGCTCAAATCCCTGATGGAAAAACAGTCTAAGAAACAAATATGTCTTTCATTAATCAGAAAAGTTCTTCTACATGAAAAGTTGTGGAACTGAATCCTCTAAGACCTACTGCTAAAGCCTTCACTAACTTGAACTATCCTCTATATTTTCTAACTGAAACCCTTTATTTATACAAGATGGATAATGGGAAACATCCTTGAAATGAGGATTTCTTTCCCTCTATAATTCCTAAAACACAGGAACATGCTCCGTGAGTGACCTTAGAGCTATAGGGACAAGTAATTAGTGCTTCAAGCCACTCGACATGTTCCATAAATTTCTCTAACTGGATATCCTTGTGATTTTTCCAAATCATGTTCAATATGCTACACCATAAGCATATTCAGCACATAAAGGATGATAAATATATGTAATCTTCCTAATAATGTATTTAAGCAAAGAAAATATTATTAGCTCCAAAAGGGGAGACCTAAGATATCCTTCATATGCCTAATAAAGGTCATATGAGCCTTATGTTTTACCTAATTAGGAGACCTGTAAATGAACTTAATGACTCACTCCTTTACTTAACATTGTAGATCGATTAACATATGAAGAGGTTGAATTATTTGTTGAAGCATTAAGGGATGACTCTGCTGGAGTTGTGGGTCTTTTGGTTAAGAATGATGCGATTAGTGTATGATTATCCAAACTTCTACATTTTATGATTCCTTGAGATTTATTATGTGCACATTTGTGGTGCTTTGGTTAGATGTGGCCTTGGTTCTTTTTATTTCTTGTATGGTTATGCTCTGATAGAAGAAAAGTATAATCAATGTTCTACTTAACATAATTTTTTATAGAAACCTGGATGCATTTGTTCATGGATGGTCTTAGAGCAAGATATGTATCTGAGAATCCAACGACTGGATAATTTTCATAAGCATACTTAGGTGTGAGGCCCGGATTCATATTTTGGAATTGCATTCCAGGTGGGGCCCATGTTGGGAGCATCTAGCAAGCAATGAATGTATATGAGAATCTAGGACATCTGGGAGTGTGGACAAAGAATCATCTTTGGAAATCTAGACATAGGCCAGGCCCATATATACTTGTAAGGAGGATAAATTTAGAGAGTTCGAGGATCCAAGAGTTTGTGATAGCGAAATTTCTCATGCAACAAAGATTTTCCCCGAAACCAAATATAATGTGATTTCGATGCAAAACAAAAAGAACTTATTCCTGTGCAACCCCTTGGAATAGGCCAATATGTTAGATGCCACATAGGCGGAGGGTAGGTAACATGGGTTTAAGTTGATGTGGCACCTATGAGGCATGACATGTGGTAAGTAGGAATTCCCTTTCTGGAGGACCAAAGACTTGATCTTGGATGACACATGGCATTATCAGATGATTCCATGCGACAGGTGGTATCACCTAGACGTCAAGAAGAAGAAAGGGGATTGATTACATGGATACAAATGACATGAATGCCATATGGAAGCATGGGAAATGCCACATAATCATGTTTATAGAAGGCGTGACGTCAAACTTTTTCAGAAAATTAGAAAGTTCTCATTCATGCCCTCCATCCAGCATTAGACAAGAAACTTTTCTAGTGATTAATGTTAAAATCTTTCATCCTACCATGCCGATTTTGGAATGGTATTCACCTATACTCTTGGCATGATGGCACGCTAGTGTGAGGCACGCTGACATGGTGGAAGTTATGCTAGAGTTTTGGACATGGCAAAGCAATGTATGCCACTTAGCAAAATGATGTGGTGGGGCATGCTGATGTGTGGGGGCTTAAAGTGCCCAATATTTAGATGGGGATAACTTTCAATCTTGAAGTTAGATTGAGATAAAATTTGTATCGCTAGAAATCCCTCGATGAGCTAAATGCGATGGTGTCATTTATTTTAAGTTTTCATGAGGTTGGAAAAATAGTACTTTTGTGACATCATCTCCATAATATACCTTGAAAACCAAGTTAATTTTGATGTATCACCATCCACAGTCTAAAAAATACCCAAAGTGTGGGAGGGGGTGCTATAGTATCTCTCGTCTCAACACCTCTGCCCCCCTAGCTCCCCATCCCTAATATCTCTCTTCCTATCTCTGTCTCTGTCCATTTTCCCTCTATTTATGTTTCTCACCTCTCTCCTATTCTCTCTCTTTCTCTTCCATTTCTTCTCTCTCACTCTATCTCTCCCCCCTCCCTCACTCTTACTCTCTCTCACCCTTTCTCCCTTTATGTCACTCTCTCTTCATCCCCTTCCCTCCCTTTTTCTCCCCCCATTCCCCTTCCTCCTCTCTCTTATACCCACTTTCCCCCCCCTCTCTCTCTCTCTCTCTCTCTCTCTATATATATATATATATATATATATATATCTCACACACACAACTCTACACCTATCTCCCCCTCACTCCTTAACCCCCCATCTCTCTCTCTCTCTCCATATAATCCTCTCTCTTTCACTCTCACTCACTCTCTTCCCCACCTTGCTCCTCCCTCTTGCCACCCTCCTCTTGCTCCCTTCCTATGTTTTTATGTTCCTCTCCCTCTCTCAATCTCTCCTTCATAATAACCCCTTACATATATCTCTCCCCCTCCCTCTTTGTCTCTCTCCCCCCTCTCTCATTCTCTCTCTCCATCTTCCCCTCTTTCCTTCACACCTTCTTTGTCCCTCCCCTCATGAATGTGCATGCACTTTTAAAATCACATGCACATTCTTGAAAGCACCTACACTATGAAAATATTGGCTCACTTTTGAAAATACATGCCTAATTTTCAAAATGAACATGTGCTTTTGGACAATTTCATGCACATTTTCCCAACATAGAGAAAGATCAAATTGTTTTTTTTCCAAATGCATTATATATATTTTTTGAATGGTATTTGTGAATTTTATGTTATTGAGATACACGTGAGAAATATAAAGTACTTTATGAAATTTCTAATTAGGTTGAGCTTAGGAAGGTGAGCTTTAATATTGGATGGAAGAACATTGTGCAAGGCTTGGAAGTGGTTGTCAGCCTCAAAACTTCTATTGAGATTACACCCACATAAATCAAACTAATTTGTCGTAGATATTTACTCTCACATGCACACATGCATGAGTTAAGAGAAGTTAAGTCTATCTAATTATTAGTTTGAGTTATTTATAGAAAACTAAATTTAGATGTCAAGAATGTGTGAATCAGGTGTAGTGATGTGTGTGTCATGTGTGTTTGAACTAAATACTAGCATTACTATTTTTAGTAGTTTCAAGTCATTATAATCATGTAAGCTTTTATCAATTGAATCAATCATAAGATAACAATCTAGTAACAGTTCATGTTTTAAATATATTAATTTTGTATTTTCTCCTCTATCTGTTTATCAAATTGGTATCGAAGTTAAGGATAAATTCCAAGATCCAGCCAAATTTGAAGAGACGTGAGCAACCAGCAGAGTCGTCACTGTATCAAGAAACGAAGGCCATAAAAAAATCATGAAAGGTGATCGACGCAGCCCTGAAGCGCAAACAATGTGATGATTTCGTAAAAAAACACAACCCTCCAACAAATAAAATTGCGATGATTTGGAATGAATTTGGGTGATTCCTCGCAAGTACTCTTTTTCGAAAGGTGTGAGATTTGGTGATTTCTCGCAAGTGCTCTTTGTCCAATGGTGTGACGGCCTAAATTATTTAAAAAAAAAAACCGTAAAGTTTGTTTCAAAATTGTGCATCTTCACGTATTTATACATGTGGAAATTTTTTGATACACGAGCGGACAATGGTATTAATGTCTTCATATATAACGGCCTTATTTTAAGGGTGTCTAATCTTCGTATATTAAAGTGTTACTTTTTAAAAGGACTCCAATGGGGATGTTTTAAAAGGAGTTTGGTTAAAAGGTTAAGAGATATTAAAGTGTGTGGCTTTTTTCAAAGGTTGGAAGAGTGATATTAATTTTTATTTTATTTTTAAATAATAGGCACATAGTATTACTTCATTATTATTTGAAAAGGTCTAAGGTATAGAGGGTTTTATTTGAGCTAATAAAAAACGGTTTTTAATTTAAGTTTTTTTTTCTTCAAAGGATTTATCTAAGTTTTGTATAAGAAAAAAATGGGTATGTTGTTTGGAGTGTTATGATCTATAAGAGGAACAATAGTCAACAATGATGTGTGGTCTGAAATATCACTGTGATATTGAGAACAAAACTATGTGTCAATCTATAAAAAAAAATTGTCTTGTTAAGCACGACAATTTGGAAAAATCCTTAGAGATGATAAGGATAGATGAATATGGTGGACATTTTACCTTACATTGGCAAATATTGAAAACCATATTTTTTTCCAGGGCCGATATGGAAATAACTCTCATGTCATAACAAAAGAAGTCATAAGACAAAAGAAAGACAATAGTCATGGGTCGCAAAGCAAGATTGAAGCAACATGAAAGAAAACAAAAGGAGGAGCCATAGTATTTCAAAGAGCTCATAAAGGTTATTGCCACAACCAAAAATCTAAAATACTAACAAATGTAGCTGTTATCACCCCAAGAGACTCTCCTAGGTTGTATCTTGGAGATGCTGGGGAACATTACAAACTCAACATAAATGTTGGAAATAGGTGGATGAATGGAAGGAATGATGCATATTCAAGCTAGATAACCACTTCTACTATGCTTAACCCCAGACATGGGTGAACACCCCCAGACTACAAGGCTTTAGACCACCAATTACTCACAGTTTGAGGATTAGGTGAACATGGAGAACACTGACCACACCAGCAGATGCACAAGACCATGTGATGGTCGGCTGCAACCAGTAAAGAGGTCTACAAATCTATTTCCTAATGCATAGACAAGATGATAGCTCTCTAGCACTAAGTAAACAGAAACCTGCATAGCACATTCAATGATACATATTAGATTCTAACACAGAGGTGGGATGACAGCCCCTCTAATGCTAAACATCAAGAGAAAATTACATAACAGGCACAACCTAGAACAGAGTAGAAATGGGAAGTGAGCAATAAACAGCAAAAGAAGCTTGTATTAGCTGAAAATGAAGATTAGACATTGTAGGTATCACAGTAGTTACAGTCTCCAGAAGTTGAAGCTTACATCAAAACAACAACCATCATCGTTCATTACATCTATGTTCTGGGTATATATCAAGTTTGTTTACAAAGATATTCTGTTGTTGTATGCGTGGAGGGGTCATAATGGACCACCTACCACCTTAACCCTCTGATGGAGTCTCTGCTACAATCTGACTGTCTTAATGAATGGATTTGATCTTTCTGCTGCTTAGTCGTCCTTCCTGAACAAGTGGAGTGTAATCTGAAACAAGCTCCATAACTGATAAATCCATTTAACTGCTCGAGGCTTGTCCTCTCGCTCTTGAATGCGATGGTTGAGGATTTGCTACAAAAGGTACTAGGAACTGGTTATGCTTGTCCTTCTCCCTCTCGGGTACACAATGTGTTGAATGCAGTAGTTGAAGTAGTAATGCACCAAACACTAATAGATGGTCACTTCTGTCCTTCAAGTGCACAAAACAGTCAAGGGCGCGAAGATCGCATGGCGGAAGCATGAGCATGATAGGAACAATCATCGGTCGTTGGATCGCATAGATGAATGTTTGAGATCATTGGTGGGAGGAATCGAGAGGCGGATAGGGGAAGACAATCACGAGCCGTCGGATCGCGGGCGGGCAGATCCGACAGCTATCGAGCAGATAAGATGTGCTGACGTTAACGAGCAGGGAATGGCACGATGGCGGTAAGCGGTATTCCCCACACCACTTTAGGGGTGGGGCAGTATTCGTACAACGGGGAAGCGATGCAATGAGCGCACGACGTGCGACAGATGCGACAGGCGGGAAACCGCTTTCCCCGTGCGTTAACGCACGGGCGGTTCGCAAGGCAAGGAGGAGTGACTGCCGTTGGATTGCAACGATAGACGATCGAATGGCGGGGAAATAAATTGGGTTTAATAAGCGGGGAAAGCAGCGGAGACCATCGAATCGTAATGTGATGATCGAACGGTGCGGGTTTAATTGCACGGGTTTCCGGCTGTTATGATAGGGAAATGGTGAATTTGAGGATTAGGTGAAGGTGCGCGGTTACATGGGTTTGAAGCTTAACGCCTAGGGGCTAAAAAATCTTGGATTTTCACAGAGTTATAGAGTAAGAATGGAGGAAAAGACATGCAGTGGGGGCTAAGAGAGTATGAAGAAGCTAAAGGAGAGGAAGGTGAATGACTATTGCGAGCTCCCTTTTCTGCATAAACACATGGTTGAGCTGATATTTGGTCCTCCAAACGCTGAAGTATGTAGCAGAGCTAACACTGGCTCCTTCTTGGGATGAGATCCTCCTTGTGAGGTCTCAAGAACTGCAGATCAATGCCTTCATACAAAATCAGCTTAAAAACATTACCTAGTATCCATTGGGCATGGAGTAAAATTAATTCTACGCTAAAAACCTGTAAAAGAACATGCTTACAATCATTAAGGCCTGAGAACCTTAAACAACATAAATCTTCAAAAACTGACCATCTGCTAGGCCATCAAAATTGTTTCTCCTTCTCTTAATCGGTTCATCATAGATCAGCAAAACTGGATTTATTTGATCCTCTACCTCAAATATTTTAGGGCATTTGAGCTTAATAGGTAGATATGGATCAAATTTCATCCCCTTTCTGTATACTCCCATCCTTGCATGTTCTTCATGGGAGCCTCTGTACACTTGCTAAATAATCATGGCTGCTGTGTACTTGTCTGTGTCATCTGTGTCCTGCATAATTAATATAAATGGTGTACCAATGTGTTCATGTGTGGAGGACACACAGACATCACCTGCTCCTGCATCTTGCTTAGAACAGTCTTCATCCAAGGAGGAGTCCCATAACTGTACACCCTCTTCCTCTACTATCTGGCCAGCTGCCTTTTTTAGCTGTGTGGAGGCCACCTGGACAGGTATCAAAATATCAAGACTGAGAGGATCAGTATCAGCCTTGGGCATTGAGTTATGACCTGCCTCAGTGCCTAGTGGGAAACTTTGAAGGATTGTCACTTGAGCAAACAGAGGGACAAAAGATGATGGGGATCTTTCCTCTCCCTTTTTGGTCACTGGGCTGGGGATAATAGCATGCTGGCTAATTTGCAGATCTGCATAGTCATGGGAAGCTGGGCTGGCTTTGGGCTCAGATTCTTCGAGGATGAAGGGATCCGCTACTGACTACTTCTACTAATAAGCTTGTTGTTCTGTAGGTACAACGAGCTAACAAGCAGTGCCTCTGGATAATGCTTCTTCATAAGTAGCTATTGTTAAGAAAGGGGCACTGCCCTTATCTTCCAAACCATGGACCTCCTCCTCTTCTTTAGGAAGCTCTTCTTCCATGACTATATTCTAAAAAAGGGTCTTCACCCTTTGATCTTCATTTGCATCTTGTCTCTTATCCCCCCAATGCTTTAGGAACACATAATCTAAAGCCTCAATGCCTGCAATAGACCTAGGGGGTAATTCTCTGAACCATTTTCTAGCTTCCCCATCTAGGCTTTGGACAAAAACCGTCATCCACACATCATCTTCATAGGATTATCAGCATAATAATAAAAAGACTCTAGGTGCTCTTCAGCTGTTACTCCTCCTGTACCAATAAAGTTAGGCATATATTCTTGATAATCTCCTATAGGCATGACATTCAAAGGGACAGGCAAGACCAAGGGTCCATACCTAGCAGCAATGGTTCTTTCTATCTTTGTAAGAGCTTGTTGACCTGCCATGACTGGGGTATATGAAAGGATACTAGTAGACTGAGTGGAATGGATCAATGAAAAAGATGACAGAGACAGGGGAATATGATGGACAACATGGATGCTTCTTTGGACTGAGATCCGAAAGGGATATGAATGAACAAGGAACTTTATGAATCTCTAAAGGTGACTATCACTAGCAAAGATACATGGAAATGCTAAGGCTTACCTGATCTTGATGCTCCTTTCTACAAAGTTTTCTTCTACTTAACGATCTTCTCAAGGTCAGGCACTGGTTCAGCTGGTGATTTCTGAAGATTTCTCTGAGCATGCCTCACAAACTGAGCCATGACTGCAATGTGGAGTCGCCCAAGGATGGTCTTCCTCTAGTGGAGTCGCCAGATAGATGTTTACAACTAGAAATGTGCCTAGACTTTGTCTATCATCAAAACCTAGAACTGTGTCGTTCTCCCAGGGAAGTTGAGCTTCAATCTCCTCTCCCCGGTAATGGTGCCAATTAATAAACTCTCCTAGTTTGTATCTCGGAGATGCTCGTGAACATTACAAAATCAACATAAATATTGGAAATAGGTGGATGAACGGAAGGAATGATGCATATTCAAGCCAGATAACCACTTCTGCTATGCTTAACCCCAGACATGGGTGAACACCCCCAGACTACAAGGCTTTAGACCACCAATTACTCACAGTTTGAGGATTAGGTGAACATGGAGAATACTGACCACACCAGCAGATGCACAAGACCATGTGATGGCCGGCTACAACCACTAAAGAGGTTTTCAAATCTATTTCCTAATGCATAGATAGGATGACAGCTCTCTGGCACTAAGTAAATAGAAACCTGCCTAGTACATTCAATGATACAAACTAGATTCTAACATAGAGGTGGGATGATAGCCCCTCTAATGCTATACATCAAGAGCACATGAAAAATACATAACAGGCACAGCCTAGAACAGAGTAGAAATGGAAAGTGAGCAATTAACAACAAAAGAAGCTTGTATTAGCTGAAAATGAAGACCAGACATTGCAGGTATCACAGTAGTTATAATCTTCAGAAGTTGAACCTTACATCAAAAATACAACCATCATCCTTCATTACATATGTGTTCTAGGTATATATCGAGTTTGTTTACAAAGATATTCTGTTGTTCTATGCGTGGAGGGGTCATAATGGACCACCAACCACCTTAACCCTCTGATGGAGTCTCTACTACAATCTGACTATTTTAATGAATGGATTTGATCTTTCTGCTGCTTAGTCGTCCTTCCTGAACAAGTGGAGTGTAATCTGAAACAAGCTCCATAACTGATAAATGCATTTAACTACTCGAGGCTTGTCCTCTCACTCTTGAATGTGGTGGTTGAGGATTTGCTGCAAAAGGTACCGAGAACTGGTTATGCTCGTCCTTCTCTCTCCTGGGTACACAATGTGTTGAATGCAGTGGTTGAAGTAGTAATGCACCAAACACTGATAGATAGTCACTTCTGTCCTTCGGGTGCACAGAAGAGTCAAGGACATGAAGATCGCATGGCAGAAGCATGAGCATGACAGGAACAATCATCGGCTGTTGGATCGCGCAGATGAACAACTGAGATCATTGGCAAGAGGAATCATGAGGTGGACAGGGGAAGACAATCGCGAGCCGTCGGATCACTGGCAGGCAGATCCGATGGCTATCGAGCAAATAAGATGTGTTGATGTTAACGAGTGGGGAACGGTATGATGGTGGTAAGCGGTATTCCCCTCACTGCTTTCGGGGTGGGGAGGTATTCGTACAACGGGGAAGCAATGCAATAAGCGCACGATGCGTGGCAGATGCAACAGGTGGGAAACTGATTTCCCCACGCGTTAATGTGCAGGCGGTTCACAGGGCAAGGAGGAGCGACTGTCGTTGGATTGCGGCGACAGACGATCGGATGGTGGGGAAATAAATTGGGTTTAATAAGTGGGGAAAGCAGTGGAGACCGTTGGATCGTAATGCGATGATTGAACGGTGTGGGTTTAATCACATGGGTTTCCGGCTGTTATGACAAGGAAACGACGAATTTGAGGATTAGGCGAAGGCGTGCGGTTACATGGGTTTGAAGCTTAACGCCTAGGGGCTAAAAAATCTTGGATTTTCACAGAGTTATAGAATAAGAATGGAGGAAAAGACATGCATCGGGGGCTAAGAGAGTATGAAGAAGCTGAAGGAGAGGAAGGTGAATCACTGCTGCGAGCTCCCTTTTCTGCATAAACGCATGGCCGAGCTGATATTTGGTCTTCCAAACGCTGAAGTATGTAGCAAAGCTAACAGTAGCAGAACAATTCAAATATGTATGGATCACGATGGATTTGGTAACAATACCAAAATTTATTAGGAAAAGTTTTGATTTTTGGGTTGTCAAAATGAGAAATTTTCTTTAATATAAAGAGTTGATTGAGTGTCAACTTAATAACTCATATGATGAAGTATGCAATGCTTTAGTATTGAATCTTATAAAAAATGCATTGGATGTGAATGTTTTGTGCAAGGTAGCTAAAGCTACATCTTCCCAAGAAGCATGAAAGATCTTGGAAGCAAAATTTGGTACAAAGGAAAGTGACATGTAATAGAAAGTTGTGTCACAGTTTGTTGAAGAACCAATAAAGAAGGAAGTCGCAAGTATGAGAGTAAATGAGCAAGATTCTGGGAGGACAACAGAGTTTGAGAATCCCACTCAAATGTGGATGATGGTTGTGAAGACTATAAAAGTGAAACTCATTATGCAGACAAGCATATGGATTAAGAAGACGTAGAAAAGATTATGGAGAGAGAAGCTAAAGCATTTGTGTGTGGAGCAAAGCAAGAGTATATACATATTCGAGAACTCCACTACAACATGGATGATGAATCCCACCATGATGAGACACATGTGGATGATGACTGCAAAGTGAGTTGTGAATTGGTGAATTTAGTGGTAGGGGATGGATTTGGTGAATTTGAAATTGTTAATGAGCACATGCATGCTCAAATATCCCACCATAGAGTGGATGAAAATTATGTTACTGACATTTGTGGTCTATTTTTTGAAACAGGGACTGATTGTGGAAATATGGAAAGTGCCATGTTTGATGAAGAATTGAAGGTTGAAGTTGCCACTGTAACAGCACGTTATGAAGCAGAAGTTGGAACTACTCATGGAACAGTGCGTGATCTAGAAACAATTGACGATCAAGAAGAGGATAAAGTAATTCAAGAGTTTTTTGTGAGAATATCTATTAATCACATAATAGTTGAAGATAGTCTCAATGCAGTTGAAGAGGTAGAGAAGAAAGAGGAAGATGAGAAAGCTCTCACTATAGAGCATAATGGTGTTTTTCATATAAGATTAACATTGATTTTGAGTGTGCAGGTAAACATGACAACCATCTTCTTGTTAAAAATTTACTGCATAACATAAATAATTACTAAGAGGAATAAATATAAAAATAACCAACAACAACCATAAACACATAAACACAAATGTTTATTCGGGAAACCCCAAATCCGGTGAAAAACCCAACCTAATAAGATCTTATTAGGTTTGGCCAAAACCCTAGCCAATCTGACCAAGTGAGCCTTCACCGCTCACCTCCACGTTTTGCATTACAATGAAGTCTTTCCAGCCTTTTATAAGCTCCATTAAATATAATACCACGGGCAAAATACTATGGGTGCACAATACCATGTGCCCCAAAACCATCACTGTTTAACCTAATCAACTTTGACTCTATCCCGAGTCAAGTTTACCTAACACTTCCAATTGTAGCAAACGGAGACCATGAAGAAAATGGCATGGAAAAAGATGAAGAAATTGAAGAAGAAAATGTTGAACATCTTTTTTAGCAATGGAGCCAAAAAAAGAGAAGATTTTATTATGGAATTTTGTTGTAGAAAATTGTTAATCGAAATATTGATGATGAAGAGCAAACTATAGACAATGATATGTGGCAACAATCCACATACAAGCAATTTTTTGAAAAAGTAGAGGACATGCATGGACAACCTGAAATGATTTTTTATATTTTGATGATAAACAAAGATAAAACAGTGGAAGAGTTGCACCATCAAATGAGGAAAGTGAAATTCGGAGCCAATAGCAAAAATACAAAGATGAAGCAACTCAAAGGATACCTAATTGGGACTTAAACTAACCTATATGTTTAAGTTATGTTGAGTGAAGGTTAATTTATCAATCGTAATTTACGGGGAGTGTTGAAGATAATTACTCTCGCACAAATGCATGAGTTAAGAGAAGTATGTCGAGTTAGTTATTAGTTAGAGTTATTTATAGAGAGCTAAATTTAGTGATGAATGATAATGATGTGTGTCATTTGTGTGTGAGCTAAAGCTTAAGAGTTTAATCATGTAAACTTTGAGTAATTAAATCATCACATTTTGAATTTGTTAATTTTGTATTTTTTTTATATCTATTTATCATAATTTACATTTAATAAATACATATAATTTTTTTCTTACTTAAAATCTTTTACTTATAATTAATATTATATATATATATATATATATATATATATATTAAAATTTATTACATCTCAATCTCAATAATAACAACAGAGGAAATCGGAAAAAAAAAAAATTATTCATCTAGGCAATTCATTTAATTCTTACCGATATAGCTTGACAGTCATGGCCAACCTTCAGCAGGAATATGCGCAAATTTATTCGAGCAATGAAGCTTACCCTGAGTCCCGCCCCGATACAACTGAAACTAAAAGTCAAGCTATCAGGAAAACTCGCGAACGGAAAAACAATCGGAACTCGAAAGCCAAAAATAACATCAGGGATATGCATGAATTCTCAAATTCCAAGATAAATAGCCTCATTTTCATGAAACCTATCCACACACATTCATGTCCATTTTTGTACGAGAAAATCGATTACACTGAAGCTGTGAACTCCCAAAATAAACATACACGTGTCTCGCAGCTATTATTCATTTTATATCGACAACGCAACGGCTAAAGAAAAATGTGGAGTCCGGAGTCCAGAGTCCAGGCCACTACCTTTATAAGCTACTCTACATAGAGTTAGCTACATACACTTTTCTGTAACTGAATTTCTTCACCGAGAATGAAGTCAGTTGAGATCCCTACAATACCCATTGTGCTTGGGTTTTACTTAACCTACTTGGCTTTGGGTGCTGCAGCCGAAGAGAAGGATTCTGGATCTCTCGTGGTTACTGGAAATGTGTTCTGTGATGTATGTGCAGAGGGCAGGCTTTCGGAAAAAGGCTACGGCATATCAGGTATCATTTCACATCATTTTGATATTTATTTTGGCAACAAATGATTAGTTTGTCTATGGACCATAAATGCATCCGGTTGTATGTGTTTGTGATTGGATAATTAACTTTCAAAATCCAATCCGTCGATACCATAGAAATGCAAAAATGCAGATGGTTGTATATATGCGTCCATTGGATAATTATCCGGCGAAAATCCAACCGTAGACAAAAAATAATATATAGATTTCCTAAACTATTTTCATTTAAATTAAACCTGATGTTGAGAAAATCCAGCAGAAAAATCTTTTATGTATATACATAATTGCTTTATCCTGAACAAACAGGTGCTTCGGTAACCCTGGAATGCATCTTCAACAGGAAAACGTTGACGGTATCCGTCAGAGGGGAAACAGATGAAAATGGAGAATTCAAGATCGAGCTTCCTTCCAATATTTTTCAGTCTGCTGATCAACTGAGCAAGTGTTCGGTAAACCCGCTCAAAAGCCCTAACAAATCCTGCAGGATTCGCTCAAAGTCTAGACCATCAAGCCTCGAGCTACAGTCTTTCGACAATGGAGTTCTGACGTACAGTGCAGGGTCTTTCAGCTACCGACCTGAAACTGTACGTGCGGAGTGTAACAAGAAAGATTTCTTGAGAATGACAAGGGGTCGAGGGATGGCTGAAGTGGTCCAAGAGACGTCCATAAACCCTGCCGTCCAATTTCCATTTCATCACAGTTCCATTTTATCTCACAATTCACCACCAGGCGGTCAAGCCGACTCTCCTTATGGCAGTCCAGGCCTTTCACGACTGCCCGCCGACTCTCCTTATGGCACATCACCACCTCTGCCCGATAGCCTGCTTGCGCCGGTTGAGATCGTGGTCCCTAATGGCGCCCCATGGCCCGGCCTTTCACGACTGCCCGCCGACTCTCCTTATGGCACATCACCACCTCTGCCCGAGATCGAGGTCCCTAATGGCGCCCCATGGCCCGGTAGGCACTAGAAATTCGGATTGATGTTTCGGGTTTCAGCGGTTGTGTATAGTTATCGTTTTTCGGGTATTGGCACTTGTGTTTGATGTGCAGTTATCGTTTTTCGTAAATAATAAAGTCTGGTTTGAGGGGTCGATAGGGCTCCCGACGTTGTGCCCGATAGAAATAATGATACTCCTATGGCACTCTGATTGTGATCAGTGATTTGTTGCAAACGAACATTGATTAGAATAAATAATTATCGCATTATATTTTTGTTGAAATGAAACTAGAATAAATAATTATCGCATTATATTTTTGTTAATATAAAATAATGTAATTGAATTTAGTTTTTTTTAATCTATATTATTAAAAAATAAAAATTATAAAATTCCCATCCTCTAAATTTTATTTAGAATTATTGTGAAATATTTTAAATAATTATTTCTTTAAATTTTTGTTAAAATAAAATAATGTAATTGAATTTAGGTTTTTGTGATTTATATTTTGAAAAAAAAAATAAATCTCATAAAAATTACATCATTTTTGTGAAATCTTTTAGAACCATCGTCAAAAAATAATATAGTCTAGACCTTCTATTCTTAGGCTCGGCAAATTTAATATGACTTCTATGACTTCTAATTCATCTTGCCATAAAAATACATAGTAACATGGGTACGACTCCTAAGCATTGGAGAGCACGTACCCCACGTTCCCGCGCTCGGTAGGAAACTTTCCAAAATCCTCGCCATTGGAGAGCACCTTTCGGTAGGTTACTTTCCAAAATCCTCGACAACTTTAAAAGGTACTTTGAAGCTTTTGAGGAGCTTCACTACAACAAATTTTGACATTTAGGGTACCTATTTTTAGCACATTTTCACCTTTCAAGTGCTTATTTTGAGGAGAGAAGGTACCATTTATTTATTTTATAAGTGGATACATGACAAGTCAAGCGCTGGATTGCATGGGCTTTATAAAGCGACAGAAAGGTCGAGATGTAGCAAAGGTTTCAACAAAATATAGTTAGTTTTCATTCATTCTTATTTATTTTATAAATGGATACATGATAGGTCAGGGGCATGGGCTCTATAAAGCGACATAGACCTGGAGATGTAGTAATAGGTTTCAAAAAAATATAGTCAGTTTTCACTCATTCCTTGGCAATTTCTGTTGCAAATCTTGAAGTTCAACAATTGCAAATAAGTCTACTTTCTTGAAGTCCATCTTGAAGCTTTAATGATAAGATTCAACATATTAAGATAAATAGTTAGTGAAAATGATTTAAATGGAACTCTACAAATAGGTTTTTAGGTCATGATCTCAACTTACCTCTATGAATAAGCCAACAACCACAGCAAGGGGAATTTTTGCAGTGACCCAACTTAACCCTGGAGCAAGCGAAAGGCCTGACAGCAAGGAAGCAATCAGGCCTGG